>VZRS01012392.1:0-211904 GCA_013398055.1 Ifrita kowaldi
TCCCCGCGGGTCCCGCAGCCCCCGCGCGGCCGGAGCGCGGCTCCTCTTCTGAGGAAAATGAAATGAAACGGTCCCTAGTGTTTTGATTTTACTGACTTCTAAGCGCTCAAGCCAAGTGTTATCCAATTTTCCCCATACAATCTGTTTGGAGAGCTAGCAGTGCATTTCAAAATGGCTTATTTTGATGACATGGTCATAATTCTAAATAATTTGATTTCCAAATATACACATCATATGGTGGCCTTGCCAGAAAACCGTTCTATTGAAAGTCTTCTGTCTTAAGATTTAAACTAAATAAAGGAGAAACAATTACATGATTCAAGCACCTTTCTGGGGGAAGGGAGTGGGGTATGATGTGTTTGCTGGGAAAAAAAGCTAAACAAAGAAAATATTTTCCAAACCCAAAAGCTTCTTTCTGAGGGTCATGAACTGGAGACATTGCGGGTACTGTCAAAAATCTAAAGAGGAAATGAAAAATAGCACTTGCTCCTTTTGAATGCATGTGTGTGTTTTCTTTCCTTGATGGCTGGAGCAGCCTGCATTCTAACGAGGTTTCACAGTGCACTAGAAAATGCAGAAATATGGCATAATCCCTTGGTTCCTTCAAATCAAAAATCACAGAGTATGTTTAACATACAAGAACTCCGTGTGTGTGCGTACTAGCCTGTATCTGCAAAGCAGACCTTCCATGTATATATATATTGTATGTATGGTGGAATTTAAATCTTCAGACCCCAATAAAATTGTATTCTGTAATAAAACTGCTGCACCTTGACTCCAGACTACACTCAATCCCAAATTAAACACCCCATTTACTCTACTGTAACAAGCAGAAAGGTTTGCTACAGTGAACACTATTATAGACAGGAAAGGCATATTATCATTCTCTTTACCTTTTGTACATATGACAGCAACACCTAAACAGCCCCTGTGAGTCATATTTTTCTCTAGTTCCTGACTCCCCTTACAAGAAAGAATTGATGAAGGGAAAAGGTGGATTGAAACATGATACTTAATTTCACATCGCTCCCTTAATTATTTAGCAAGACGGACAGACAGCTCCAGACATTTAAAAGCAAGCAGGTAGCATATTTTACTACAAAATGTCTTCCTGGATTTCATGAATAACTCAGTGTCATAAACAGAAACAGCTGGCATGCTGTAGGCTGTGTAGATTTCTTTATGCATTATATATAATGTAAATGCTTCCCACATAATGCACATGAACTATCTGCTTCATATCAATGTTGTAACCCACAAATACCATAAGTAATATACCAGGGATATAAAATTAGGGGACTTAAACTTGTTAATCCAGGTTATATATTTAAATGCCATTGTTTAGTGGCCATTTATCTTTTGTTTGAAGGTCTAACTATTTCAGATGCATACTGTTCTTGGGTGCTAATTTTCCTATTTTTCTCTAGGAAAGCCATTATAGAATTTTGATGTTTTTGTTGTGGTTATTAAATTAGAAATGGGAGCTCACTGAGGGTAACAGGAGGAGGGAAAGGTTGTTGGCGCTGCTTTGTCATGCCAAGCGTGGCCCAGGGGAGCCCTGTGCGCTGTGCCTGGGGCTGGGCCGAGGCTTTCAGCTGTACTCGGAGGGGAGATTCCCTCTAGCGGACTGAGGGGGAATTTTATTCTCCTTTTCGTGCCCCATCCTAGTCTTCATTTATTAAATACGAGGTACCTTCTCTAAGGATATTCTCGGCTTCTAACCTTCATGCATGAGACACGAGCTGAAAGTTAATAAAGAAGGTATTTCTAATCGACTGTGGTGATGTGAGGCACGGAGAAGTCATACTAGCAAGCCAAGAATGTGAATCCCCAGGCCTCTCACAGCTGAAGATAATCTGAAAAGAGTTACAAGTTTGAAGTTTTTTTAGATCAGATGTCTAAAGTGAACAAGGACGGCTCCATTCCCAGACATCTGATCTAAACCCTTTGAGTCTTGGGAATTTTGACTCCAGATGCAGGTTCCAGCTCTGCAGATGATCCTTATCTTTAATGGGACCAACTCAAACAACCACACATAGATTTGTTGCCATTGCAAAGGATCCAAAAAAAGAAGTTGGCTCCCAGCCTGTAGCTTCGGGGGAATTAATTCCTTGAGCACAAGTAGTCTGAGTTTGGCTCACCTCTGTTTAGAAGTGGAGTAGCCTAGGAAAAAGAAACAGGCCAGGAAAGATGAAGAATAAAGCATATGACTGAATTTTAAGTTTTCCTGGGCCCATGCAGGGCCTTGTTCATAGTGTTGCTGGGCTAGAGACTCTATTACTGTAAGTTTTGTTCTGGGGGATCAGATTTCTGGAGCCTGAGACCAGTTATGATACATCAGAGAAAGCCTCATAATAGGAAGCTTTATTGCCTTCTGCTAAGCGAGCCAAAGTCAGGGGCTTTCCCTTGTAAGCATAAGGCTGGGAAGGGGGGAAGGGGGAAGGAGGAAGGGGGCGGGAGGTATTTTTTTCTTTTTGCCTGATGTGTTTCATCCTTCCCCACCTCCAACATCAAAGTGTTTGCTAGGGCAAGTCAGCCCTGTGATTCTGGAGCTATGTATTTCCCCTCTCCCAGTAGTTTCCATGCCCATTTCCTATGCCCCAGCTGCCAGAGCACTAACTCTCTGCCGCTTTAATCACTCCATTAATCAAGCCTTTGCAGTGATCAGCACACTAGCTCTCACTGCCACAAGGAAGCCTGTTACTTCTTCAGGACACATAATCTCCCACTAGCCCTCCAAGGATTTTTACTCAACTGAGTCATATTGATCCACCAGCTAAAAAGGGTATTTCACTCCATTTTGAATTAGCTGTGTTTTTAACATAAAGTAGTTCACGAAAGGCACAACTTGAGAATAATTCTTGTATTAAGGGCACTATGAAGGTGAAAAGACACAGCCATTTCGTAGCTAAGCTTCACAGACACTGTGATTACATTAAACAAACATTGCCATCAAATCAAAGATCAGCAGATACAAACAAGTCGTTTCTGCTGGCTCCTAGAGAGCCATGATTGCATCCCCATGGGCAGGGGGGACTGTCATATAAAGGCATGTGTACAGACAGTCTCCAGTCCAGCCAGAGTGGTTCATTTACTACTGTTTTGTACTGGGTAGTGCCAAAAGATGGCAGATCCTATTATGCTAGGAGACTTTGAAAAATTTAAAATGTAGCCATAAAACAAAAGATCACAGTAAAGCCATACACAGAGCAAAAATAAATCACAGGAAAACTCAGTAACCTTCAGTGGCCTCTTACACTTCTGACTCTTGCAAGGGGAACAGTGCAGTACTTGAAAACTATTTTGCAGTGCCTTTTGGAGAGCAAAGACTGGGCATTGCTGACTTTCAGGATGAGGATGTCATTTCCAAAAGTTAAGGGGAAGCAGGGAGATTCTTGCGTACTCAGGGAAGATGCAGCTCCTGCTTGGTGCAAGGTGGGGCAAGGCTTGTCCCTCGGTAGCTCTGACTGCCTTTGTTAGGAAACCTGTCTTCCCACACATCTGTCCTCCAGCATGCCTCGCCTTTTCCTTAGCCATCCATTTCTGAAGCCAGGAAAATCAGGAAAAAGGAAGGAAACTCCAGAGCTGCACTAGAAAATACTCTCATCACTACCACCATCACTCCATCAATATGTGAGTGAAGCAAAAGGGTGGGATGTGAAAACAGTAACAGAGAGGAACTGAGCTTGGAGTTTGAGAATCCTAGCCTGCTGAGAAGGACAAAATCCTTCCAGTTGTGTCAAAAAATCTAGCAAAGAGCAGTTTCTGCAGGAGTGGAGACTGAAAGAACTGAAAGTGAGAGCAGTGTGCTTGCTGATGGCAATAGGGGGCACATAAAGCAGGCATATTAACGATTGACAGCTTTGAGTTTTCAGACATAAACACATTCTAAAATTGTTAAAGTCCAGTTTATATAGCTATTAATTCCCTTCCCAAATCCAGACCTGAATTCTTCAGTGTGGGCCAGAATTGGGCAAAGCACTTGTCTCACATGAATGCACATAGGTACACGTGTGCACAGACACACACACACTCATTCTTGGGGTGGACACTTGCAAAAGGATCAGCATCAAATAGAAATGATACACCTTGAGCAGTTTCTGAGTACAAATACTGATGCTGTACAATCAGAATAAGAGTTTTGCAGAATCATTTCACCGAAACATTTACTTTTCTATCTGCTGTGATTGCATGTTTAAGCTTTCCTTTCTGTATATTACTGCTCGTTTTCCTGTTTAAGTTCTCTAGCTCTTGTTTTGTAAATGTGCATCAAATCCAAATGACATGTTTGCATGTGTATACTCAATGAACAACACAAATTATTTATCCCTTGGGATAAAGGACTTGAAAATGCAGATAGCCTTGATACAGTCTGATAAGAATGTAAACAGGAAAATATCTTTGTTGACTTATTTCTTAGTAATCAGTAATAATTAGTTATTGTCTAGAGATTCATTATATTATTTCATAAACCTTGCAACAAACAATAGTGAAATGAAATCAACTTTGATTTTCTTAGGATTCCTAAAGATAACATCAGATAACTTCCTTAGCAAAACAACAAAACCTCCATTTTCTATTGTTTTTTTGCTCTGTGTCAAATTTAAAGGCAAAACTCAACGAAAAGCGTCACAGAATTTTATCTTGCCTCTCATTTCCATGGTTTTGCAACCAGGCTATTTAAGAAAATGCAGATGGCCTTGATACAGTCTGATAAGAATGTAAACAGGAAAATATCTTTGTTGACTTATTTCTTAGTAATCAGTAATAATTAGTTATTGTCTAGAGATTCATTATATTATTTCATAAACCTTGCAACAAACAATAGTGAAATGAAATCAACTTTGATTTTCTTAGGATTCCTAAAGATAACATCAGATAACTTCCTTAGCAAAACAACAAAACCTCCATTTTCTATTGTTTTTTTGCTCTGTGTCAAATTTAAAGGCAAAACTCAACGAAAAGCGTCACAGAATTTTATCTTGCCTCTCATTTCCATGGTTTTGCAACCAGGCTATTTAATTAATTTTTTTAAAGTTTCATATTTCAAATTACCACCCTCATTAGATATCAATATTAAATCTGTTGTGTGGTTTTAGCTCTGAAATTATTTCCCCTTCTCACCACTTTTGGACTGATTATTTCCATGTTCTGCTTCCCCATTTCAGCTGAGGAAACAAATCAAAATCTTTCCCTCTGTCACTGTTCCATAGGCTGTTTAGATTCCAGATAGTCAGATCTATCTCTTGCAATGGCTTAGCAATTTTTCAAGAATGTTTCAATTTGTGGATTAATATTGGCAGGAAACGAATAGCTGTATTTGGCTTTAGTAACACTTTGCTGTATAATGCCAATCCTTTCCCTGACTTCTAGTGTGAGGTAATCACAAACTTACTCTGAGGGTTGGCACACACGGCTGTACTCATGTCAGGGCAAATCAAACACAAAAATGATCCCAGGGAGAAAATGTAAAAGGATGTGAGCATGGCTGAAAGAGTGAAAACATCCAAGGAATGTTCCTCTTTCAGCCCTTTTTGCAGAACTGTGAACTTGCACTGTCACAGACTCTGCTGTTACTCCTCCTGGCTTCCTCCTGGCTTCCTCCTGGCTTCCTCCTGGCCATATCAAGCCTCTCTCCTCTTTCTTCCCTGTTTGCTCTTCTGCCTTACCTCTGTCTAGATCTGTTTAGTGTTCATCTACCAGCCTAAAGCAGTCTTCAGACATGTTCAGTGTCTTGTTTTATTGTGTTTCATACATTGATAGCACACATTAAGCAGGAATGGCTTAACCAATTGGTCAAGTGCAATGATGGCTCACTATTTAAGGTTGTTGTTGTTAATATTATTAATTATTAATTTTGGTATAATTTAAGAAATACCAGTATTCTGTTTTTATTTTTCCACATGTAAGGCAAGTAGCTCTTAGGCTGTATTTTATAATGCATCTATCTGTTAGTGTGCATTAAAATAAAATAGAAGGGAAATTCTACTCCCCTTGGACAGTGAACTAATGCAGACTAAAACTATCTGAGTATCTGTGTGGGTAAGAGGTGACTTCGAGTCAGGGCAGGTGGGGTTTCCTGAGGCTGGGATACAAGCCTGATTGAAAAAAAAAAATTCTATTGCATATATGTTGTGCGAGTTGTTATGGAGTTCCCTGTGTTGTTGCTTTACAGCATAACTACCAATGGCCAGAAACTGCGCAGTTAGCATTACAATTTCATTTAATATAAATTAAAATAATCTCTGTATATGTCCATTTTAATATGGGAATAATCAAATTAGCACCCTAGTGGAAAAGCTTAACTAATACAGAAAAATAACAAGTGAAGTTATTAAAATAAAAGATACTATATGTTGACATGTGGGTTGGTATTGATACATGAAACTGTTCTACTAATCTTCAAGAACCGCTCATCTTGTAAAGCTGTGCTTTATACCTCAGTAGGGTTTGACCTCTTGATAGATGGAGTCAGCACAATTGTGTAGACTGGTGCTTTAGAGGGACCAGTGTTTGCCTCAGTCACTGATGGCAGTTTGGGAATTTAAAAAAAAGGAGAAGAATGTCTCAGTCAGGTCTACCAACTAAAATGTCACAGAGGATGGAGAAATCTTCACCTAAGAAGCAGTCTGATGTAAGGAAATGTACTCT
The DNA here is from genome assembly GCA_013398055.1 of Ifrita kowaldi. Lineage (NCBI taxonomy): Eukaryota > Metazoa > Chordata > Aves > Passeriformes > Cinclosomatidae > Ifrita > Ifrita kowaldi. The sequence goes on from VZRS01012392.1 coordinate 6,652, forward strand.
ACTGTGAGACTGCCCTTTTCTGACAGTTTTTAGAGGAGACTGACCACATCCTGGGGAGAAATTGTGGGACTCCCATAGAAAGACATGGCATCCCCCGTTGGACTCTCCATCAGTCCCCAGCAAACAGGCTCCCACGAAGCCGCCTGCTCTTAGCTGGTTCTGCTGACAGAATAGGGCCCGGGAGTATAAGCTCACTCAGGGCAAAATTAAATTTACCTGCATACTGCCTAGTAATTACTGCCAAACTGGGCTCTAGTTCATCATTGGCCAGCTAGAATCTGTAAGCTCAGCACCTGGAGATAACTACTGGGGTGCATTATCTATAAAAACACAAAATTACTTGGGTGGATAAGGCACACACTTATCCTCCTTTTGTATAAAATTGATTTTAGAAAATCATGCTAAGAAAGAAAGGATAATATCCCTGTATTATAGGTATTTCTTCCTAATCTTTCCAGCATTTCTTTAGAAGTACAGGAATGAGGAAACAAATCTGAAAAAACACTATCTTCAGTCTCGAGTCCAATCTGCCATGGATTCTGTCCAACACACTTGTCTGTCTTATTCTTTCAGCTTTTTAAGTGGAAGTAATATTAATTCACCTTTGTAAAGTGCTATGAATTCTCTAGATGGAAAAAGTGCTGCGTATGTTGAACCCTGAACTCAATTTTGGCAGGTAAGTGAAAAAATTGATTTTGAGCCTATATTTATTTGCAGTTTTAAATTGCACTAACTTCCTTTGAATTACTCCAAGTGCACAAATGTGTAATTGGCAGCAGAATTCATCCCATACGTTCTTACAGACCATTTGTCTAGACACTGAACTACAGCAGGCAAGCAGACATCAGAATCTGACTCTTTGTATCTTAAATTGTTTTCTAAAACCAATAAAATCAGCTTCAGTTTTATAGTGTTTGTTTGGGGTTTTTTTTGGTTTTTTTTTTAACAAACTGCTAAAATCTAATGTTTTTGTTCTTTTTTTTAATATGCAGTGCAGAAATTTAACCATGCTACAATAGAGTACAGTGAGGGCCAAATTCTACTCTCTATTATTTGAAAAGTTAGATAATGTAAATTAGTTGGTATTAGAACTGCTTCTTTAGGTTTACCTTGTTTCATCTGTTGCAATACAGGTGTGAAATATATTTATTCCATTTTGCAATAGCTGAGGTTTCTGTAATGGCTGCTACAAGAAGTATTGAATTTTTATCTTTTAATAAATAATATTTATAGATTTAGAAAAAATCATTAGATATGAATTATAGCTACTGTAATCATTATAAATACATTAACAACAAATGGTCAAGCCAAATTAGAAAAGCTCTATTAAAAATTAAATAAAAAGATCTATTGAGTAAACAGATGTCTCTTCACAGCAGACATACCCCCACAGTTATTGACTGAAGCTTCTAAGTATTAGGAAATGACCAACCACGATAAAACAGTACTAAAATAACGCTACCTAAAATACAACTTGCAATGTTTCCTTGATTGGGCATGACCAGGAGGGTAATTAACAGATTTGTGTGTAATACTCTCAGAAATCCACTGGTTTTTATATGGAAATCTAAATTATATGCTTAGAAATAATTAAAGAGTTCAGGGAGCAATCTTTAGAAGAAGAGCTCTCATCCAAGATGACTGTACTTTAAAGGTGACCATCTCTCTGTTGAGGTCCTTTTTTTACCTTCTGCAGATAAAAGGTTCAAGAGAACAGTAGGGAAGAAAATTGCAGCAAATGGACTATGGACTTTAGCAAGGTAGAGCTCTCAATTCCAATTTGATTCAACTCAAATAGAGTGGGGAATGCGTAAAATCTGGTAGGATTGGGCCCCCAACTGCTATTAGCTTGTTACAAGAACTTATTCAGCAAATAAGTATGTGACATAAAATGGATAATCCTACAGTGTCAATGCCCATATTTAAAAAGTACTTAAAGGAGATTATACTTCAATTATTATGCTACTTTGCTTTTACAGAGGGCTAAATCTGATGCTTTAGATTTAACAGCAGGGCTAACTTCCAGGCAAAACCGAAGCTAGTTTAAGGAATTGAAATGGCTCCAGTTCTTGATTTAAAACAGGTTTTTACTCTCAGTGATCTCTGGCAGTAAACACACACATTTTTCTTTTCAAGATGGTTTATGATCAGTGATTTTAGTTCACTCCACATTACTCTACCACATGTCCTGAACTGCTTGGGACAATCCCAGATTAGGAAGCACATTCATAGGTCTCGCACAAAGACTACTTTATACAGAAATAACAAAATGTCCTAACATCTTTCACAGCCCATTTAGTAATAAGCTTATATACCTTGACACTTTCAAAGAAGGTCTTCCTAGAAGTTACCATTATCTCTTGGAGACAAAACAGCCAGGTGGGGTTTGCACATGCACCTTCTTTAAAACTAAATCTTATTATCACTGGAGTTGTTGCAGAAGCCATTAAATTCTGTCCTTGCTTCCAAGGTGGAACACCTTAGCTCAAACTGAATGGCTCAGTTGTGTGGCAGATCTGAAATACACAAGGGCAATGGTGAACACTCCCTGCCTACCTATGAGTGACAGAAAATCATCATACCTTGTCACATAGGGAAGAAAGAGCCATGACCAAGGGAAAAGGAAACCCATGGAGCCATCTCCATACTGTAGTCTCTGTACTGGTAGTTTCTTGAGAGATCATTACTCTCCCAAGAAAGAAGCCATGAGCTATTGCCCTTTGACATTTAGCCTCTATTTCAGACCAGAAGGAAGGTTCATGCACTCAAAAGTTCAAGTGTCTTTTTTTCTCAGTGATGACAATCACTCTTATAAAATTTCACTTATCCCTATAAACTAGCTGCTCTGACTCCTTCACAGACTCATAACATCAAATCCTCATAATGGATGCCTGTAAGGCACTCAGATGACTACCATTCAAAATTTGGCCTATCTGGACAGTAACAGACTGTTCTCTGATGTGGGTCCTTGCTTTTTTAATACTGGAATGATAAAGTTTATTGCAGTTTTAGTGCCCATTCCCTTTCCACAGATACCCTGATTTAATGTGAGGCAGTTGATTTATTACGAGGCACAATGTGAATACTTGTTTTCACCTCCTTCCCTTACCCACACCCCATTCCCATGTGTTCTGGTTGAAAAGTTCTGCAGCACGTAAGTGCCATCACCATCAACACCTACATCATTCGACCCTCTTTGTAAGGAGACCTTTACACTGGGTGCTGAAGCCTACAACCTTTACAGTCCGAGCAACCTAAGTTGGTCAGGTCAATGCTATTTTGGCACGTGTGCATGACTTACAGTGATATTTTTCATTGTAGGAAAGGTACACTGTTATAAACAAGAGACACAAAAATCCAGTAGGGTTTGGAGTGCTTAACAGTCAGAATGATTTCTAATTTTTAGGGCAACTTTTTGAGGAAAGAGACGACACTGCAAGTAAAAATAATAAAACCCACAAAACCATTCATTAAAACAACAATTGAAATGTACATATTAAGTGACACAATTGACATACATCTGGGTATTTAAAATCTATTTATATTCTAGTGGGAAGAATGCTCCCTGCTGCTGCCTGGCCTGATGCAGATTAGAGTAACGGTACTGCATCACTTAATGTTGTGTGGTAACTCTTATGTTCCATCTGAAAACATGTTGGAGATAAAAAAGAAATAATAACAGGAAAGAGAAATTACAGGGTATAATGCACAGAAGAGAGATGTTTTCAGCTGAGATTTGAAATCAGATTGAGAGTCAATGAGGTAGAGAGATAAAGAAAGGCTGTTCCAGATGGCGGGAACTGCAGAGCAGAAGGCTGTCTTACCACCAATTAATTGAATGAAATCCACCCACCAGTTTCCCATCCTGACTCTTTTCCCAAACCATGTTAGGCTCAGACCTTGTGGTGTGAAACCGCAAGAACTCGATGTGAAAAATTCCATGCTCTTGGCATGCTGTGGTGAGAAACTCCATGAACAGATCCATCTGCAGCAAGGGCCTGCATTCAGACAAAACTTTTCTCTTCCACATGTCAGAGTTAAGCCCAACAGATGATCCTACAGGAGCCTGTCCCTGCCCAGTGGTGAACACCTCCATCCCCAGATCACTTCACACATCTTGGGAGTTGCTGCGCATCCCTGAGGGAGCAGGCTCGTACAGGAGGACGGGTGCTGCTCTCTGGGCAGAGAGCACCATCCAAGGAGAGGCTTTCGTGGGTGTGCTGGGAGGTAGCTCATGTGCAGTGTCTTTGTTGTGAGGCCACACCAGTGTCCATGGCACCTTATGTTTGGCTAGTTCGGCCTCCTGCACAAGCAGAGGCACCCATGAGACGCAGAGTGCTAATACCAACATAGAGTAGCTCAGCACTTTGTCAGAGCCTAAAGGAATTTCCTCCCATTCAGGGCTGGGTACACAAACATCATACTAATACGCTTCTCCAGAGAACTCCTGTACATCTGAAGTTTAATGCAACATAAAACGGCCACTGTGATAATTACCCTTGCACAGTGGAATTCACCGAAGTGAATGTAAATATTAATCACATGATGTATATACTGTAACAAGAGAAAGCCTGCATCAAGCAGTATTCCTAAGCACATCTCACCAAACAAGGATAAATCCTGACCACTAAACTAACAGCTCCTCTAACAGCATCAACAGCTCACCCTGAGCAACACAGCTTTGCCCTGTCCTATGCAGCCCATCAGAACCAAGCTATTTCACAGAAGCGCAAGTTCAGAAGTTATGGTTGGCTCAGACAGGTGCCTCTTCTCCGTACAGAGGAGCTTTCACTGATCTTACAGAACAAGGGGGAGGAGAAGGAGTTTTTCAGACATTTGCATTTCAGGCAGCACAGGGCTTTCTAGGTTAAAAGTAAACCCCTCCTTTTCATAGGTAAACCTACAGGTACCCCTTACAGGTCAGTGGTCAGTTTCCAGGAAGAAGCATCCCTGAACCATCAAACTACTGTGCTCTCCTTCAGCTTCAATTTATGGATAATTTCCCTCAGAATAGAAGATCTGCTTTTGCAGTATCTGATTTTGAAGGAAGCATAATCAAAAAGTCTGCGTTTGTGTAAGCAATCAAAAACTTCTGTCTGGCTGTAAGTGACAGATATAAGCTGATGTAGTTTTTGCTGCTTCCTTACTTGATAACAGTTAAAAGTTGTGGGATGTATTTCCACTGAACAACAAAAAATCAGTGATGCTATCAGTTAAATCCATGACCTTCAAGTTATTTTGGGGTAAAACTGGAATAATGCATGAGTGACTCGTCTCCCAAACACTGTAAATGTAGATTCACAATATTATTTGATTTTATTCCTTTGCATAATTCTACTTATCGCAAATCTGAAAAACTAGATAGAAACTATTAAAGAAGTGATGACAAAAATGCCATGTTAGACTTCCATTTATTTTATCATTAAAAAGATTTACAGCCTACACTGATATCAGATTATAAAAATTAGGGCCCTCCATAAATTAAAAGGGCTTGCTCTTGCTGAGCTATAATAAGGGAGTTAATATGTCAGGTTTGAAAGGTCTGAGAAGCAGAAAAACAAGCAATAATGAAAAGTGAGATCTTAAAAGCATGTAGAGATTTTAAAAGTGGACTTTTGTAGAATGCAATGAAATATTAGTAGGCAAAGGTAACTTGCCAAAATAACTATGCTAATCCTCCTCTCATAATAGCCTCCATGGCAGAATCAGTAATAGTCTCTTTTTTTCATTAAACGGGCTCTGATATAATGACATTGAATTCCATGCAAATATTCTACTTCTTTAGGAATAATTTATTGTAGCTTTACTGGAAAATTTTAGTTGGATCTTAAAAGGTTTTATGGCCTCAATTATAGCACTTTTACTCCTAATAATCAATATTGATTTTACCCTATCATTCTTTTAAAAGTTTCTGTTGGTTTACATAGAATCCAAATCTTGATGGAGTTTATAAAGCGGTATTTTCATTCTAAAATCATACTGTTTTATGGAATTATTCCACCCCGTCAACAGTTTCTTCTGCTATATCACTAAAAATACAAATCAAATCTTAGTTTCTGTGTTAGTAGGAAGCAAGTGTAGAGTAAGGCAGTGGGAAGAAGACAGCTGATTACCAGGACTGCTCAGTGCCCTGCAGTTGTGCTCATCCCAGGTCCATTTTCCCCGTACCACAGCCTGTTTCTCACCTGTGGTTGCTGCCTACACTCCTATTGCAGTGCCCCAGAGAGAAACCCCAGGAAACACCATGCACTGACCTGCATGGAGTTTTCATTACATATTCCTCCTAGGAAACAGAGCCTTTTGAATCAGCTCTGTGCACTACAGGCAGATGCAAGGGACCTGTCTGTCCCAGCTGCTTCTCTGCTCAACCAGGCTTTTCCAGCTGAACAGCTCTCTCGGGCTGTGACACGGATGTCTCTGAATTGTGACTTCTCAAGCCACAACCCACCCTGTTATCATCTCCTGCAGGCCATGCCACTTTCCTTAGTGTTAGCACTACAGCATGTGAAATCTGAGGCACAGAGATTGTCCTCTCTTCAGAAATGCTGCCCCTACACAGGCTTCTCCTGGTGACAAACAGCAATGAGGTCCTGTCACATGAGGTGTCCCAGCACTCACTGGAGCTGGAAGCTGTGGGGAAGGCTGTGATTCAGGCAGCTGCCTCTTTTCAGTCCCATGGGGCATAACTTTCTTGTTCTCTCCATTGAGCAAAACAATGAGGAATAGAGGCACTTTGATTGGTTAGCACCATGTTTTATCCGGCTTTAGATAGATAAAATTTGACTTTTTCTCCCTGGGGGAGGGAAGTGGTTAAGTGACATCCTTGAAGGCTCTGTCTACAGTGGGCATATTTGTTTATATTTTACCAGGAGTATCTTCATTTTCCACTCAAAGCCTCATTTTGTCCTTGCCTTTTCTGCCATAATTAAATGGTGACACACATATATGGACATAGTTTAAGTATTGACCTGCTTTTTCAACTAGGAAGAATATGGAACAAACAAGACAAGCAATCTATGAAAGGAATGGTATATAGAAAATTTCTGTGACTGTTTCTATTGACTTACACACCTGCTTCGTAGGGGCTTCTACTGTGTCCTTCTGCTCCCTTACACTGCTCCCTTACACTCCCTTACACCCTTTAATTCAGCATCTTTGAAAATGAAAAGATCCCCTTTTGTTTCAGAATTAGTATTTGACTGATGAAAAGAATGAACCCCAGGGGCTGTCTTTTCCAATCAGGCACTGTACAAGCACTTGAGCTGACTATGTTCTGCAGAACATTGAAAACATGGCATGCCCAGGAAACGTTTGCCATCACATTAGTGATGCTGTAATGGGCACCACAAATCACCTGGACATTAATAGAATGAAATCACTTACTGCCTCTGAAAGCAGCTTTATTCTCAGTTGGTGTCCCGAAAGCACCATGTGTGCAGTCTAGAGTTTCTATCACAAAGGAAAAATTTTCAAATATCATAAAAGACCTGTTTTACTTGCTGCTTTTGGGGTTTGTTTAAATTTCCACTGATTGTTTCTGATGGCAATCCCTTAAACACAACTAGTGTTGGAAAAAAACCCCATAAAAATAAATTAGTTGTCTTACAAACTTTTAGTGATCTCTGATTTTTCTAAAAGCTGTAGCAGGACAGGATACACATGACTTCTAATGACTGCCCTTGCTCTCACTTAACTGCAAAAACGCATCAAACGTGTTTCTTTATCCTGTTATTGCTGGTTTGTAATTTGATCATCAGACAGATTTGAATTCTCCCCAAGCTGTTCCAACGTGTCTGTAACAGAAGCAGAGGTACCTACGTGCACTTCCCATTTTGTTCAGAAAATAGAACAGCTTCAATGATCACAGCCCATGCGAAGCAGACAGCAGTGGTTAAATTAAATGTTGTGATCAAAGAAATGGGCTGTTAAAAATACCTGATTTCCTATTGGGGAAGACTTTTTAATTGTGCTTCTGGTGCCTAGAAAACGTTGAACTTTTTATGAGATAATTCAGGTAACAGTCCATTAGAAAGTGTATTTGATTTAGCCTGAGGAAGTTCGGGAGAAGAGAGAGCCCTCCTGTGTGAGCAGCGGCTGCCCCCTGCCCCTGCCAGGGCTGCCGTTCCGGGCGGCGGAGCCAGCAGCGCCCGCTCCCCTGCACACACAGCCTGCACGGCTGCACTCTGAAATACATCCAGGTGTGAGCTGCAGGACTGAAACCCCACTCTGCTCTCCTTGTTACAGGAGCAGTATCCTCTGCAGCTAAATTCAAGCGATCTCAGGAGTCAAATCTCATACTGTCCATAAAATAAAATACCTGGCATCTCAGGCTTATCTTTCTGCTTTTAACTTATTTTCCCTTCATATTAATAGAATGTTTGTTATACCACATTCAAGAAAGCATCTAGTTTCTCTAGTGCTATTCTAGCAATCAAACTGATAGCTGTAAACCAGATAAATAGGAGCTGTACACCACTGTTTCTGCTGGCCCATTTTTCATTTTTTGAAATAAACCCCCCAGAGTCTTTTTGCAGAATAAATTGAAGATAAAAAAGTAATCTTTTGATATGGATAGTTTGAACATGTCAGATTTGTGAAGCATTTTCTTCGGCTAGCTTAGCACTCTGTCTTTTGAAAGACTTACAAGGCAAAGCACAGCTGTCAGAATTTTTAAGAGAGTTGTTGTGTAAGGCAACATTAAGTATCTCTATTAAAAGCACAGGATCTAGAAAGTAGCTTCTACTCTACTTGTTAATGCCAAGCAGCATTTCACTCTACAAGTATTCCTTTCTGAACTCAGTGAAATTACTTGGGAATGGGGAAAAATGCTCAGCATGAGGAAACATGCCTAAATGTGGCCTTAACTCTGCTGGGTTTGGCAGTGAAGCTGCCCTTACAATCTAGGATGCAGCAAATGCCTCTTGTTCTGTTCCCCTTGTTCCAAATAGGAGAGAAGAACCAAATAATCCCGCACAGAGCTGAGCAGCAGGCTCACTGGTTACTGGGGACCTATTTATTTTAAGCAGTTCTTTTGCTTCTTTAAATTATACTCTGAGAAGTTTTGGCTGAGACAGAAGCAACAAGGAAATCAGTTTTCCATTCTCGTCCCTAATTCCTCTGCAAAGCTAATCACTGAATATATTTTTTCAGTATGTTTCTAAGCAAAATATCAAGTTCAAGCATTGCAGAAGGGAGTATTTTTGTACACAATTCTATTTCATGGTAAGTTACAGAAAATTACTTTGTGCTCTTGGAAAGCTGGTCATACCTGGATCTGAAATAATTAGAACGGAGATTATTAATAATTCTCAGTATTGTATGAGATTTTTATTTGCCATGTAGATCTTCAACAGTTCAGACAAATATGTGGCCTCATTTCACTGCTGATGAGCTGATCATTCTCTTCTTGTCTGTACAGGCAGTAACCCATGACCAGCTTCAGGCAAGTCCTTTCTCAGCTTTGCCTGTGGTACTAGCCGAAATGATTTTACATAGAAAAGTGATAAAATTAGTGCACATATATATGCCCTTCATCAAAGGCTCTACTACTCAGCTGCTGTGAATCAGGGGTTATGCCATCAGTGTGGTAAGAAGCATCAAGCAGAACAGGGCTCTGACTAGAGTTTTTAAAAGCCCTAGTTAATAGCATGAACAATAAACATGATCAATTCTGCTCTGTGGTGTAAAAACAACCTCACGGGAAATAAAGAAGGCAAATAGTCAAAGAAAATAAAAAAGAGTTGGATTCCTGATCTTTCTGAAATTTGTGCCAAGGACATACCACTAATGACTTCTGATACTCATCTGCACATGTGCAGATTTAGACTCCTACATTGTTCCAGTAAAGAAGGAGGAAACATCAGAGTCAGAGAAACTGTACCTGCTGATAATCTGTAACACTATGGAGTGGATGTAGTCAGACTGTCACACCATAAGAAAACCAAAGCTAGATTGAAGTGATAAATGGCCAGCCTGTATTTGAGGCTTGTGTGTAGGAATATCCCCATTGCCATTTGGTTAGAGCTGAACTCTTCAGGTAAGACATGGAATAATGGATAGAATTAGGAAGAATCAGGATTTTTTTGCTCCCAAATTCACCCAGTCTATAGGAGGTTGATATGTCAATGGAAGATGACTGGTTTAGTAGGAAAAGAAGGTCCTAGAGAAAGGGAAAGAAGTCTGGATACTGGTTTTGGTTGAAAGCAGTGAAAAAGGCTTTCGCTGTGGTCTGTACATTCCCACAAAAAGACATTTGTGCAAAAATAAATGGAATTATAAGAAAAATTGCCCTGCGTCTTATGGAGCCATGTTAAAAACGTTTCTACCTCAGCTGGGTGAAAGCCATCATTTTCAGCTTCATTTTCTCTCTGAACATCAGATTGAGGGTTTGTGAGGCAATGTCCTGTGAAAGGAATTTCCCTTCACTCAAAAAAATCAGCTAAAATGTCTCCTGACAAATATATTGAGTGAACCCAGTAATGATTTTCATTTGCTGATGTTCACCCAGTAAAGAAAGGAAGCGGCACCCTTCCTCTCAAAGGAAATGAACTCTGTTCTCAGTATGGGGGTGTATGGGGAAAGCTAATTACTTTTTCCATGCCAGGAGAGAAATGACATGTGGCTAGAAAGAAATGTGAATTCTGGTGACCCTGCAACCTCTGCAGAAACATGACCTTGTCCTGTTATGAACTGCTCTGTGGTGGGGCGCATGCACAGTGCAGGGGGCATGGGCTCAAAGGCGAAGATAAAGAAGTACAGCTCAGGAACCTGAGAAAACCAGCACAGAGGAAGGGACATGACATGAAGTAGTCCACGTCACCATAAGGCCATGCTTTCCTCGAGCCAGAAAATCACTAATGGCCTGAAATAAATTTGATTTTTGCGAAGTTTGGTTGCGGCTTAACTGTTGTAAAATACCCTTATCCAAAGTGGTGCTTAGAACAATTTGTAACATAAAAATGTAAAAAAGCACTGTTGGTCTTGCTCCTTTGTCTCTGACTCATTATTTTCATCTTTTTAACCACCTTTGAGAACCTTCTATTGCCCTACCACTGGCAACTGTCATTTGTAAATTGATTTCCCCCGCTGATGCTTGGCTTGTTGTTCCAGCTCAAGCCCTCTACAACCAACCCCAGTGGTAGTTTTGTACCAGTAAACTACTGACAGACCTGGGAACAGAGCTCTCAATGCCCCACTCTCCATCCACTGCTCTCAGAGCGATGCCCCACCCTGTTCCTGCAGCGCCGGCACCGCTGCCACACTCGTGCTCCTGCTGTAATTGGATTGCAGCTTCCCGTGAGCAGAAGCGACTTGGAGATAGAGACTAGGATGTGTTTCTTAATTAGCTCTTGGGGACTGCTGTTCTTTTTCACTTCGGTGTCTTCCAGAAACATTTTTTTCTCCCAAGTAATAGCAAAGATACTTTTATAGTCAGACTCTGCCCTCACAGTGATAAAAAGGCCGTTTAGTTAGGATTATCCACTGTTTGTTATATGATTGCATTGAAAATTCGAAGAGGAGGCATCAACATAGGAAGAAGGATTTGCACAATAATTAAACAAGTACGTAGAAAATGTACTTAAACTTCTGCTTAAATACAAAAGATGCAGAACAAATTGCAACCTGAAACATGAAAGAAAATGGTAGCTCCAGAGAGAAAGACATGGAGAGGAGAAAACACAGAAGGTAAAAGATAATTTTAAAGGAGTAAAACCACTATTTTATAGAAGAACAGTAGTAATTCATTAAAATATTTATAAACACAACAAAATCTATTATGCATAAAAAGGCACTGCAGGAATTTTCATACCAACTACAGTATAGGGAATGCATTGCAAGCCCTTGTATTATTTATATGCTTCTAGCATTCTGCTTGATTTTCAAGATTCCAGTGTTTCACATGCTTATGAATCAGACATTGCAGTCATGTCCTCTAGGAAACCATCCTTATACTCTGCAAAAGATCAGGAAATGAATAATTTTTAAAATGAGTACACAGAAAAATAATTTATCATAAAGAGCCTCTGCTTAAATGAAAACAAAATTAAAGCTTTAAAATTTATTCTATGTCTTCTAGTCCTCATTACTGCAAATGTATTTTACATTGTTACCCAAAATACAGAAAATGTGTCCATTTTCTTCTAGAATGAGTAAATGTTTGTTTTTATATCTATGTTGTAGATATAAAACTCCCTTGCTTATCTCCATTACAAAGAGAGTTAAAAGCAAAGTTGTTTGCTGAAGTTGCTGTATTAAGACACACAGAAGATTCCCTCCTGAGATGATTAGCTCTGAAAAAATCTGCTCTCAGATTGATCTTTGACGCCGTAACTCTTGTCTTCCCTTCCTTCCCTCTCTGAGCTTCAACCAGGCACCTGTCGGGGATCAAACATCTGTCCTGCTGATCAAAGACTTTCTTGAGTTTTTACATATTGAAATACAGACTCTTGCACTTTTATGTATGCCTTATGTATTACATTAATGAACTTGACTCCAGGGTTTAAAGTTACACATAATACCTTGCTAAACTAAGGTCTGAAAAATCACCTACTAACCAACAAAATCTGGAATAAAACCCAATTTGTTTGTTCCTGTGTTACAAAATAGCTATATTAATCGTGTGTGCTTGTTTTTAAAAGAGCATTAAAGTGTTCATGATAAATTACACAAAAAGCCAAAGCTTAATTAACAAAACTAGAAACTCAATTGCAAGACCTGTTTGGAAATGGTCATTCAATGATCCGAACCTGTAAGACTGAGATAAATTACTTGTGGAAACATTTTCCTCTTGGAAAATCACAGATGAGACTAAATGAGATGTTTTATATATATAGTAGCAAACAGTCATAGGTACATTTCATTTTGAAAGTCCCATCTGTCTTGCAGCCCAAACAGTTTTTGGCACCACAGAATGATTGCTGCATTTCACATTATATGAAAAGGTAGTAAGAGTTGATATATGCCAGGGTTCTAAACGTCAGACCTCCATTTTACTACACCGAGCATTTATTCTAAGGAACTTGGTTAAAAAAAAATAGGAAAAAAAAAAAAGAAAGAAAAGATAGATTAATAATTTATATTCATTGCCCTGAAAATATGATCAAGATTTGATTTCAAGACTCTGAGTTACCTAATCCCTAGAAGGATCATCTGATTCATAAAGTCAAGCCGTTGCTTTTTTTTCATAGAAAAGTAAAGAGAATGCATGGATGTGATTTATCGTTTCATCACATTTTAATTGACTACATTAAAGCTACAAATATGAAGGGAACTCTGCCTGGGTACTTGTTGGAGCCTGATTCAGCATGCATCCTAAAGCTAACTGTGTGTGGCAATCCACAGTCTGTAAGGTTTAAATTAATAATATAGAATTAAATACTACCATCAAAGCAAAGAGTTAATTGTTTTCCTATTTGAGTATGACACTGAAATGCCACAGGGGTTCAAAATTATTGTTACCATCATCAGGAAGATAAGTGTAGACTTTACCCAAGATTAAACAGGGATTAGTGCGCTGTCTTATTCTTCAATAAGGAGCTACCAGCAGTATGCTTAGTCACGGCTACAATCACCTTCCTTATCGAAGCACTAACAATTACTTTATCTACAGTATAAAGACACACTTATTTCTAAGATTCAGGTTATGCCTCTGAGCAGCCACTGATTGGACCCAATGCATTCTGCAGCAGACAGAAGCACAATAGCTACAATTTCCCCCAAAGGATCACTTACATGACCCTGAAAGGCAAACAGAAGATATATTTTTCCTTTAAATGATTCATAAAATTCCACTACAGATTATGTTACTCTGTTGCATCCATACAGGAAATAATTGTCTACTGGACATGGAAAATGATTTTTCATAATCATGACAAAATAATCATATTTTCATTGTAATAATGAGTATCTCTCAAATGATTATATGGTTGCAAAAGACTCCAAGATCCAGCATGAGGAGTAATTTCTGGTACTGGTCAGCTTGCTGCAGGAGTAAAGTCAAGGTATCACTACCCTTCTACCCTTCTGTGGCTTTGTAGGCTTTGGTTTGCCTCATATCATCAGTATATTACCAAGGATGATGGACTGCTGACAAAATGACAATTGTTTGCTGCTTTTGGTCCCCATGCTGGCAATTAAGGGAATTGATCAAAGCAGTTTGGACTGGAGAGTGCAATTACATGGATCTTTTTGGATTTCTGAAATGCTGTTTCTAGTGGTTGTTGGAACAATAGCTTTCCTTTGAAATTGTTGCTTGCAGGTGCAAAGGATGGTAGCTAAGGAAAACTAACGAAACAGATCTGCCTCCTTAGCATTCTGGCTTTGCAACAATGCTATGGAAGGGCTTCAATCTCCACAGAGAAACAGAATAGAGAAAGATGAATTTTAGTATTTGATGAAATCCAAACCAATGTAATCTGCTACAGCTCAGCATGTCGTGGTAGAATATAACAGAGCAAGTTAAAAAGGAAGGCAGATACAACATCCGTTTTTCACATTCCTAATGAACAGTGTGAATTCGTTGCTTTCAGAATAACAGATGATTTAATTGAATCTGTATAATCTAATGCAATCAATCTCATTTAACTAAATGTCACACAGCCCTTTTCACCAAGAGGCAGGGCAGTTTATGTACACACACGAAGGAGCAGGACTAATTTCTGAAACCTTTACTAATGTGAGATCAGTTTTTATGAGTTGCCCAGAAAAAGCATGCACATCTATTTTGTTTCTAACTTAACTACTAAAAACACTGCCTTCAAGGAACATTCAAAAGGTTATGGTCTAACAGCAAACCTCCAGAGAATTATGGTCTGCTCAGCCAAGAGAAGAGGAGTCAGTGTAGACATCATTGCAGTCGACAACTTCCTCATGAGGTGAAAAAGAGGGGCAGACACTGATGTCATCTCTGTCATGTCCAGTGACAGGACCTGAGGGAACGGCCTGAAGTTGTGTCAGGGAAGGCTTAGGCTGGATATTAGAGAAAGATTCTTCACCCAGAGGCTGGTGGGGCACTGGACCAGGCTCCCCAGGGAACTGGTCACAGGACCAAGGCTGACAGAGCTCAAGAAGCATTTGGACAATGTTCTCAGGCACATGGTGACTCTCTTGGGGATGGTGTTGTGCAGGGTTAAGAATTGGACTCGATGATCCTTATGGGTCCCTTCCAACTCTGCATAAAAAAAACCAAAAGAAAAAAGCAAAACCCTTTACTCACTATATTCAACCTGAGTTTCAAGCAAAGCAAAAGGTAAAACTGAACATACTTTGAAGGCTTTTTTTTTTTTTTTTTCCACAACAAGTAAATTGTAAATTTCCAGGGGCCAAGCAGCTTTTAGTTTTGGTATACAGCTAAATTTTCCATCATATATTTCATACATCTTGCAATGCTCTATGGGGATGTTATGAGTACAGCCAAGCACTCAGCACTGGCAGGTCAAATCCTGATGGTTTCCCTAACCAGGTCTCACATCAGCAGTGTTTGCAGAGTCTCCTTCTGTAGAGAAGGGCAGGGCCTGGAGAGCAGCCCCCTGCCCCAGCCCTTGTCCTGGGGCTCCAATCTGCTCAGCTGCCAGCAATGCCCATGCTCTCGCCACTCGCATCCTCCACTTCTGGTTTCATTGCTAAACCTCTGTCAAATGACACATGGCAGGACATCATGTGGAGGGCTCTGCCCAGGCAGGCAGGTTTGTGGCCAAAGCTGTCTTATGTCCTTCACAGGGACAAGCAAGCTTTTGATACTACCATGAAGTGACGGGACTTGCAATTTTTCCCTTTGCTGTGCCAGATTTATTATAAGATGCCAATGGTGGAGCGTTGGCTTTCACCTAGCATGAACTCCTGTTCAGTGTACTATATAGATGTACCATCACCTGCCTCAGGGGACAAGCAGCATTATTAGCTAGGTTTTGCAAAGCAGATAAATGTGACTGGTTATCCTGCAAAGACAACAAAAGGAGTCTTTCTTTGTTGTATTTCCCTGCAAAGTAGAATTTGCATGTTAAAATTCGAACTTATTTAGCTGTGTTAGTGCACTCAAAGAATTCCACTGATTCATGATGGTTTTAATAATCATACAGTTTTAACTGGAAATTATTCCTGTCAGAAAGATGTGAAGGAAAATCCTGCAAAAACAAGTGCCTCATGAGCTTAAATTTCTGGTTTCAAGAGCTGGGTAGAGTGAAATATTTGAAGGTATTTTGGCACCTAAAGTCACTCTGCTTTAAAGATATAAAACCTACATTTATGTATCCTAAAATGCTGTAAAGTGTATAAATATGTTTTCAAAAGAGATCTTGGAACCTAAATCTCATTATGGGAGAGAGTAGCTTTTGAAAATAAAACACAAGATCCTTAAATCACTCTGTCATTTTGAAAACAAATATGAGATTGTAAGTGACCCCAGTGGCCTTAAAGCTCAGTCTAGATAATTATACCACTAGTTGCATTTTACAATTCTCCCTAATTAATTGTAATTTTGCGTCAATTCATAAGGAAGAACAAAACTCACAAAAGTCATCATTTCTGGCCTATGCCTTGCTTAAAAGTTCTTTTATTTTCCAACCCCTACTTACCTTTTGAAATTTAACAGGCTCAGAGACCAAGAAAGTGGGGGAATAAGTGATCAAAAGATGCTGATTTATGATCTAAAGCATTTGAACATTTTTAAGACCTTCAAGAGTACAATTTAACGTGTCCCCAGGTGACTTTAGTTTACACAGCCAACCCTTACAGCACAGATAATCTAGGCAGACGTTGTCTTTGGCAGCATTACAGGACTACATTTCACAAAACTGGCCTGTTTGTTAACTGGTTTTCACTGTTTCAGACAGCCACTCATGCATTATTTATGGCATCAGGCATTGCGATATGTTTTCTTTCACCTTCTATTTGATTACAGAAATGTAATTGTGGCTAGCAGAAAAGCAATGGAAATATTGCAAATATAGATTTAGTTCTCCTTTGTGTCTCTTACCCTTTTTTCATGGTGCAGAGGAATATTTGGTTTTGGGGCTTGCTTGGGTTTCTTTTTGACGTGATTCACTATTAAAAGTATAATCATACAATATTTGATTCTCTGAAAGAGCTTCTGAAACTCTGAATGGCAACTAACTAACTGAATGGGCTATTAACCTCTGGAATGCTGAAATCCAGGATGCTTGCCCTGCAAACATCCCCTTATTTGCAGTTCACAGGTTAGGTTACCTGAATAAAACATCTGGGATCCACTCATTTTCTTACAGTCATTTATACTCCCTCCCGCTCCCTGCCTGGCCCTGCCATTAAAAGCCAAAAAATATACATGAAAAAAGAAGATGCTGGCATTAATCTGAGAAATACATAAGCACTATTAGCACAAACAGAAGGAGCATTTTAACAGGCTATCAGCAGAATGGCTTATCCATTTTTATCTACTTACCCCATTTGTCGAGAACAAATTGCACAAGGGAGTGTGTATGTGTGTGAAAACTGAGTAAATTCAGGTTGATTCATCACCTGTCCTACTTTGCAGATCAATCAGTTAATAATTTCATTGACCTGGAGGATCATTCGGAACAATATACTTAATTCAGTCATGCATTTAGTTTAATTAAGGTTTGAAGTTACAGTGCTCTGCTGGCAAAGAGATATTAAATCTGTTTTCTTTCTGCTTTTCATTCACCGTATGAACTTCCTCTACTGGATATCATTCATAAGGGATCTTTTATTCTAATTTATCTAATTTGCCTGCTTCTTCTGTGAAATTCTGCACCTTTCTTTGGAATAAAAACCATCTGAAAATCTTTCTGCATCATTTGATGAATGTACTGGAAGTGTTAGGCCTCTTGGATACTTCAGCAAATCAACAATTAACATCAATATGCCATTCAACTGCTCTGGAAACTGAGAGTAACAAGTCTGTGATAATCAACACGTACAATGAATACAGATAGAGCTCCACAAGCTGTCAGTGCTGAATTTGGCCCCAGAGATGATGCTAGAATATTTGGAGATGCTTTGCTTTATTGTGTGCTCTTACAGTGCTGTTATCCCAGCAGCTGCTATCTCTTTCTTTCCTTGTGTAAGTGACTGTCATGTATCAAACCCCTGGAAGTTTGCTGCAGGGTGGCAGTTGTGTTCATCTTGTGCACTGCTCCAAGTGTCAGCAGTGACCCTTAACCTGGCCTGAGAGCCTCTTCGGTGCATGCCTGTGCCAACCTCCACCAGGATGAAGAAAAATTGGATTTACACCATGTTTCCCTGACTGCAGCTATCAAAGGATGGTTCGTCATCACCTTTATGAGATATACCTTGATTTAATGGGAAGAATCTTAATGAAACACTTGTTGATATTGTCAGCACAACTTTCGAAGAGCAGTGGTTTGAGCTTTGCAGACCTATCTTCTAGGCCTACCTTGACGACTAAACAGTCTATGCATGTTGCCAGGATTTGGTTAGCAATAGGGCATTCCTCATGCTCCCTGCTTCCCTGGTGCAATTTGACGTGCACCAGGAGGTTCAGTCATACACTGGGCTGCCAGTCAGACAGCACATTTAGATTTTACTCGGCTTTTGGTTTCCATGTAACTGGCCAGCCTCTGCTTTTGGTAAGCTGCCTGTCTTGGGGATCCAAAAATGCTCCAGTCATGCGTGAATGGTCTTTACTACTTATGCTAGGGCCATTTCAATCTCTGAATTGCATTTGTGTTAAGTCATACCTTTTCAAAACAGTGAATAGCTGAGATGCATATAAGTTCTCTGTTTTCAAGAAGATCAGCTACTTGCAAAAGCAGGAGTGTTCAGGAGAAAGTGTTAGTTGGACTGCTAGCCATTCCACTCTCATGTTTTTCCTCAATGTATTGACCTAAAAATCTACTCACTAGATCTCTTCTATGATTAGGATACAGTTACCCATCTGGGACTTATAGCCAGAGAATTTGGGAATTCATTTGGCCTGAATTTTTTACTTCAGCAGCTATGGTTTCAACCAGCAAATTGGTTAATGGCTCTGTAGGCAGACCCAGGACTCTGACAAGGCCCAATACACATATCCATCATTCAGGTGCTGTGATTGAAAACCCTTTTTGTTCTGACAGTATGAAACACAGTGCACATGATTTGATTATGCTAGTTTGCCGACTTTAATTCTTTTCTATATTTTACTTGAAGAGGCTGTTCTTTTCAGTTCTTTTCAGAAAAACAGTCTTTTCTTCTTAGCTCTTGTGAGGGTGACAGCATAAGGGACTGGTCGCATGTAAGTAGTTGTGGATGCCTGAAGTTTGGTCACAGGTAAGTTTGGATGCCTGTGTAATGAAGCTTGCAGTCACTTTTATTCTTCACTTTGATTTTATTAGGTACGTGAGGAAATCTCCATCACAATCAGCCCCATTGTATTACACACCTGTATAATAAAAAATGACATTCCTATTGTTTTCAGGGTGTTACCTGAGAAATCTCAGGAAATTAATTGCCAGCTGGAGAAAACAGTTGCAAAATAACTTCACCCAAATGTTAGTGTCCTTGCTGTTCATTGCTAAGGCATGAATTTTACCAAGAAACAGATACATCTGATATTGGTATTTTGGTTTCAGAAGGATGAAGACACACAGGTCTGCTTTGAGAGCATATCCTTGAAAAGTCCATTTGCTGTTTGAACATTATTTGTCCCACTTTGGAGAAGGGCTGGGCAGCACGTAATTCATGCTACGGCTGTCATGGCATGCAGGGAACATGTTTTTCTCAGTGATTATTAACTTTCCCCTTCACTCTTGTATTTGTATTTTTATTTTACTTGGCTGAAAAACTGATCAGAGGACAGAGACCATGACTGAAAAGTATTTTACTGTGTGTGGAAGCACAGGTAAAAGATATGCAGTTTTTTCCTTTGCAAACTGCGCAAACCCACTCTTTGCAGTTTTGCAGTCTGCTCCATGAAAAACTACATTGGATTTGCATTAGGTCTGTCCACTAATATTTGAAAAAGCACCAAATATGTTATTTTATTAGCTTTTCCCCTTTTCAGCTAAGTCTCATTTTTCTGTTCCTGCAGTGCTTAACCTTCGACTTGAGCTGGGTGTTTCCCTGTTTACAGAACGAATTTCTTCCTTTACATTTTGTCACATGCTCTTCAAAGAAGCCTCTTACTGTTCAACAGCAGATGGATACTTGAAAGAAAAAGATGTGTCTGAAGCACCTGGAGTACCACAGTCCTGTCCCCCAGCCATGGCCTTCTGGGGCAGAAACCCCCTCTCATTTAGGGTATAAATACAATGTTGTTGTTCCCCATTTAATGACCCCACATCTTCTTACTTTGTCTCACTGTGAGTTTGTTCTTGTTAAGGGCCTGATCCATCAAAGTACTTAAGCTCATGGTTGTGGGTTGTAAAGACACTAGGGTAAGTACCTTGACTTTTTATAACCCTGTAAAGTGTGTAAAGTGTGTACCTATGGCACTATAAAAGATGGGTTTAAATGATGTCTGTGATAAGAGCTAACCTTTTCTGTTCAGCACTTCTCCTCTGCAACACAAGAAGTTTCTGCAATTTGTGTTGCATATATTTCGAACAAGGCTGGTTTTGACAAATTGACTGTTTCTTCTTTTAGTTCTGTCTTTTTTGCACCTGTCTAAAAGAGCATCTACACCTAATAAATTTTCAAGACATTCTTGTTTATCCGTATTCCTCAAAAAACTGCTCAGATTCTGTTAGACACCCTGAAGGATTACCTAATACTTAAAAATTTTCAGTTCAGCTTCTTAAAACACTTACACCAAGTAAGAAAACAGGACTATCACAGCAGGCTTAAACACTTTTCCTGCAGACACCACCAAGGGTAAGTTTCAAGTTAAATCCTGTTCAGAGAACTGAATTTGGCCCAGTGAAGAATTTTAATTTCTGTAAGCACTGAAAATAAAAAGTAATTAAACCTCTGCATATACCTTGTGTACTATAAATACATTAATAAAATAGGCAAAGGAAATCAACTCCTAAATTATTAGAAGTAGTAAAATGCTGAATATTGAAACACAGTTTAATTTATTAATTTATAATTTTTACCAGGCTAAAATAGGCCTCTAGGAGCAATTTAGGCATTACAACAATGCGATTGTTCAGTATAGTCAGCAGTTAGATCCACAGCTGGTTCAGTGCCCACAGAAAGAGAGTCAAGCTCAACTTTAAAGTAACCAGTGTATCTCTAAGTTGGGATATATAAAGTATAAGTCCCCAACTCCAGAACAAATTTAGACTATTTGCTTTGGATGAATTTTAGAGAAAAGTGGTTAAGCCCAAGGCAAAATTCAACAAATTGATTTCATATATTAATGGCAGAGACAACTGGAAATCTTTTAACCTATGCATTAGATTGTACATTTGCAAAAGCAAGATTAGTAGGTAGGCATTTCAAAGCTGAGCCTTATAGAGGAAGGTTTTTGCTGAGTATTTCCTCATATGAAAAAGTACTCTCAGTTCATCTGCTGTATAGGACAGTTGACATTCCTCACAATCATCACTAAAGTAACACTAACCCACTAGAGAAGTTCCCAAACTGCCCTAGTGCAGTCCCAATCTATTGGGAAATTCAGCAATCTTTCTCAGCTCATGTCTGCAATTACAAGGAGCATGTATGGCTGAGGAAAAAGCCTGAACCATTGTGTATTTAATCCAACATTCTGCTGCTTTTCACATCTCAAAGCTCTTCAAGCAGTACTTTTTTTCTAGAGCAGCACTTGAAAGTATGGAGAGGAGTGACGTGCTGCTGTTATAGTCAGAGGCGTAATCATCTTTTAGAAGACTTTCAATGTCAATGCAGGGGAAAAGGGAGTGGATCAGATATCTTAATAATCTCCTTGGCAAAGCTGTAGCTTGAGATCCTACAAATGTCCAGTTTGGGAGGGTTTTCTCCAGAAACATAGGACCCCAAGATAATGAAGGGGACCACAGGAGGTCTCTAGTGCAACCTTCTTCTCAGAACAGGATGAGATCTGAGGTCAGACCAAATTACTCAGGGCTGGTTTTGAAACCTCTGTGGATGGAGCCTATACAAGGCTCTAGCCAGCCTCTCCACTGCTTGACTGTCTTGATGCCATGTGATTCCAGAGCACTGGAGAGAACTGTGCTAGGCAAAGGTCTAATTTCCCCAACTGCTTCCAAACCACACTGGGAAAGGCCAGCCCTGCCTGCTCTACAGCCTGCATTTTATTTCCATGGAAGAAGGCGAACATCTGCTCAGGCTGGGAATACAACAATGAACTATGGCTTTCAGTAGAGGCTGTCTCAACACTTAAACAAATTGTATTTCTTACTGCAAATTAATATTGAGCATTTCTTCTTAACCAGGATAGACAGGAAGAGTTGTTTCCAATCAGCTTTAAATTCTAAGGTCACCACTTGAGAGCTGAAGCACAAAGGTACTGACTTAGGCCTTAATTCAATCTGATCTAAAAAGCAGCTGCTTCCAGTGGAGAAAGCAAAGCAGCAGTTTTCTGGACATGAGCTGAACTACAGAATCTGCTGAGGGACACCTCATTTCATGGGTGGAACACGTCTTGTGGGCATTGCTCCTATGCCTTTTTCAGGGAAACATTTATAATATAAATGTGTGCAGGTTTTGATTGGGATAAAGTTACTTCATAGTAGCTGCTATGGGGGTTGTGGTTTGGATTTGTGCTGAAAACAGTGTTGATAACTCAGGGATATTTTAGTTACTGCTGACCAGGGCTTACACAGAGTCAAGGCCTTTTCTGCTTCTCACCCCACCCCATCCTAGTAGACTGGGGGTGCACAAGAAGTTGGGGACACGGCCAGGACAGATGACCACAACTGACCTAAGGGATATCCCAGACCGCATGGCATCACACTCAGAATGTTTCTTATAAACAACTATTTTTAAGATTTGTTCTTTTAAAAAAATGCTTTTAATTCAAGCTTTATTAATTTATTTTCTATCTTATGTTGCCTATCAGTCAGCTGTCTCTCTACTACAGGTTTATTACCCAGGGCCCAAAGACAGAAAACCTGAATACTAAATGGCATTAAATACTAAGTGGCATTAAACTCATTCTAGACCAAAAATCTCATAAAATATATTATTTCCTCATGGAACAGAAACCATTAAATGAACTTCTAACATGCTGTAAGATGTCAATAAGTTATTTACAAACCTAAATACCCATTGCCCACAAGAGAGACTTGCTTATTTTTAGAGATTTCAAAATTTATTTTTCAACAAGGAACATAATAAAGCCTGAGAAGGGCAATCAAGAAATCTGTGAAACCCTCTTTCACTGTTTCCATAGTAACCTCCTTACTAAGATAGTAGCCTTGGTTAGGGACAATCCTATAAGCAAATATATTGTAAAAATTCCTGGTCATAATGAATTCACTCTCATAGTTTGGCTTTTTGTGTTGCTTTCACAAATATCTTGCCCTTTTATTAGTTTCCTTGTTATCTTTAGGAGGCAAAATCTGAAACAAAGTGTAGCAACCTGCCCTATCTATTGCTCTCAGCATTTAAAAAGGCATGTTTCAGGTACAGTACATTTAATTATGATTTAACTGCGTTGGCAGGGAAAATAAGGAAAACCAAACCGAAATAGTAAAGGAATTGACTTGTACACTTGCCCAGAAAAGGACCAAAACCTTTTCAAGAATATTAAAACTGCAGTTCTGAGAACTAACACTAACTGCAGAATCCCTTGCCCAGCTCCCAGCTCCTAGCAGATCCACCTCTCAGTTTTTGTGAAGGCTGCAGCTAAGACAGAACCACACTTGATTTGGTTTTGCATAACCACAGAGAGAAGACTGAAAAATTATGATTTGAATGAAAAGTTTTCCAAGTTCAGTGAAGTAAACACCAGGGTCTGGGTTTGACCTATTTACGCCTGGTTTTTGTCGCTGATGAGATGAGAAGCAGAGTGTTCTCAGACCGGCCCGCAGAGCCCCAGCAGTGCTGCGCAGGGCAGAGCAGCTGCGTGCAGCTGCGTGCAGCTGTGTGCAGCTGTGCGGGTGGTACACACGTGGGGTGGCAGCGCCAGGGCCCCGGGGGGCTCCCACCCTGGCCAGGAGCAGGGCAACTGCGGGGGCATCGGGGCAGCCCAGTCCGGGGCACCCCTTGGGGTCTGGGACAGGCGGAGGCTGTGCTGGGATGTGGGCTGGCAGAAGGGCTCATGGGGAGTGGTGGCATTGCTGGGGCAGGGGCTGCTGGCCCCGGGGGGCTGACATGGGGACCTGGCTGCCAGCCAGGCAGGGCAGACAGACCAGAAGTGCCCTCATGGTCCTGACAGACTATGGGTTTTGGGTAAAAAGTTTTGAACCCTCAACTGAAGGGGGAAAAAGCCTTACCCTTGGAATATTTTGCCACATCTAGAATTAAGAAACATCAGAAAGAATAAATCAATATGATATTTTTATGGTCATTAATAGAGTTCTGCAGTATCTGAGTGCTTTGGGGTAGGTACCAGGAAAACACGGAATGACACAAAGTCCTTGCTTAAATGGGTCATCCAGTTCTGCACAAAATGCACACCCTTAACTTCAGTATCCTGAAGCGAGGATGCGAATAAATGCTGTAAGTCATGCAGTTTTATTTTTTTTCTTCCGAGGAATTCCGAAATGGACAATATACAAATGTCATTTCACTGGGGACAAGACAGCTAGTAGCTATGATACCAGGTACAATCCTTTTCAAAATTAATAGTAATTTTTTTTAATGTGTCTTATTGACTTGTAATAATTTCTGAGGGGATTAATAGCTAAGGAGGTATATATGTGTTGATGACAGAAAGCAGAATGAAGTGTACTGATTTACTGCGACTCTTCATTAAGTTTAAAAGTATTCCACTGTGATGAAGACATCAACCATAGGCAGTGGTATTTTCACACTGCAAAGAAATAGTTAAGAGCAGGAAGACAAAAAAAGAAAGCAAACAATGTTTTATCTTGAATTCGAGCCAGATTTCACATAAACAAGACCCTGTTCAAACCTAACGAAGCAAAACGCTTTAAAAATATCCACCAGTTTCCCCTGTTTAAAGGTATGGATGAAACATACCTGCCTATGTGTGCACTAGAAATCTTACTAGAAGAGGTAATAGCAGATTAATATGTTGCATAAAGATATGTATGGAACTGAACTTCCTGTAAATACTCAAATCTGGATTCTCATTCTCTATTACCTACAATGATACAATTCTGTTAATTCTTGTGGAATTAGATTTAAACCATCGTTTTATGAGATAGAGAAAGAAGGGCCTTTTCATAATTTTTTCCTCTGTAAAATTCTGGTTTAATTTTTTAATTAAAAGGATAAGTTAAAACTCAAAGAATAAGATCAAGAAATAATGTGAAGTTTTAGTTTATATAATTACTACATATATGATTGCTATATATTGTATATATAATTGCTATAACCTATGCTAAGGTTTCCTTTGGAACTCATATTTAATGAGTTGACAGAAGAGAGTTCCATACTACAGCTGTAGGTTTTGGACATAGGCAGCACAGAATGAGAACAAAAAACCGACCACTCTTTACCTGGCCAAATGGAGGTAATGTCAACCTCTAATTCAAAAGGAAAATTCCTCTTGACTCCAATGGGATCAAGATTTTATCTTTTGTTCCTAATTATTTCCTGGTGAGTTTTATACATGTGACTATTACCAGCAAAAGCCAGGTACAAGCAACTCGGCATTGAAAGACACTGAATGCATGCCGGTTTCCCAACCGACACGTGGCCCTGCAGCCTGTGCATGTACGTGTCCCCATGTAATAGAGCTGAAATTCTTCATAAGCATTATCATCAGTCATCTTTCTCAGAGGAAAATCAGCACAGTATGTCATTATGTCTAGGACTGTATCACAGTTTGGCTACTAATGGGCACTGAGCCAAACTCCAGAAAAAAAGAGTAATATTTATTTTGGAAGCCTCTCAAAACAGGGGCTTTCTCTTTTGTGGTACTTAGCACATTGCCAGCACTTAGAACTAGAAAGAAATAATTCAAATTCTGATATTCAGTTTTGGCAAAATGTTCTGAATACTTCTCTGAAGAGGATTGATTATACAACTGCATCTCTCCTGACTTAAAGCCTGGGTCACTCCTGCCCTCAGCTTTTGATAACACATTATCCTCAGTGGGTCTTCTTGCTGCACAGACCTTCCCTCCAAAGTATGAAGTGGCATTTGCAGAACACTCAAATACAAATGCTGCCTTTTGCTCACCTAGAACTTTTACTTGCAAAAATGCAATACCTTTATTAAACTCAATATTAAGTTATCATATTTCCTACAATTCTCCACAAGGGTCAGAGAGGAAGATTTAGATGTGTTTGGGTTCTCTAGATAGAGCATTGTAAATGCTTTGGTACAGCATAGGCGACATTTCCTTCTGTGGACTGACTAATCTCATAATCCCAGTCTTTGCGCTCCACAGTCTTCAATTTCTTACCTGTATCTCCTTGGGGCTTACAGAAATAAGTTTTTAAGTATCTCAGGAGTGCTGAAGAGCATAAGCCCAGTTTATTAAGACAAAACTGTCCTGAGAGTATGCTGGACCTCACCCACATAGGTATGCTGCTCCTAACCATCCAACAGTTATCTCCATCTCCAGTCATACCTTGTTCACACCGGCACCATTCTCACAGGGAGCCCTCCGTGCCTCCTCCAGTTGGACACTATTATGCTTCCAAGAAAATCTCAGCACATATAACGGGGAGAGCTCAGCTTGAAGACTGGAGTCAGAGTGTCCCGTTAAAGTAATCATACTTGTTGTCCAGTAACCTTAATATTTATGCAGGTGAGAACAGTTTTCATAATTTCTTCCTAGCTGCATATTGATATGACTTCAGCATTGGTGTCTGAATACACATTTTCTCTTCCTTTCAAACTTTGTCAAGGCATGCATTTTAACAATATTTCTACTTCTGAATTCTGTTTACTGTCAGGTCTAATAGAACTTCTTATTACTGTAGATGAGTTCAGAAAAGAAACTTCTGACTATTTTTTGACGCTTAGGTCACCCTTAGATGAACAATTACTGTTAGAGTTACTTTGTGCCCTAACCATGCAGATATATACTGACTGAGGTTTTTAGAATCATAATAAAATACTTGTAAAATAGCAGTACAATCCCAGATTTTATCTACAGGCTGTGCATCAAAATAGACATGAAATTCCTCCCTGTGTCTCATAACATTCCCTTGGAAAATACTAGATCACAAAAAAGTATTCCCAGTAGAGCAATTTTCCAATTTTTCTGCTGCTGTAGATGCTGTCTCAGTCATTCTGTTGCTGCTGGTTAATAAGTCATAAAACCTGTCATAAAGCCTGTCAAGAGAAGTGTATATGTCTTTTCTGCTAAAATAGTTATAGTTCCCAGAATAGAAAAAACCACCACGTGAGGTGTTACTACAGAATGTTGCATTAGATCCTCTTTCAACTCAACTGTGCTCTTCAGAGGCTTTGAAAGAATTAAAGGCACAACAGTCCTAGGGTAGATCTTTTTTCTTGGCTTATTGCCTCAGGAGGATTTTTTTTCCTTTCTGAGTACACTTACTTGAAACTACTTTGTTTTTGATCTTCAGTACTAGGTTTCCATCCCACCTTCCTTTTGGTCCATTTTCTTACAGTTTCAGAGGACATAGTCACTGGTGGTGAGCAAGAGTCCTTTTCTGGCAATTTTGGCAAATTCTCCATAGGTCTATCTCAATCTGGAAACCCTCAATTCTTCTCTTCTTTCAAATATTGGTATTTCATAGACTATTGTATCTCATAGCAATTAAATAGGTTTTTAGGCTTCTGTGTAATCTGCAGACAAGGTGTTTCCATCCATGCAAGCCTTTAAGAATAGATCGGATAAGGACCTGTTAAAAACTCCATGGATGTTCCTGCTTCGCAGTAGGACTCATCTTAAGTGGACATATCCTAATTTTCTGGGTTGTAATTCCCTTGAGTAGCTCCAAGCACCAGTGACCAGTTTCCTTCCTTCTCACAGATTGTTCCAGCAAGAAAGAAACATGGAATTTCAAGATCAGACAATGAGACCATACACCCTGCCCGTAGGAAACATAGCTCAGACTTGGAGTAACGCATAATGAATACTTACAGGAAAATGTACATAGTAAACTCACCAGAGTTAAAAAAACTGAATACTTATAAGTAATGAGTAATTAAGATCTTTATTGTTGGTGGTTGTAAGCAGGATCATGTCTAAATGAGATGTCAGCATTTGTGATAAATTTTCCATACGTATTTACTACAAATAGCAAGCTACTCTTGCATCCTTTGGATTTTTTTGTTCTAGAAAAATATTTAGATCTAAACAATACAAAATTTTCTTTCGGTTTAGAATGTCCCTACTGGGATTACTTATTGTTTTGGTCAGTCATCACTATGAAGGACCTAGAAATATAGGAGTATAAAGAAACTTTAGAAAGGGAAAAGTGTGGAGCGATGATCCTGAAAACAAGCTAACAACTGTACAAGAGTACCTCTGTCTTACCAAAAATATGATTCAAATTGGAAAAAAAAAAAGAAAATGCACATATAATTCTGGGAAAATTAAAGTATCTTATTTAGTAGATTGGTTTACTTGAATAAAGACCTTTTCCTACCTGACATAGCTGCTTTGCAAAGTTAATAATAGACTTTCAGACATATGGACAAACTTTCTAATACCAAGAGTTATTTTTAACAAGGAATTGAGAATTTTTCTAACTTCTGTTTCATAAATTTAAAAACTGGAAAATTCTAAAAGTTGTATTAATATTAGATTGTAAGATTGTGAGTTGTAGGGCTCAATACTGTGGATATTCAGCAAATGGAAATAAACCTTGCTATATTCTTGCTTGTATTATTATATTGTATTTTTGTATGTTTGTATAAAGTATTACATTATTTCTCTACTAAATGTACGATGGAACTGAGAAAACAGAGGATCTGAATCATAAAACAAAGAACTGCAATTTGCCTGATACTGTATCCGATTATGAAAGGACATGGACTAAACATTAATTCCAGATAATGGATTAAACCCCCCACTTATACAGATTATGATTGCATGATTTTGCTCTACACTCTGATAGTATTCTGGACAAGAAAATTCTGTCATAAGTGGAATGGAAACTATTCATTCTTTCTCTGGCCTGGCAGATAGCCCATTAGCTTTAAATTAAATAAATATCAGCAGTAATATTAAATAAAATTTAAATGTTGTCATAAAATGTCAAATATAATTTATTTTATGACTGCTACTCAAAATAATGGTTATTGTCTTAACTATGTCAGAGGGAGGTACGTCTCTCTCTGACTTCTAATTTTCTGAGTCAGAAAGAAACTTCTAGTTAATATTAGGGAACAAGTTGTCATTCCAGATCAAGAGCACCGAGCTGGTGTTGGATTTAGTAATCTCCCAGACTTCTGGCAAAATTGTTTTAATTAGCCTTCTCCTAACAGCATTTAAACAAATCCTATGCTGCCAAGGAAGGAAGAAATGACTTCTCAGTCAGATAGTTTACTTAGTTCTTTTTCTCCATTGCTATAAATCTTGCTGTGGAGACTATTAGTAACTTGACTACTTTTTTTTAAACAATGAACTGTGACCACTTTACCCACTGAAAAGCTCACACATCATTCAAGTATAAATGTCCTGTTTCTGCATGGTTTATTTTCACACCATTGTTGGGTGCTAAAATAGTTTTATACCATTTATAAAACACAGACATTTTAGCAAACCTATCCAGTATGCCAGGGTAGAAAAACTAGTAGCAGTAATCACATATATGTGCAATGTTGCAGGAACATCTATTGAAGCCAGATATGTTTGGCTAATGCTAGCAGACAACTTGAATGCTGAATTAACTCGTAGTCATGTACTGTGGATTGTATGATACATGGATAAGTTCAGAAAATGCCTTAATTTGAATGTTTGAAATTATAAACAGTGCCTCTTCCAAGAGAATTTACATGGAGACTTGTGGGCTAAAAAAAAAATTTTTTTTTTTCCACATCTAGAACTCACTCATCTACAGTCTACAAAGACCCTGCATAAGGCTTGGCTTCGGCCCTGCATGTTTTCTTCACAAAAGAATTGTGTGTTTCCTGAGTGTGGCTGCGAGCTCCCGCGAGCGAGCTCCCGATGTGCGTGTGTGCGCGTTGCCCCACCGTTTGCAGCCCGGGCAGCCCAGCGCTCCATGCGGTTAAGTAAACACGGCATGGCTGCTGGGGCACGCAGCCAAGGCTGAGGCCAGGAGGAGGGGATGAGGCTGGGAGGAAATAAGAGCAAATTCCTCTGAAATGATCTGACAGGAAATGACAGAGTGTCAGCCTTATACAACCACACTGCGCGCGAGAGAGAGGGCGGGAGAAGTTCTTCCTAAACACAGAGTGGTGCCAGATCTCAGTAGGTGAGGATGATGAAATAATAAAGCATTTCCCGTGTGTGTTTTTCATTAGCCCTGTTTTGTTTTTCTTCCAAGTGCTGTGGAAACAGAACAGAAGCCCATGTTTCAGCCATGACTGCAATGGCCTCCTCTCATGGGAATAACAGCTGCATAAATAGGAGGGAAGCCCTCAGTGGAATTGCTTCCAACACCTTTCTAATGGAAATAATGATTTGCAAAGCCCAGTTTATACCTTTGCCATGTAATTAGTAGCCAAGATTAAAAACATTGTTCCAACTCCCAGCATCCTTCAAATCTGGCAAGACATTAAATATTCCACTGTGTTCCAAAAAGGTAGCCCATAAGTGATCATTGTAAGGACAGTCTTGGCCAGCTGAGTCAAGCCCTTGAATCAATCAACACTTATTATATGGAAATTAACCAGTTTGATGTCAATTAGTGGAAATTTGTTAGCAGACATAACCTATGAGACACTTTATTTTGAATTCCCAGCTCTCCTCATTGAAGCTGGCTGAGATGGGGCCGAGCACTAAAATCCAGATTTCTTAAGACTCAGAGTGGAATCAATTAAAACAAGGTGTGGGAGGAAACTATCTCAAAATACGCAAAACTTTTCCGGTTTCTTAGGCCCAGTAAGCCCAAGGCGTATGGATAATGGATTTTTCCCTATAAAGAGTCAATTTCTAGTTACAGATTTGGGTGCATAACAGTCTATTCTGTATGTGTCAGTACTAAGTTCAGAAGAAAAAAATGTTGCTAGACAAATTGAAAAACTTACCCTCATTTCATGCTACTTTTAAACTAAAATTCTTTTTCCATCATGTTCTTATAAATTACATCCTCGTATTAAGAAAGGAGAGGTTTCCAAATTGAATTTTCTGACTTGATCATTAATATTCCTCCTAAGAGTAACTAAAAATCAAAATTTTGGCTAGCCGTTCAAACCAGAAGAGGTGACAAAAGATTTCCTCACGGCATAAGGCTTAAGACCTGTCTGGCCTGTGACAACTGTGAGTTCCACTTTTTGTTTCAAATTAATAATGTAACATCATGCAACATCTTACCTGTGTATAGCAGCTGACAGTGTGACAGCCTGCTGATACACCATTCAAATTAAATATTAGAACTGTGGGTTCAATCTCAAACCTTTATAGCAATCCTAAAACATAGTTAAGAAGTGAATATTGGATCAGAGTCTTGCTACAATAAGGAAAACTCCTGATGGTTTTGAAGTTGGGGTTTCCACATGGCTTGTGGAAATTCCTCTGTATCTTCCATTAACTAACCATGATATATACCGCCTGTTACCCTCCCAAAAATGGGTGTTCCAAAAATAATTGAGCCTGATATTGCCATCTAGAGTGCACATCCACTATTCCTTATTTACAATAACATTGGTCAACATTACTGCAACATCCACACTTCAAACTTCTACTAATTAAAAGTGTCTCTTAAAACTAAAAATTCTTTCAAGCATTTTAAGCTGCTAGGAATAATTTTTCTGCTTGTTTAATTTATAAACAGTTATTAAATGAGCCGTTCAATGTAGTGCAGTACCATACTTCCAGAAGTTGACAGTGGAGGCACCACTGTCAAACTATAATGTCTTTCCTTTGATACTGATAGGGGTTCTGTAACCTACATGATCAACGCAATTTATCATGAGATTCAGGCAGTGACAGCACTTACTCGAAATCAGTCTGATAAAGTTGCAATTATTTCTTGATACTGTTGGCCATCCAAGCTTCTATAATGTTTCTGGTAAGAGGTGCTTCTAAGGCCAGCAGCCTCTTTTGGAAGGGTCATGTTTATGCTGATCACATGGCTCCATCTACTATCTTGTAGTAGCATGGGGAAAAAAGATGCTAACATAAAATTGTCTTTCTCTGCTCTTCTTTAAGTCAATTTAAATCTTAACAATAAACATTCTTCACTCTACACATTTAGTAAATTAGTCACGTTATTTTAAAATATGAGCAGACGTTGTTTTTTCTCAAACAAGGAGAGCAGTGCCAGAAATGTTAAAATACTAGGAATGTGCAAAATTTATTACAGGGTGCCTAGAGATTGCTTATTTAGTAATGGGCCTGTACATTGCTGCTGAAACAGATGCATCAATGGTAGTGGGGTAAAATCAATTTATGAAAGAAAATATTTCACTTATGATCAGTACGTTTTGCATATAAATTTTAAGTATATGGCAAAAGAAGTATAGATCTCACTCTAAGGTATTTTCCATCTCTGTAGATGGTGTCAGAGACTGCAGTTTAGATTAGGTATGTGGATACATCCTGGACTGTTAAACTTCATGGAAATTTTGCTATGCACTTTAGTGGATGCAAGATTTTAATTCTGGAATTTTTTCTCAGCAGTGATAGAAAATGTACTTTCAACCTCAGTAGCTTAAGGGCATGTTCCTCTGCCAACAAACAGGTATATTTACTGTGGAACTACCAGGGTAGTTATAAGAACAGAACTTTTTTAGTTTCCAGAAGCTGTTACCTTGGGCTTGCAATACTAAAATTAAGACTCTGCTGGACTCAAATATTTAGCATTGCTAGAAAACCTTCTCAGTTCACGCTAAGATGGATAATAATGAAAAAATCAATGAAATGTTCCAAAAGTAAGGATTAACTTTTTAAAAGAAGTCTTTAGTAAAACATTTAATTTCTGCTAAAGCAATTAACATCATGAGGTTACTGATGTCAAAGACTCCCATTGGCTTTAAAAGAGCCGTGATTATGCACATATCACATAGCTACATTCAGTAGCCTGCAATATCACCTTATTTATGTGAATTTTAATCTTAACAATAAATATTGTCTAAAAAATTTATGTATATTTGTAGAAAGCAGCTTGTTCATTCCTAAGATTATGAAATGGGCCTACCTGTAAACAGGGGACCAAATTATAACAGTGTATTTTGAGTTCCTTGGAGGTGTAAGGCAGATTTTAGGAGATTTCCTGGGCATACAAATTTATGTACAAGCTGCAAAGCAGAGGGACTGAACTATTATATTATCAATACTTTCTGTTTTGGTTTCCAACTAGACAAGTACATTAAAAGGCCTTAAGGGCCTTCAAAACCTCAGAGTACAGAAGGTGGGATCCAAGAGACATTGCTAAGGGCCTATTCTGCAGTTCTTTGTGTGTAGAAGCTTGATAGCAATGAAGAGAAATACAGTACTGAGTTTTTTTATTCTGTGAGTTCAAGAAGCGTTTGGACAATGCTCTCAGGCACATGGTGTGATTTTTGGAGCAGTCCTGTGCAGGACCAGGAGCTGGGCTTGGATTACCCTAGTGAGTTCATTCCAACTCAGAATATGCTGTGATTCTGTGGTACTATTGAGCACCTACTTGCCACATAGTGACAACAATGTCTCTGCACCAGCTGAATGAGAATATGCAACAGTAAAAATTTGAATCACTTTTGGTTAGGGCATTTTAAATTAGAATATCATTGGACACATTCCATTTAACTGCCTCTTTTCACTTGATCTTCAACTGTTGATTCAGCATTTGACTGATGATTGAAACTGGCTTTAGGTGAACTTAGTGACTAATGCTTAGTAAATAAAAGCAAACACTTCTGGCAGTGATGCTGTAAACTAGGCTAGCTATATCACTTGTTCCTGTCTCTGTGACTGGTTCCTATCTTAAAGCACCAGCAGGAAGCCTGGCATTTCATAATGGTCTGCAGCTTTAAGGAGAAAACCACTTGCTCTATCAATTGAACCCTGTGGGTGTTGCTGGCAGAGGTAATAAGCCTCTACATCCACTGATATCTGTGTACATTGTATTACAAACTTGCTATGAACTGGAATAAGAAAGAAAATCTCTAACATTTTGTATTTCAATTGTGTGAAAAGTTTTCCTGAGGATGTAAACAATATGCACAAGATATTAACCTGCTTCTGGTGTAATCTGAGTGGCACTTCTTTACATTTTTTCAAATGAAGTGCCACTTCATTACAATCTTTCCACAGGGCAGATGTTTCAGGGTATATTTATTTTGCATTATAAGAACACATACAGCTTCTTAAGGATAAACAGCATCTCTTAACGATGTATCTTTACACAAGGAAAGGATAGATATTCTGAAGAGAGAGAAAGGTCATGTTTTGGGCCCTTAGGAAGCAGTCTAGTAACCCTGAGACGTCCTTTGGGGCTCTCCCATCCTCATCTCACTTCTGAATTTTTGTCATGTCAGAGTACAGAAGACAGACTACCATAAGTAGCATCTGGCAGTAAAAGCAAACAAAAACTATTAAAAAAAAAATTCCCAATCACATATGCGAGACTCTTTGATATTGAGAAACTGTACAAAGACTTTTCATACTCAGTTATCTGCTTTGACAACTGTTTTTATTTGACTCATTGCCTCAGATAGCAAATACCAACAAATTCTGGTCTGAAAAATTCAATGGATTATATATCCAGCATCTTTTCCTCTCAGTATACTGATTCCTATAATTTTGCACCCCAACATTCTGATATAACTTTAATAAGCTTGCAAAGCCAATCATGGGAAGAAATACTAGAATAATGGAAGTCTGTATAAAACTAATTCAAACTTCTTATATGTATGCCTCTTACAAGAGCCTTTAGTTACTGGACTGCATGCTACTTTTGACAGAAATTACAAGATATTTTTCACAAGTTTCACAACATTTTTCTCAAGTTCTAGGATGAGGTAATAACATCCAGGATAAACAGTGACCACTAAATAAGAAGCTCTTGAATCATCAGTTTTTATCCTATTGCCAGTGTATGGTCCCATTAATTTCTTCCTATGCACTGTTCAAAACATGCTCTAAAGACAGAAATCCTCATTTTACCATATGGTCCTCATCAATACAGCACGCACTTTGTGTGAAACACCTATCTTCCTACTATCTCTTTGAGGGAACAGGTACTACCTCTAATTCACATCCATTGACTTAAGGTAGATTGATAAAAATCAGAGAACTGTAGAACATCCTGAGCTGGAAGGAATCCCAAGGGGTCATCAAAGTCCAGCTCTAGACCCTCCACAGGACAGCCCCAAGAACCACAAAATTTTTAATAATTCTGAGACTAAACACTTCTTGAGCTCTGTCAGGCTTGGTGCTGGGACCACTTCCCTGGGGAGCCTGTTCCAGTGACTGACACCACTGAAAGGGTAAAGAACATTTTCCTGATATCCAATCTAAACTTCCCCTGGCACAGCTTCTGGCCATTCCCTCGGGTCCTGTCACTGGTCACCACAGAGAAGAGATCAGTGCTGCCCCTCTGCTTAGCCTCACAAGGAAGTTGGAACTGCAGTGAGGTCTCCCCTCGGTCTCCTCTTCTCCAGGCTGAAAGACCAAGTGACCCCAGCTGCTCTTTATACAGCTTCCTTCCAGACCCTTCACCATTCTCATGGCTCTCCTTTGGATGCTCTCTAATAGCTTAATATCTTTTTCATATTGTGGTGCCCGAAGTTGCCCCCAGCACTGGAGGTGAGGCCGCCCCAGTGCAGAGCAGAGGGGACAGTCCCCTTCCTTGCCTGGCTGGTGATGCTGTGCCTGATGCCCTCCAGGACAGGGTCAGCCCTCCTGGCTGCCAGGGCACTGCTGATTCACGTTCACCATCCATCAGGACACCCGGGTCCCTTTCCATGGTGCTGCACTCCAGCCTCTCATTTCCCAGGCTGTCTGTACATCCAGGGTTGCCATGTCCCAGGGATATTAAACTTAGAAGTTTCCAATAAATTTGGCTGCCCATTTTAGATGGTTAATTTGGCAAGAGAGTGGAGGAGTGATTAATAGCATGTAGTACTTCATACATTCAAAATTCATCTGCCAGTGACTTTTGCTGTGAGCAATCTTTAGTGCTGAAAGTCACAGCACATAAGAGTTATTGACCATGTGCAAATTTGCTGCAGAGCAAGATACATGGCATCACTAAGACTGTGTGTGGCAGAGATGAACCCAGGAAGATCCAGGGAGAGTTTTCCTTTGGTTGACCTTAACTTAAATTCCTAATTTTTGATCAATGGTTTCAGGTATAGCACTGGTCTGGAGCCCTGGTCTTGGGAGAATTACAATAGGTGAAGTATCAGCTGTGGCTCACATGCTCCAAACACCTGAGCTGAAAGATGATCAAGTAGACTGAAGATTTAGTATTCATCAGAGCCAACTGGTTATGCAAGAAATAAGACCCCACAAGACTATTCCTTGAATAGTAGCAACAGCCCATTGTCAGTTCACCTGCCCCCAGGACACACCAATTGCCACAGTAACAACTTCCATTCATAGCTCAATGCCCCACATTTTCCAAAGGCGAGTCAGTGTCACTCTCACTTTTTCAGATCCCCAGAGCATTTGGGAGATGGTTTGTAATTCATGCAGCAAATTATTAACTAGGCAGCAAGTGAGGGTCACGGACCTCACTACAGGGGTCTGGAATTCAGCTCAGTTAGTATGAAGAAAGAGACCAAAATAGCACTATACCATTCATGTCTTGAGGCATGGTACCATCGACTTGAGCACTCTGTTAGATCAAAGGCATCCAGATGCCTACACCCTTAAAGGCCATTACAGTAGTCAAAAATCTGCCTATTATTACCATTAATCTGAGCACACTGTGTTGCATGGGGTTAGTTATAGCTCTACATCTCTTGAGGTTTTCTCCTCTGCTCTGGGAACTCACTGCTGTCAAACTCCTCAGGGCTGTGACTCCAACCTGCCACAGCTGTGATAGGAGGATGGAGAATAAATACAACTACTTTAAGGTGAAGTGTCTGGACAAGCCATGCTGAGTTTTCTTGTCTTTATAAACAAGGCCTTGGGAGGATATACAGACCCTCAGTGTTGGCTGCCTTGCACTCCAAGGAGAACATTATTATTCTTCTGCACCAAAGTACAAGTAAGCTCTGGCCAAACAACATAAGATTTACTGCTTCTTCAATTTGCTTTTAACTACAGCTTGAAAAATCTAACTAAAGCCCACATACTAACAGAATATCTTACGGAAAAAATCCTTTTAATGCCTTGGATTTATGAAGTAGATGTGTTATATTAGTCAGAAACAGCATAATAGAGGAGCTATGTTCGAGTGCTACATCTGGTCTTTTGTACCACTTAGCTAAAATGGTATTAGTTATTATACCAGCTGTCTTGGTTTGAAAAGACAGGTGTCTGTGCAGGAGGGCAGGAGCCTCCCCTGCAATGGAAAAATGCAACCCCCTTCCCTCCGAATTATTATAATTTTGAAATTAAGGGGCTTTCAGGCAAAGATAGGGGTAGGAATAACAGTTCTTTACTAATACATATAACAAGGTAAACCAACAACAGTAGCTCCGGCAGCAGCAGGAGACAGAACCACAGACCCAATACCAGTGTCTCTCAGCCGCAGGCCGTGGGCACTTTCCCCTCTGGTGCAGTTGCGCTCACAGCCGGCAGGCCCGGGGTCCCGGGGAGGGGAAATGGATGAAAGAGCTTCACAGACCCTCCGAGTAGCTGATCCCAGGTGTCCGGCCGGACCCTCGGGAACAGCAAGCTGGAACAGCAGAGGCGAGCACAGATTCCAGGTGGCAGACAAGATGTATCAGGAGCTGCAGCAGGAATCCCGGGGTTTCTCAGGTAGAAGGAAGAAAACGGCCGAAAAGCAGAAAGGTTCTGACGAACTGCGTCCGAGCCCGGCTAGCACCAACAGCCCTGACTCCACCCAAAACCAGGTGAAAGACCAGTAGTCCCAGCGACCCCCCACCCTCTGTGGCAAGGTCCCTTTGTGTGGCTTAAGCATCGGCAATTTATCGTCCTGGCAACAGTATGGGGAAAATTCTCTAAGAGAGAAAAAAGAACAAAACAGAAGGGGAACTCCCCAAAACCCCAACACCAGCTAATATTAATTATTATCAAGTGAAACACAGTCTTCCGCATTTTAGTTTATAGTGACCGATAGGTATTGTCATTTTTATCTCGACTGGAAACTCAAATATATTTTATGTTTAAAGCAGCACAAGTGAAACAATAGTCATAGTGTACTGAGCAGAAACCATGTGATGTTGTAAATGTGAAGCTGGAGAGGGTCTGAAACAACGACACATCATACTGATCAACACTATCTACTGAGATAAGGTTATGATGTCTGCATGGTTCGAGGAAGTACAATACATTTTGTCCCCTGAAAATAAAGCAGTAGAGTTTTGACATGGAAAGAAACAACAGCTTCATAGCTACATATTCCAAGAGAATATTTAGTGTAAAGATATGAAGAACCAGTGAACACAAAATTAAGTAGACAAGGGATGAGAAGACAGTGTAAGAAAGGGAAAACAGGTAGAAACCGTCACAGCAGGTTGTTCTTAACTTCAGTGGATGGGAGACATGGAAGACACCTGAAAGGCTCTAAGCACGGTTTGTAGTGCCTCTGAAATAGACCCTGAAAAACAAAGAGCTGAAACCTTTTCTGCCCTGTAAACCATTCTTATAGTCAGAAGCACCAAAATGCTGCATCAGCTTAGAGCTGTCATTCATTCTGTCAGCAACACAGTGCAGGCAAGAAGAGGATGCAGAATAGTCCGCACGCGCACTGCCATATTACTGCAAGCCGGAGAAGCTTCCAAGCTGCTGGTTTACACCAAAAGTGGTTTTTTTTCAGACAGCACAAAGCATCCTGACCAATGGCCAGGTTTTACCCTCAACACAAACCTTCTTGTGAAGTGCATTCCTCTCCCCTGATTAAATTCCCCAAGAAACACAAATGCTGAATGCACCCAAAGCCCAGTTTGCATCCCTGCAAGTTATCCTTTGGTGGTTTCTAAATTAGGTAGCAAATACAAATCCTAATTTGCACATAAAGGATCTGTGTCAAAAATCGTATTTCTTCCATGTAATTTGTTTTCTTTTAATCCTGACCTTAATGTATATAATTCTTGCTGAACTGCTTCAAATAGGCTTTGAACAAGGATTTTTTTTTTTAAAGTTAAATAATGAAAAAAATGCCATCTTATTTTACTGCTTACTTCAGGATTCAGAGAGATGAAGAACAGTGACAGCAGAGCTGTTCACCCATAACCCTGGGACAGCAGGTAAACTGACAGTGTGTAATTACTAAGAGGTGATATTAAGTTAAAACATATAGCCAAAATAGTGCTATTGCATATGCATCCCTTGGTCTTCAAGGCAGTGTTTAAAATAAAAAACCTTCACTGAGACAGAAAAACTGCTATAGTTATATCATAGCACACTGAGTTGCGAACCTTTTAATGAAAGACATAATTCTTCTGCTGTCTGCATCATACTATATTCTCATGCAAAACACTTTAATGCATAGTGTAAATTATCTAAGACTTTCTTAGTATGTATTACATTTCTTAATCATAGATATTGGGTGTAAAAGAAAGAGAATTATGTGACATGCTGCAAAACAAATTGCTTGGTGTTAGCATATACTAGCTGGGTCTATATCTGAAAATGCATGCATAGGAGGGAAGGATTTTTTTTTTTTAATGTGCCGAACTTGCTTCTAAGTGCATATGTTATCAATGAAGCAAAAATGACTAATCTGAAATGATGGTGGTCTGATTTTCAGCCAATATCATCAGTTTAAAAGCAAGGGATCTAGATTACAGTCTGGATGATCTATTCCTTCTGAATTTCAGAAAAAGCTTCATGTCTGGAAAAGGATAAATATAAATAAACCAAATGTTTTCCACCCACTTTCTTAATTCATTACATTCACATTAGCTATAAAGAAGTTTTAAATGCAGATCTTGTTTTCAGCAATAAAATGCTTTTGTTTCCAAGTTAGCAGACAGATTTGTTTTGTTGATGTCTCATCAGCTGAACACTGCAGCAGTGTAAATGGTGGACAATGTCATCAGCACCTTTTAAGGTATGAGTTTCTCACAGATGTCCCTTTTGAGAACAGGATCTGATGAGACACGCTATCTAATCTTCTGTCAAGTCTGACTGAAGGTGAAGCTTATTTACATTACACTAATGCAGAATATTTCTGAGTACTAAGCAGAGGCTAGAATTTAGCATAGTCTATATTATTTATGTAATAAAATTTCATTCAAACAGATGAGCTACTTTGAATGCAACCTGAAAATCCATGTGTCAAACACCATCAAATAAACCAGAATTTGTGAAGGTTAAAACCTTGTGACTCTCACAAAAATATAAACGTATATTGCAGTTGTGAGTACAGAGGAATAGGACACCTTTTAACATGGACTTCTGGGAATAAGACATCTAAATATAAACACCAAGAAATCCATGATCTGGCAGTTCAAAATGGATTGATTGCAATCATCACACCTAATCATTACAGATATATGTTCCATGTATAAGCTCTCAACTCTCTAAGGACCAAGTTTAAT
This sequence comes from Ifrita kowaldi, assembly GCA_013398055.1. Classification (NCBI taxonomy): domain Eukaryota; kingdom Metazoa; phylum Chordata; class Aves; order Passeriformes; family Cinclosomatidae; genus Ifrita; species Ifrita kowaldi. The sequence goes on from VZRS01012392.1 coordinate 47,374, forward strand.
GATGGTTTTGTATGTGTTCTTTGTTGCTAATGTACAAATAGTGGTACACATTCTGAGAGATGCTGACTACCTGGAGGCAACGTTCTTCAAATCATAGCGGCTTTTGAATTATGTTCATAATCCAGGGCAGGGCTGGAGGGGACACACACACACACGATAATGACAATGATACCAAACTGTGCCTCCCACTTTGTTCTATGTCTGATTTCTTTAAACATACTGAACTATAACAATATTGCCAACTGTGTTACTAAAGGCAAAATGTTACTGATTACAAGCAAGCACAGAACTATATGCAATGAATTGTTAATCAAAACACACATGCTAAAATGCACACTTATATTGCAAACAAACAAACCTTCCCAATTTTAATTAACATAAACTTTAAAAGTAACTTATGCCCTTAGTGAAATATAAAAAGAAGTAACACTGTAAAATAGACAACATCAAAAGACAGTAACACATTTTTAACAGAACACAAAAGGATCTAAAAAAAATTGCTTGTATATCTTCTGGGGTTTTATTCATACCGTGGATGAAACACTGGCTGATATTTGTGGCGGTTATTCATGACATGTCTGGTTGTGTTATGACCTTCCCTTTTTTATTGGTTTATTTGATGTTTGTGGTATTTTATATAATTGATTTATGCCTCATGATATGTTTGGGAGCTTTCTAGTAATATACAACAGTGATTGTATGTCTGTAGTGATGTTACATATTGCTGTTTGTGAGTTTTCTTGGCCAGGTCACCATTGTAAATAAAACTCGTTCTCAATAGATTTTTATGTGGTTAAAGATTTTGACTACTTGAGTGACTGATTGATGGATCGTAAAGCATTTGCTAGCAGGACAACAGGGTATCATAAAAACCGTGTCATTCGTATTTCTGATTCTAAACCCTGTTTAGTTGTTCTGATGTGTGTAGGTGCCCACAGTATTTCATAGCCTTCTTTCTTGGGCTTACAGCAGTGTTGCAGAATTTCACTTGCTGTTAGGTAATTATCCTCTACATCCATCCTCTGCAACTCTAATGAGACCTTTAGTGAAAACTCTACTAGAAAATATATGGAAATTGTCTTTCCCCCCTCTCTCTCAGCTTCTCTTTGCGTCTCTTTCTCTCTTTGATTCCCTCTTTCTTCTCCTTCCTTCTTCCCTTGTCTTTCTAGTCAGGTTTCTATGGCATAAATAACAAATGAGAATTCCAACTACTACAGTGATGACTTTTCAAAGAGATTTTCAAATTCCCCCTATAAGATACAGACTACAAAAATTACTGAACAACTCCTTTTTCACGTGGGCCATGCTTTGAGTTTCTGCAACTAAACCCATAGAAATTCTAATTAATTGCACATAAACCCTATTTTGCACTGTACAGAATAGGAAAAGATTGCCAGTTTTTAGTACATTACTGTCCATGAACTCGTGTTAATGAACACGTGCAACTTCTATCCAGATGTAGAATAGTTCTGATAAGATGACAAATAACATAGATCTCTCCTGGTTACACACCAGCCTGTTAGGGTCTCTGTTACAAACCCTCATTAGCATTTCCTGAGTCTAGTTAACAGATATTGGAGAATCTTGGTCCAGACATGGTTTGATTCTATCTAGCGTCAAGACCCTGGCTTGATATCTCTTCCAAAGTAATGTTCACTGTTGCACTTTCACTGCCTCTCTGCCTTAAAGGGAGCTCAGCACAGGGTGCAGGTAGAAATTAGTGCAACGAGCTTTGGCTTTTCAAGGGCAAAGAGGAAAGGGAAGTGAGGGATCTCATCTGACCAGCCATGATCCTGTTTGTCTTAAGAAGCCTGATATAATCAAAGCACAAAATCTTAAAAGTAATGCTATCTAACAATAGCCACTTTTGTCCACTTCCAGACACCTTGGGTCATGTGAAACACCATGGCTGAAATGATGAAACTTACTGTCAACAAAGACACAGTTGTACAACTCAGTAATTTCCCCCATCCCCCACCCCTTTTTGTTCTGTAACCTCATTCAGTTCACAAAATGAATAAAAAACCAGTTTTTCTTCTCAAGCTAGTTTTCTGCTAGTTCAGTATTTTGAACAGGCTCGCACAGTTGTCAGAAACCAGCAAAGGCAGCAACAGAAGGGGACCATGGCTTCCCCTATGGCTCTCTGCAGCAACAATGACCTAGAAAAGTTCAGGCATGACTTTTGGTGCACTGTCTAGTTACAAAGGATCCTTGTGTAAAATATAGGATGAGAAAAGAAACTCAAAACTCATAGACTTTTTGAAACTTGATTTCAGCATTTGCACATAGGACACTGATGATGGTATCAAAGAATATACACAGAGAGACAAGCACAAGTTCTTATGCAATTTCTGTCTCCTACCTCCAGAGACAGCATTTTTAAACTTCTTGTGTAGAAACCATTTGATAGGGCTTTGGAGCTGGTATTGCTTCTGATTTTTCTGCCAGAAACAGGAAGTATCTTGAGTTTAGGATTTCACGGATCCTGACAGATTTGATTAGATTTTACTTTGGTTCTGAACCAGCAAAGCAACAAAAGAATGAAGACCAATAGGTTAGTTGGTTTCTTGGCATATTTTTAAGGCATAGAGTAATGGTAAGGCACAGAATAACTGAATTCATAACCTTTCTTATTGTTTGTGTGAATTTAGAAGATTATAACCAGTTGGGATTGTAATAGAAGAAACCCCCCAAGGAAATCATCTTTAGAAACTTCGCTTTACATGATCTATCTGAGAGTTAACAGGGAAAATGAAACATCAGCAGAAACTTTATCATGACTGTAAGGTAACACTGCTTTTTTTTCCTTCCCTCAAACTCTGATATGAGGCTTTAAACAAAGATAAATCAATTTGTTTCCCATTCATCTTTGGTAAACCTCTAACTACTCATGCAGGTACTGAAAATTTCCATTGTGGCACACAGAAGCTTCCCCCTTCCTTCACACAAAATGCAAGACTCTAGCCAGAGTTTGCATTTTTTTCTCAAAAATGTGGTGTGCAAAATGATGACAGATCTACCTTCACACACCTTTCCATGCTTACCTCTGAAGGTGTGCTCTCTTTGCCTACAGTACAGGCAAAGACTATTTCTGATGCTGTGGAGCAGAAGCATGACAGGAGATAGTCCCTGCAAAAGCAGGCGCTTGGCTAAATTGCTTTTGTTTATGTCTACTTTCCCCTTCATGAATAATATTATGTTTGCAATTGCCTAAAAAAAGCGCTTCTGAAAGCAGCATTCCAGCGTCTATGACATGTTATGGTAGTAGGAAGGTGAGCTGGCAAGAAGGATTGAACAATACAAGTATGCCTTAGCATTTGATAACCTGTGTTAGCAAAACTGGCATGTTTAAGAACAACGCCCTGCAAGCAGTACTTATCTACACACAGCCTTAAAGGTAATCACAGCACTGGACAATTCTAACTAGTAAATATGCTGGCACAAGCTCCAGAAGGAACACGTTCGAAAGGACTCATGTAATGTATACCTCTGGCATGCTTGTAAGCAGAAAGCAAAATGAAAGACTCAAAAGACTCTTGATCTGAAGAATACACATTTTAAGAGTAAACAAGCGAACATAAAGCCAGGCCAGATTGGATCAATTATTTTACAGGCTCAGAGTTCTGCTTTCACCAGTGGCCTGGGCTAGGTGCTTCAAAGAAAACAGCTGGCTAATTATATGATGTCCTACATGGCAAAAAGGGCTGAGATGACTCTTTCTTATCCCTGTGATCAGCTAACACCCCGGAGTATGAATTTGATGGCCCCTCCTAGCACGTAAAAATACAAATTATCGTATTGGTAATAAAATTAAGAAGTCTCTTTTAAAATCCCATTACAATATTTAACTCTTTGACCTCTGTAGGTTAACAAATATTCATACTGTGAAAAAAATGATTTCATGCTTATTTTTTAACTAATACAGTAATTTTCCAAAAATCATTACAGCTAATGATGGAAATACATTCTGTGTGATGCCTATAAATTATACTTCTAAGTTCCTGATGTCTTGAAGTCTTGAAAAGTATCCAGCATTATTCAAAAAAATTACATAAACAAGCTACTTAGTTATCTAAGTACTACAGCAAAGCTGAAGTGAGTTTGTTGGGACAAACCATGAGTCAACAGGTTTTGACCTAATTCATGTTAGCTTACCTTTAAAATAGGGTTACTCCCACATAAGACAATTTTTTTTCTTTTTGCCCTTCCTTTATTTCTAGTGCTTGTGCTTTCAGCACTGAAAGCAGGATCTCTCTCCCAGCTCTGCTAAGCTGCTGTGCCTACATGCCACCCTACCCTGCAGTACGTGGGTATGCTTCTTATCAAGTCCGTCTACAATAACTATTATGCAAACACCAGCAGTGATTTTGGAGTACAAATAAATGCCCATTGAATACTGCACTAAGACAGTCAAACCACCACTAACACTGTTTTTTTTTTTTTTCTTACAGCCTTAACCCTTTGAATAATAACACTTTCCTGAAAATTGTTTAATAAGCTTCTTTTACCAAAATAGAAAACATGAGGAGAGAAGGAATAACACATCTTTAATTAGAAAAATTCAAATCAGCTCTTAATTTAATTCACCATACCAGCAGCCATGATTAGGTCTGCATCATGATGTATCTCCAATACTATCAATTTTCATAAATGCAAACTTTCCTGAATATGGTTCTGATGTATCCTGACATTTTAAAATATGTCCTATTGTCCTTTCCTGTGCAGCAGACCAAGCACAGAGTGTTCAGTCCTATATCACTGTCACAGTGGTATTAGACCAGATGGCTGCTTCCTTGCAGAATCAAGAATTAGAGATAATTTATGCTGTTCACTGTTATTAGAATGTAAAAATATAAAGAGTTTGCAGCATGCATACATGAAAAGCTGCTCAGATCCATCAGTGACATCCTGGTGAAAAGCATTTACCCCATTACTGCACTCTTAAAGGTAAAGTCATTGGTGAAACTATGGACTTCTGCAAAGCCTATTGGCTGTTCTGCATAGGATACAACACAGGGGGCTATCTGACCTAGGTTACAGTGCTGCTTTGGTAGAGAAAAGAATATTCTGAGTTGGGAAAAATGCCCAAGACCTGCCTTCTTTCTTCTTTCTTGTAAAATAATTCCACCACATGAACGTTCCCATTAATACTTGACAGTTATTTTTATGTCACGAAGAATGAAGTTTAAAATGGAAGCTTTCTTCATTCAGTCTGTTAATCAGTACAGGAGAATACTTCTCAGTAAGACCTCATACCAAAGGGAATGAGAGTTACATAAATTTGCTCCTGTGCCAGTGAGGGGAGCGAGTTTTCCTTATCAGGGCATCACTGCAACCTGTCTCTGCTCTACCTGTATGTATGTATGCGCCACAGCTTGTGTCAAAATACTGAAAAGAAAGGGTGTCCGCCTGCCTATTATCGAGTCTGAGCTCATTATAGGTAAGAATCTTGTTTGTATTTCAAACAGCTGAATCATTTGATAAAGATATATTATTAATGCAGATGATTCATTTGGAGGAACTTCTCAACCTATTCAGGAATTAAAATGTCTCAGGTTCCTAAAAAAAAGGAGAGAAATGAAGGAGGGGAGAACTTAGTAAGCTTGCCCCTGTTGCTGCAATAAATTGTATCGAAACAGAAGTAAAAAAGATGTAAGGACAACCAAATGTCAAATGCTGTTTGCAAGTAGCAATAGTTTGTTGCTTTATCTTTCCATCTCAGGAAGTTTAGCACAGTACTCCCTGCGAATGATGTCAGAGTTGTAGCCAGATTAAGAACAAACACTTTCATCAGTATTTAGGAATATTACAGGAGGAGAAATTTTACTGGCATTCACTGAAATTAGACACTTACTCCATGTGATTTTGGAAAAAGTGTATCACTGATAGAATTATTTGATTTACTTTAAATTAATCTTTAAAGTATAGGGAGAAACATTACTAGGGACAGATTTGCTTTCAGCTCTCCATGAGCATATAATTTGTATTTATGGCATACAGTGGAAGTATTGTGACTTTGAATGACTGACTAACACCTTATGAAAGTCATTACTTTTGTATCAAGAACAATATTTGTAACATAATGTGTTCTTAAACTGATCAGGACAGCAGGAAGCAGCTAAGTGGATCACTTATCTTTATTTTGCAATTTAACCTATGTTATGACAGGGAACAAAAAAATTAGATAATTTATAATTTTCTGTCAGTGTTGCATATTTTGGGGTAAGACTGTATCTACTTTGTATAACTGAAGAGTAAGGAGATTTGCCTGCCAAATAAAACAGAACAAGAAAGGTTGCTTTAGTGTACAATGAATTACTAACTGACTGTTACAACCAGATCACGACGATTTCTTGCATTTTTGTTTCCTGACCAGTGTTGTAGATGATGGAATTTTACCCCTGTAAAAATCCTAGTATTATTTTTATTAAAATAAAGTCTATCAGAATAGAAGATAGTTGTTATGCAGGAGCAGTAACTCACATAATATGAGATGGCATTTCTTTCCAGCTCTTGCTGCTCCGCTGGTTCTAATAGCAACCTGGAGCTCAATTTCCTCCTCAAGAACATTGCATTTCATGTGGAATGTCAATTATTAAAATGCAGTGTCCCGTGTCTTACTTTTCACTAGATGAATTCATTTGCAAATTTGCTAATTTATGTAAATGATCCTTAACCTGTAACTGCCTGGCATGTATTTCTGAGTGCCTCTTTTCAATTCAGAAATACATACAAAGACTGCCACCAGCACATTAATTACCTTGTGTCACTGTTCCAAACCCCAAAGATTTCATTTCAGAGTAACCCAGAAAGGGTATCTGATGCTTCTTTCCATTTTGCATTTTCAATATTATTAGACCACTCAATACAGGTAAATGATCTTTAAAAGAGCATCTCTAGTCATAATCATTGGTGGCAAGTATAGTTTTAGTACACTATTTTGTGAGAAGATATGACCTGAAACTCCTTGAATTTTGAATTTGATTTTCAGCTTTCAATTTTTCTCAGGAGGTCATTGTTACTTCCAATGGGTCCAATCACAATTCCTAAGATCACCCCTAAATTTCAAATTTTTTGCAGCTAAGTCTCTCCTCTGCATTTCAGAAGTTAAAAGACAGATGGGGAATTTCCTTCAGGCAGTCAGTGGTTCAGCTGCAACTCTGATCTGCGCATGGATGCCATTCTAGATTGGGCACTTCAGTTCTGGTTCCACCATGAGCACAATCTCTGTGCACCCGTAAGTGTTTGCTTTCTTCTCCAAATGATCTCAGGAAACTCAAACTCCTCCTATGGGTCTGTAGCTGTTATGAAAAAAGGGATATTCAGAAAAACCCAGCTGAAGACACTAATTTTTGCCTGACTTATCTCTGCTGCCCAACCAAACCTCTTCAGTGTTCTCAGGAACCAACAATAGTTTAGAACCTGTCAATGAACCTGGTCTCAGTTGGGGATTTTAACAAAACCTAAAATGAGGCAATTTTCCTCCATGTTGTTACTGTTCCATAGCTTCCCACAGTCCAAGTAAAAGGATCAAGATTCCCTGTGGTGTAATTGCAGCCACAACTCCATTGATTTCAGTGACCTGTGAATGGCAGATAGGACTATGGCCCAAGGCCTCCTCTTGACAAACCAGCTAGAGCTTGCTTTCTCCTGACTATTATCTGATTTACATGTCCTTGTTTTAGATGCCCGCCACACGGGGTAGGTGAACAAAGCTCTGTTTCAGAGCCAAGCTACAGAGATCATTCCCAGCCAGCACGGACGTCCCATGACCAGGACTCGGCTCTGAGCCTCAGCTGCAGGGCACAAGTCCTTCACAGTGCTCCTGCCCAACTGGCGACCCCTGCCTGGGGCCCTTGCAGGACACTGTGCCTCTCTTTAACTGAGCTGAGTTTCAGTTTTCTCTTTAACTGAGCTTTTGTTTCCCCAGGGTGTAAGGGAAGGAGAGAAGGACGAGGTGCCTCCAGCTGACAGGCCAACACACTGTCATGCCAAGCCCAGCTTGCTCTTCCGGAGCTGGAGCGCTCTTGTGCCTCAGTGTTTAGATTGGCTTTAGAAAGTGCAAAGCCAAGAAATGTTTGGCTGCTTTATCCCTGTTTCAGCATTCAGATTGCTAAGAGAAAAATCTCAAACGGCCACTTGCTGTGTGTTCTGCAGACATTTTAGCACAAAATCGGCATCTCCAGCATCACCCTCTCACAGTACCCTGAGGTCCTGGGCATTTGATTTCACTTCTGCTGGGACAGCAGCAGGGAAGATTAGCTAACACAGTTTTGTCATTTTGGAATTAAAAAGTCTTTCACTGTATTTTGTTGTCATTACCTGTAAAAAATTCTATATCCGAAATTCAAAGTAGCCTTTAATCTGCCGCTTAGTTTTCTCCACAAAGGATATACTTCACAGGATAATGTCTCTTTAAATCTACCCTGAAGATATTCCTCTTGGCCCAGAAGATGCCAAAATGACTTGATGATTTATTTATGTGGAGCTTGGCAGACTATAGTCCAGATTGTGGCTGAGGCTGAATTTTATGAGCATCCCCCCTAGTGAGTATATTTAAAAATTAAAAAAAGAAAAAAAAAAGAAAATGAGGTCTTCATAGATCTTGGCATAAGAACCAAGCAAATGTTATCAGGAAGAAGAATGGCTAGGAAGAGAGTTTTAGGACAGAATATAAATATTAATTTATTAATAATATTTTGTATTTAGAGAATTAAATTTTTCTCTTCATCTTCAAAAAATTAGAAAGGTGAAGCAGGCATTTCTCATCTCAGCAGAAGCTACTGTTTGGTCTGTAATTTTTTTAGCCATATACCACTTGGCGTTTTGTACTGGGAACTGGCTTTTTTTTGCACAGAAAGATGGATGTCTCATTGTCATTCCAGACCATACAAGCGGCATGTTGGTGCAATGATGTAAGAAAGCAATTTTCTGCCCTATTTTATTGATTTATAGTATTTTAGTAAAGTGATAAAAACTTAATGCTAGGGATAAAAAGGAGTCTCATCTGATGTAGAGGCAGTAGAAAAGAATAGAGAACAAGGAAGATCCAGCATTAATACATATTTGCCATGTTTTCTCAGGCCTCCCCCGTACTAGACCATTAACTAAGTTATAAAAACCATGTCTAAACTTTTTGACTAAGATATTTTCTAGGCATTAATCCCTTCTTTCAAGGCACGGGTTGGTGCAGGATTCTGGCTTCTTGAAGCATACACATGCACAAGCACAGGCGAATCCTAAAGGACAGACAACTGTCAATAGTCCTGACTCCTTTGGGCTGGGAGCCTCAGTGCTGGGGAAACAGATTCGGGGGCACTTTTGCATAGTTGAATCAGCAATAAGCAAGAATGTGACTCCATAGCATTTCGAAGCACAGCTTCACAGCAGGTCCTTGGGCAGCTTGTCCAAGGGGTGTTACAAAACTCTAAGTTCACAATTCTGCTTGCTGCAGGGGAACTCCTGCAGTGGACAAGCCCTGAAGCAGAAACTCCTACATCCTTAGGTAAACCTCCCCTTGGGATACTCTCTCATCCTTGTGGCTCAGCACAGGGGCTCTTGTTACACCCACGCAAGGACCACAGCTTTGATCCTGTCTCCTTTCCCAGTGCCAGGAAATAAAGTCCCTCAAGTCCAGATCCATAAAAATTGAGCTTGTGCCAATTTATAGGTTGGCCAAATTGTGTTGGAAATCAATTCAGCTGAGAGCTATATTACACACTGTTCTATGATGATGTATACAAGTGAATACATGTCTGATGTCAGTAAATGGAAGCTGGAGCATGCTAGGAAGCAGCATTTTCATCTAGAGTGGCATCCCCCACTTTTCTCCAAACAATACAGGGAATATTCCTAAAGCCCCCTAAAAGGTAGCTCAAAGGAAATTCAAAGGAATTCAGGACATTCTTTACGCCGTTGATAAATCAAGGTCAACAGGAAAATATTAACCGTGGCTGCACCCATGCATTTTGGGTCTGTTTGGGGTTTTTTCAGTTATTCTGGAGAACTCTTCACACTGCCAGTGTAATGGGAGAAGGGTATTTTACAGCCAAGCACCAAACTAACCGCCTGAAGTCCGATCTATTCTAACTCATCAAGTGAAATATTTATTTGTCCTTGAAAAGAGCCTGGGTAAGCTATATACACCATGGGTATCTTCAGGACATGTGAAAGAAAGGGAATACCAGTATGACAGACTAGTGCAGCCCCACCATACAGTATTAAAACTACAAGGAAAATGCTTGATAGATCTTCGTCCTACTTGGAAACTCTAAGCTGCTCCACCAAAAGCACCGATTCACTTCTGACCAAAGTTATTTCTAAAGGCCATATTTGAAGTGGTGAGAGTATATATTTATTGCTAAAAAAAATTCAGAGGATTGAAAATTATGTCAAAATTTTTGGTCCAAAAGGCCCTGCATGGAATACACACAGCTGGTATTGCTGCTAGGGATGCAGATTTAAAAGCCGTAAGAAAACAATAAATGGCATATTTGATTTCACAGAATAAACTGCCCGAAGCTTTACCTTTGGAGAACTGCACTGTGCAAATCCAGACACTGACACCAGGGTGAGAAACAATGGAAACAAAATGAGTGTTAATTTAACTTCAGCCTCAATATTTTATATAATAATTTCACTCTGTTGTGTATTGAAACCAGTCCTTGTACTTGACTCAATTTTGTGTCTTTTAATGACCTGTCAAAAATTCAGTCAGGGCCTATTGTATTTATATTTTTAATTAGTTTAGTAAGGAGATGGACTGCTTATATTCGATTTTTGTAATTAACTGTGAAAATTTCTGCACCAGGGTGATACGATGCACATTGATATGTGCGTTTCTTTATGTTGTGTTTGCTGTGTGATATATTGGAGACAGAAGTGTCACTGGAAAGGCACACCTAAATAGTGCTTCACAGGTTGCTGGAGCACTGATGGGAGCTGGTTATGTATCATGTAATTTATTCTTTGTATTCTAGCATGTAAATCAGGCTGGTACTAAAGAAAATCATGTCAGGTCATGTCATGTCATGTCATGTCATGTCATGTCATGTCATGTCATGTCATGTCATGTCATGTCATGTCATGTCATGTCCCTAGCAGTTTTTTGTTACACTGTGGATGTGTAGACTTTATTGCATATGCAAAAAAGTCACACCTTGTCGTGTCTGGTGACTTGCATTCTCTGACCACAGAACAAATACTTCATTGACCATGGTTTATGGCTGATTTTTGACTGCTATGAGATGCCTTAGCCACAGCCTTCTTCAAATCCTGCTCAAGATCTTTCAGTGTTTCACCAAACTTGTGACTATCTTGCTCAAAATTCATAACTTTAAGAGTGGTAGTGAATTCAGGATGCCTAATTCATTTCAGAAGTCCCTACACAGCAAGAGGGTGTGGGTGAAGCCTATTCAATGTAATATTAAGCTTGATTTTGATGAGGAAAAAACGGCGGTGCAGCTGTTCATGTAGACAAATTTAACCTCTGTCCCTCTAATCGGTTTTCTACTGGCAACATACAAAATAAGAGTTGCATATAGAAAGCAACGCATAGCTCTGGCAGGCTTGGGTCCACATACACTGCTGAGACACCATCAGTGTTCTAACTTGGAATTGTCTCAAGAAAGGAGTAAGAGAAAAATTATCAAGCAACTTTGATTTGCACAGGTGACCTGGAATAATTACACAGCTACCAAACAATAGCACAGGAAGATTAACACAATTTACTCTGTAATCACCATTGCTCCCAGTGAAGTGACGCTGTGGATCACTATGTAATAGCACGCATTATTTCACGGCAACTATGCCGGGACTCAAGTCAACAGAGTATGCTGCCCAAACGGAGTAAATCATTGAAGTTAAAGAGGTCTAAGTGTTCCAAGGAGTGACATGAGTTTTATTAGATCGATGATTTTCAGGTTTTTTATTAATAGCCTCAGAAGTTTGGAGAAGAGCTGCAACACTGCTAGAGAACCTAAGGAACAAGATCTCAAGTTTTTGTCAAGGAGCCCCGAAGCACAGAAGCACTGGCTCTCATGGGTACATTTATAACCCTTTTACCAGTCCCACTGCATGAGGCAATGCAGAAAGCAGAGAGTTCTTGTGTTCCCTCAGAGCAGGCATTCAAATTTTGTTTGGACTGAAGGAAGATTTTTAAGCCTTTGTCTTGTGCAGCTGGCATGACCAGCTTCAGATCTACAAAATAACAGACCTTGTACTCTGCTTATAAATGCACTGACTCGTGCTCCAGACACCAAGGACACGAACACTAAGTGCCAAGGAAAATGAGAGATTATTCAGCCATGCAAGCACAGACCATGGACGACTTGCAGTCCTGCACACTGAGGGTGCATTTTCAAACACTCTTGGACAAAGAAACCATCAAAAATACAGGAGAATAAGGAGAAAGAAATAGGAGATATAAGAAATAAGGAGATACTATGTTTCTATCCATATAGTTCCTTTTGAATAGGTAATTTTTATCTGTGCTTTACTCAACCAAATGTTTGTAAGACTGTCTGGTCTAAAAGATGCCTTCTAAAATATACATATTGCTCTAAAATATATTGCTCTATAGTTAATGTAATGGAGAACAATATTTTAATTAATGCCTTCCCATTAGTGTATGGACAAACTAGATTGTGTTACTGCATTATGGGCTGAGTTGGTAACCCAAAAGAATAAAACATGATCAAAACTGGAGTAACAACAGTTGTGGTTCATGGGGGGTATCACTAGAGACACCTGAGAGACAGTAGTATGCACTGGAATTTTCTAAAAAATTCCTAACACCTAATTGTTCATATATATTTAGATTTTTAAATTAATCTATTCTAATGCTTCTATTAATGTTGAATTTTAGCACTGAAGTAGTGGCATGTCTGCTTGTTAAAACATTCACAGAAATAACCCACACTGAGAAACTGAACTTTGAATTTCAGATACTGATCGTTCAGGACCATCTACTCACAGTCTGTGGGGCAGGAAGTTACTGAAGTAATTTGACAAAATTTCAGTTAGCAATTAAATTCGTGAAAATCTCAAGACAATTGGCAACAACCTGCAAGCTGAAAAATACGGCAGTTTAATGAAAGAAATATATAGTCAATATTTTTGGGGCTGTTTGACTACAACAGGAATGGACCCAACATAATGACCCAGGGGGTCCCTGAGTATCAAATGTCCCGATCATCCTGAATTATGGGCTCTGTTTCGTATGCAACAGCACACAAAGCTGTATTTTAAAATGCTTCTCTTAATCTTTTGCAAGGGAGGCGTCTGCCAGAGCATCTAAAACAAATGGTTCTAAATCTTGCCTGATTAGACTCAACTGCACTTACAACCTACCTCCCCCCTATGTTCGTCTATTACTGTTTAAATCTGTATATATTATTCTCCTTGCTGGAAAGATGCAGCAATGCTTCATGATGCTCTTTCTACTCTAATGCTGCATAGCAGTTGCTTTCTTTAGGCCCCAGCTCTTACCTACATCTGTGCTTACTGAAGTGAGACTTTAATTTGCTACAGCACGCCAAGGTATTAATAGACAATTATTTATTGCAAATCTGAACCATTTATACTGTTTACTGGCTGACACAATGTAAAATTTTGATCCAAATGTTAATGTGTCCATGACATTGCATAATTCCATTCCACAGCAAGGTTTATTTCTTTCCTCAATGAATCGAACTTGCAATATGTGGAAATAGAGTTTTTAATGGATGAATGATTTACAGTCTCAAACTTATAAGACTGCTTACTTATACAAATAAGTGAAAATGTCTAATTAAAATAGCACAGCAAACCAGAAAAATTCAGGATTTTACTGGAGGCAAAACTAAGGGAGAAAAAATTGGAAATAAGTTCCAAAGTACTTAAAGGATAAATGAATAAATCTTACACTAGTCATTTGGAGGCAATTAGAGTTTTAAGCCGGCATCTTTGAGACCAGACAGTCTTATCAACATTCAGTTGAGTAGAGCACAGATAAAAATTACCTATTCCTAAAGAACCATATGGATAGAAAAGCACTTCAAAGTCTCCAAATGTCTGGTGAAATTACCTTGACAATTATTTTTTGCAGTCAAGTAAAAGAGCTTGAAAACGAGAAAAAGAGCTTTTTAGATAGGCAAATTTAGTCATACAGAAGATGTAATTTCAAGTGTTTATCTGCTCAAGTTTAGATATCATGCTTTTAATGCCATCTAGACATGGAACCTTCTTTAACTGATACCTGTAGGAATCTTCAAAATCCAGATGTTTGAATTAAAGTAATATTTTTCCACTTAACATTGATACTAAGTTAATCTTTCCCGCAGCTATGATAAAGGGTTATAAGAAAGTTCTAATTAAATCTCTACTAAATTCAAGTAATAATACCCAGAACCTGTGGTCAACTCAGCTCACAAAATGCATTCAAAGCCTTTGTAGTATTTCAGCTTATATGGACAAGACTACACTGGAAGGAGCTCTACCAGACAGAATGAGCTCTACCAGACAGAATGAGCCTCATTCAGTACCAGCACACCTGGTGTGTGGTATTAATGTGAATCATGTGTATTAATGATTTCATCTGGGGTACAGCAGAACAGCTCCATTCCCCAACCATCTTTTTTTTTCCCCCCTTTCCTTTGATTGGTTTGGTTTTGTTTTTTCAGATTTGTCAAGCCCATAAAGGGTCCCAGATATCATTCCAGGATACCAGAAAGATGAATAATGGCACTGGGTGAGTACTGGGTGCACAGATTTGTGGCTGACAAGCTGTGACTCCATGGAAGTGACGGTAACAGGTAAGAGGTAGGGGGATGCATTTCTACACATTACAGCAGAATAAAACTAGCCAGTGTGACTTTGCCCACTGCATCAAAATGGATACTATGTACAGTTCTGAGATCCATGAAATAAGTGGAAATAGGATCACACCTGTACATCACTAGCAAGTGTTGAAACATTTTTTTCAGGAATATCGATAGTGATTTTTTCTGTACCTATAGTGCAAAAATCAGACTGAAGTGGAAAAACAGCTAAATTAATTCCTTTCCCATTACTAATTCAAGAAGAAATAATATATAGTTGTGATTCTGTGTCTGAACGGCCTCATCAACATAAGCATTGCATGTGGTGCTTTTAAAAACTGAGCACCCAGGCAAGGCATGGCTGCAGCAGCGAGGCTGCTCACACACCAGTTGCTTCTTTGAAGTTCTTTAGAAGACAAATGTAAGAACAGATATTTTGAGGCCTATTATAGTACTTTGTAAAATATGACACAGGAACTAACATGCAGGCAGTGACTGCAGTGGCAGAGATAATGCCACTGTGAGGCTGAAAGAAATGACGAATAAGAAGGATTTTGTTTACCATCCCTCCCTACAAGTACAACAATCAGAGCTGTCCTGAACAGTCCCTGTTCCTGCTGTGAATTAGACAACTTTTTCTTTTTGTTTCACATGCATTCACATTGAGATGTCTTTTTGAGCTACCAGGATACACGCTGTTGATGCATATTAATGACAGGATGTAATTTTTACTATTATTGTTCTGTAATATAGAATATGTCTAACTACATTTTGTTTATTATTCATAACACACAATGAGAGAAGACACCAGAATGGCTCTTTTGGAGGCCTCACATGCTAGGCTGCAAATGTGTATTAACAATAGTACACATTTATGTGTTATGGTTTCATAAAATGCATTTGCATAATATGAAATCATAATCCCAAATGTACAGTAAAAACCCTATGAAAAATAGTTACTTCTCAAATACTACACAATGGTTTATTTTAATCTTCACTGTCTCAGATGTGGAACTAGTTATTAGGGATTTTTTATAATGGGAAAAATGCATAGCCCATCCTACAGAATTAAGTCTTGTAAAATGAACCAATCAAACACGAACCTTCTGTAAAATGGAAAAGATGGTTTGGTAATAATTTGCATTCACACTTCATTTAATATACTTCCAGGCTGAGATGTTACTTCCAATATCATACCAGAGACTGAAATAAACAGGCAATGCTGGCAGGTCTGGCTGCACAGCACTCCAGGGGCCTATGAATGCAAAAATGTGCACTGGGAGCGGAGCAGAAATTAGCTCAGAGCAGAAGTCACTGGCACCCGGAAACCAGCTCAGAGGGAACCTTTGCAAGAATGTGATGCTTTCAAATTCCACTGTCCAATGAATCCCAGGACAGTTTTCTCCCAGTTTGATTGCAGAGATGGGTAAGTCTGTTTCAGTGTTGCTTCTACTTAAGTGCAGCCACTTGTAGGAAAAGATTGACTACCTTGACATAATTCCCAGTGTCATAACTACAGCCGTATGTATGCCACAGCTGCAATTTCCATGAGGGGAAACAATGATTTCTACTTTTCTTCTTTAGAAAGAATCATGGCATTTTTCACCTTGAGTGGCTACTGTGCTATTTATTTAGACAATTTGACTCTGAGCTGCTTTTTGCTACATATACATTATCAAATGATTAATGGCTAATTAGCATTTTGCTAATGGAAAATAAATGTAGATATGAGTGTGTGCCACTATGTTTCTCCTTTTAGTTCAAATTATCGCATTTGCATTTTTATCAATAAAAATCTATGAGTTTGCTTTTTGCTAAGCCAAATGAACAGTCTTAATTTTATTTAGGGCTCCAGTCCTTCAACAGATATTGTCTGGTACCCTGCTGCACCCACACCTGTCTATCACACCTTGCCAAGTTCTCTTCCCTTCCTTAAAGCTTCTTTTCTCGGTATATGGAAAATCTCAGTACTCAGTTACCTACCAGAATTTCTGAGCTCTGACTCCTCTAAGCTCTATGGTGACTTGTTCAGACACTTGGCTCTTCACAGATGAATATATTTGGAATTATTGAGATTAACTGTTTGATGGAGTGAAGGGGAAAAATGAGTTTTCATACTAAGATTATCATTAACATTTTTACAGAACAAGTGGCTTGAAAGCTAAAGGAGATGGAGGTCCCCAGGAAAATAATTACGAAGGCTTTTGGGTTATTTTTTGAGACTTTTACTGATTTACAAACCACCAGAAAAAATGTGCTTTGGCTGTGAAGAATCACAGCTTGTCCAGTCACAATCCAGTACTCTCAATTTCAGCTGAGACTGAAATCAGAAAAATAAATGTTTCCTACAACAATGTATGATAAAGAGAGTTATTATTTCCATTCACCTGTCCATTACATCAAAACAGACAGCTAATCCAGGTGAATCTACCCATATTTGTCATTGCCAGTGAACTAAAACCATAGAGAATTCACACTAAGGAACTTAATTCCACCTTTTTTAAGCTTCATTATGTTATAATTTATTTATCTGGAAAGTGGGATTTTCAGACATGACTGTTAGTGCCATGCTGTGGCTACTAGTAATCAATGACTTGAGAAAGTCAAGAGAAAGGGGAGAATGCATTTAACAGTGATTATTTTTTTATGATGGTGTGTTTGTGCTGCTCACCAGAGATGAGCCAAGCGATTTTCTGAAGCAGTCCACTCTCACCTCCTTGTCATATGCAACAGATTATAGAAAGAGAGCAATTTCCAGCACTGGAAATGGTAGCTGAGTAACTCAAATATTTATATAAAATAAATGCTTTCAAAGCTACCCTCCCCTCAATTTCTTTCATCTGTTGCCTTGTTTGAGGATGGATCAAAACTGACACTGCCCAGCTCCTGGCAGCACTCAGTCACATCAATGTTTCATCCATGTTTTCACAGCTGAAAAGAGTGACACATGAACTGAGTGGTACCAGTGAAATGGCATCAGCCAGAGTGTGCAGAAAGCCTGGAACCATACTGGAACACTTCTGCTTTTCACTAGATGAGAAACTTTGCTCTTGCCCAGGGTGAGAAGGGACAGACGCCACTCCTTGCTGTGATTACTGAAGAATCTACACTGCCTGAGCTCCACCTAGAAGCATTGCCTAACATAACTGTTGCTCCCAAGTGACACATGTATTTCTTCAAAGGATGATATCCTATCCAACTACTGCTCCAGAGAGGAGACAGAGCTTTAAAGATGGAGGGAAGAGGGAAGGTGTTATGCTGCATCCAAATAACCTTACTCTGGTCTTGATGTTGCCTAGGGAGAAAACACTAGGGGAAGGGGATGCGATGAAAATGTGATTTAAATAGCTTTTTAAAAGCCTGGGGGAGAAAAGCAGTTCATTTTTTTCATTCCTTCTGACACTGACATCAAGAATGGAATCTCTTTCACACATCTAAGAAACACTGAAACTTGTGTATTTTGTTGTAGAGCATCTAACTTGGTGCTAAATGTGTTTCACATCATGTTTCCACCATGATTTAGTTAAGGTGGGATTTTTTCCTCTCCAGCATTGGTAGAGTTGCAGCAGTGAGGATAATTCTGGTCTGCCTTAATGGCATACAACCATTCTGGAATCAGCAGAGTTTACAGGAAACTAGAATTAGGCTCTGTAGCAGTCAACAGCATTGTACTTTCAATATGACATACTTCAAACCTATTGCCAGCAAAATTTTAAGTTTGAAAAACCAGGCTCCTTTTTAGCACAAGAAAGCCATGGGAGTAATTATTGTCACTTAGACTTCCAACTCCCTCGTTTGTAGGCCCAAGCAGGTAGTTAGATATCTAAGTACCAATAACCAAGAGCACAAAATTGCTGGCATGAAAGGGATTTTTAAAAAACCAGGCCATTAAGATATGTGACAAAGACTCAAAAGGAGGGAGATGATTAAAAAGGGGAGACAACGAAGAAGAACCTAGAAATGGATGAAGTTTTCTATAACTTCAATTTCAAGTTCAATTTTTTAAATGGCAATAATTTACAAGAATAAACAGGTGGAAATATGACGTAGAGAAGTAAATTTGTGCCTAAAATAGCAAACGAACTTTGTAACAAAGTACAGTTGAGAGGTATATTGCTACCTTTAAATATTAAGCTATTCCTGTAAGGTGCTTTTTTAAGGCGTGACATAATTTTTTTTTCTCATTTTAATAGAACTAATAAAAGTGAGATACTAGAGAGACATCATTACTCGGAGGAGGAAGATGTCCTACTCTTAACCAAAGAGAACCATGGCAAAACCGCTGCTGTACCCAATATCAGCAAGTCACCATTTATTTAGTTATTTTTAACCACGTGGGGTGAAAAGCAGTGACCTGCTTTTCAGGTGAGACTGATATACATGTGAACTCTGCATGTGTATAGTGTTTCTGGCAAAAATAAATAGCTGGCAGTAACTGAACTCTCTCTTCATTGAAAGAATGCCATAGGGCTGGATATAGCCCCTGCAATAGTGCAATAAAATGAGATGAGCTTAACACTACCAGATGGTACCCTGTACAGTGCCTGAAATAAAATGGAGAATTAGGGTGCCCTAAGGTGTGCACAGGAAAGGCATTTACATGAAATAAATGGGCCTCAGACCTAGATGATGCTCAAGTATGCTACACAGGAGACAGATAGTACATCTGGTGAACAGATTTTATCACACACTGGAAAGCTATAAAGCATGCCGTTGAATTTCAGATCTGGGCTTCACAATGACATTTTACCTGTGTTGGTATTCAGTGCTGTTTATTTTTAAAGGTGCTGTAATCTCAATGATGTGTTTTAAAAGCCTTCTTAACATTGTTTTCTGATGTGCCCCATTTTTTTGGACAGATTGATGTAACATGATGCTTTTTCATGGATAAAATACAAACTACTTTGGCTGTAGATGATCATGTTTTTATTTAATATATCACATTCCTGATGTGGTTTTAGTAATATGGTTATACTTGTCAGCACTCACTGCTTGGGAGAAAGCCAGTATGTTTTTAAAGTTAACTCCCACTTCTCCATTTCATTGCAAGGTCTCACTCTCTATAAACCAGCACCAATACCTTGAGGTTTAAAGCAGATATATCAGATTAAGGGAGGAAATCTACTAGAGTGAATCAAATCAAAGCAATATTTTACTCTTATCTCTAGACGAAATTTCTCTTGGTTTTGTAAAATTCCTGCTCCGTTTTACATTAAGATCTTTTTAAGTTTACATTTATCATAACAGGATTCAAACTGTTCAAGGTGCTGGTGAGAACAACATTCAGTCTGTGGTGCTGTGATTTTTTTAATGGGGATGTAATTTAGAGCTTTCCTCAGACTTCACTGTTTTTGCTCTCTCTCTCTGTAATTCCTCTCCTTTCACCTCTCTCACATAAAGCTATCCAGGGGAGCTAAAAATGCTACTGAACTTGCATAGAAGAAAAAATTTGTGAGACTGTAAGGTGAATATTTCTGACAGAAAGATCTATGGGCTGTGAAATAGTGTCTCTACGGAAATGGTGAAAGCTCCATTCCCTTGAGACATTTAAAATTAGAAGAAACAAAGCACTATTACACACTAAGGATATAATCCTGTTCTAGCCCCCTGTGAACAGACTCAATATTTCTAATGTCTGAAACTCTGTATAGTGTTACTGTTCATAATGCAAAACTAGCATTTAATAATGTTAAGGGTTTGACTTGAGGCTTGCTTATGCAAGAAAATGTACTCATATTACTAGAGTAGCATAATTATATCACAGTAGTTCTATCAGTATGATCACGGTATCTCAGTGCTACCTCTCTAATAAGTGCCTTATTTGAGTTATTGTACACCAATTCTAAAAGCCACAGAAGTACAATAACATGAGTAAATTTTCTACACTAAGATCACCTTCGCAGCTGTTGGGAAGGTGGGAATCTTTTAATTATTAAGTTCTACTTGAAGAACAAATGCACAAATAAAGGTATGATGTACCAAACTCACACTGAAGTTTATTGCCAGCTGTATGTGTCACAGAAGATGGATATTAATGGCAAAAGGAAAGTGTCACTTAAAATTCACAACAGCAGCCTCACTTGCAAAATGCAAGCAAAACTTCCTTGTGTTCAAAGCATGGACAAACTCACTCTCTGTTTTTTGCTTATGTCTAATCAGTTTTAAAACAGAGCTGCTTCTAACCTGCTCTTCAACACCTTCGATTTTTTTTGCTATTATTATTTTAAGCTAGTATCAAAAGACAGGAAAATTATGGGAAAGGTTTATGTGATTTTCTCTGAAGTAAACAACTTACTTCACCAGAGTCCTTCCTCTGAAAGTACATCTACTGCATAAAATCATGCAAAACTTCTGGTCCATAATTTGAAGCTATAAGCAGCAGCATTGAGAAGACCACTTGGGAGTTTTATTAGTTTGAGGGAATTTACCACAGCCACTATTGAGACAAAGCAGGGTCTTGGAAGATTTTCAAAGTTCAATTAAAATTTTGGCGCCAACTTTGATACTTTCTGGGTATCAGCATAAGCAAATTTTCAAGACTAACAAAAGGTTATAAAATATATACAATGACAAGCCATCAAATAGAGCGGTGCAGTTGGGCAATACTCTGTGTACAATTAGCACTGCCAAATAGTGCCTTTCAACCGTCAGTTATTCAAGAACTCTGCTTGTCTTGCAACACCTGCAGCTCTCTATTTCACCAAGCGACAGTCCTAAATGGATCTGGAATAGGTGGCTGAATAGGAACTGTTCTTCAACTAAGCAAGAAAGGAAGAGATGAAGAAAATAAATGTGGGGAAGGGAAAATTAAAAGGAAAGGAAGAGAAAGATCCTTAGATTGCACAGCTACTCACCCTGGTCAGCTGCACAGCTTTGCAAATTCCTCCTCCCAAACACACACAGCCCTCAGCCCAGAGAGGAGCCTCATATGACAGAGTTTCTGTTGTGTAGCTTCAGTCTACAAAACTTACTTCCTAAGTGGCACTGACCTCTACTCGGCATTGGTACAGCTACAGAAACCATGAAAGAACAAGAGGAAGACCTCCCAGGAAGAGAACATGGGTGAAGATGGCTCCTCCATAATGAGCTGCCTCTAATACTGGCTGTGTGCTGATTTGACTAAAGACTCCAACTAAAGACAGAGGGCCAAATCCTCTTGTAGTGTAAATTATGTGAGCTTCAACACACTCAGTGGTATGCTGTCAATTTACAACTATTAAGGATCTCATCCTCAGGGCTTTTCCCATAGCAGCAGTCTCCCAACTCACTGAAGGCTAAGGACGGGATTCAGGTGGATATAGGATCCTGTAGCTATTGCAGGCATCCAAGTTGAAAGCTCAGATCCTCGGTTGCCCACACCCACCCGCAGCATCCCAGCCATCAAAATCTCAGGGAAGCTAAACTTTCAGGCTTACCTGTGCCTAAAGTTAGGCACTACATGCTCATGTTGACCAAGTTCAGCACATTAAAACCACTCTGGTGCCAAAGCCCCACAGCATCTCCAGCACCAGCACTACCCCACGCTTCTGCAGCTTCATCAAGCACCCAGGGAGCATTATGATGCATGCAGCCGAGGCTGTACAAGCAGGAGGAAGAGGTGATGGGCATAGCTCTGTTATACCACGCTGAGGCTGGCACAGACATCCAGCATTAAATGCCATTGCATTGTTGATTTTTGTTATTTTCATCTGCTCAGGTAACACAAACTGCTCAGCATTTGAGGGCTGAGCTGCACTGCCAAGACAAGTCTGAACCTGTTAAGCTTTTTCTGCTTCTTGAACGGTGAACACCAGTCAGCTGCGCGTGCAGTGCCAAATTGAGCCTGGGATGAAGACCCTGTGAGTCACTTTACATTTTGTGTGGGCCTGTGAGATTCAACTCATTAGTGGCAGTTGATGACAGTGAACACAAAACGAAATAATGATAACCACAATTAATTCCTGTAGAAATTAATGCAACCATTCAAAGAATTTTTTCAATCATTTTTCATTCACAGCTTCTTGCCTGGTACAGCTCTGCTATGAATGTAATTTTTAAATTTATGTGATTCATTTCTGCATGATTTAAATGTGGTGTAGTTCACTCAATGAAAACATTGCTCTGAAAATGTTCTTTGCCAAAAGAATAAGCTCTAAAATGAGTTTATTGCTAAATAAACATCCCAGGTTGGCTTAAGCAGAATACTAACAAACTCACAAATCAGTTGTTTTGCAGGAGTTGGGTATTAATCATGAAGGAATTATGTAAATAAATGAAATATCAACACAAATAATTTCCATGCGTTCATGGGACTACTAATGAGTATTACAAAGAATGGGCTAACTTTCAGTAAGGTTATAGAAAATTAGAATCACTTCACTGTGGTACTGATGTTTCAAATGTATCCTTTAATTAACTACACATCTCTAAGTTTTGAATCCACAACCTGCAAGATAATAGAAATACCTAGAAGGAAAGCAGAGGTAAATGGGCATTGGATTGCCCTGCTCTCTGAATAGAAGAGGGAACTGAACATACTCTTCTTTATTTGGACTCACAGTGCATTAAAGGAGAGCACTTCTTTGAAAATATGTTTACAGATTCCTTAGAAATCATGATTAACCTATAGAAATGCAATGTGACAATATGGCAAAAGGAAATAAATGTGTATTGGTTGCTTTCTGCATGATTAATGCTTTTTTCCATCAGACACATACATTTCATTTTATTAAAGATCACATTTCTGATTGCAAGAACTTGATCATAAATAAAGCATGCAAGTGGAAGTTGGAAATCTTTTAATATTAATGACAAGAAAAATGGATTTATCGAATAGTCACCTGCAGTTCATACGTACATAAGCACATAAAATGATAACCCAGCAGAGGTACCATCTCCAACTTAGGAGAAAATATTTTGTTTTTTGAATAGCTTAATAATAACAGCACTACATTTAGAGAAAATTATTTCTGTCTTCTGTGTCTAAAAAGAACAGAATAACAGCCATTTATCAGCTTTTCTACCTCGTCACTTTATCTAGGAACTGTAAAGTTTGTCTTCACTTGTTCAGAACTCAATCCAGCACTGGTGGACTTTGACGTAATAGTTTTGAACCCTTGTATTTTGCGCCAATGTGGAAATCGGAAAAAAAAAAAAAAAAGTTGCTGATGAACAAGGTAAAGACTAAGAGCTTTTCAAATGGGAATTTTTGGCCAAAGAGGACAGATGAAAAATCTAGTGTATTATTGAAAACATTAGAATTCTGGGGGAAAAAAATCATGTCAATAAACAAACATAATTGAAACCGGGCTAATATCATTCACATCAGATAGTACAGTGTTGATGAGGCTGCATAGGTAGTGTAAACATGAATACAGCACCCAGCAAAACCGCTGAGGCAGTTTCTAGAGCAGTATGGCTGGTTAGGATGCAAAGCAACTAGAAATTTGCTCCCTAAGGCCAGCGGGCAGCAGAAATAATATGGTTGCACTGTGGAAAGCATACTGTCAGAAAAGTTCTGTGAATCCACCAATAACTTTCCTATCCCTCGTACCAGGCTGCCTGCCTGCTTAGCCCACATGGAAAGGAACATCCGCGGACAAATAATCTGCAGCTTCATCCCCTACGTGTCACACCCAGGGCTGGTTCAGACATCCTGGAGCCACTGTTACCTCACCGGCATTTATTCCACCAGAGCTGCTTCCTGTGCCCCAGCTCTGCTGGGCGACCACCCTCCCTTTCAGTCACCACCAGTGCAGCAGCTCCTGGGAGTATCTCTCACTTGGTCAGTGTCTAAGAGAACTGCGTTGTTGCAGATTTCTCCTTTACTCCTGGCACACTGAAGAAGTACAGAACAGAGAGGGCAGAGCTGGGACATGAAGGGGGGTGGTAAGCAGCCGGTAGAAAAAACTTGAGCAAGCTTTGGGCTCATGGTGAGCCCCCAACAGTTTTGCAAAGAGCAGCTGCAGAAGATCTGCTGCTTGCATGTCTCCAGCAGGCAGGGCAGCTGTCCCAGCTGTCCCAGCATGGCACATATCCTCCAAAGGATGCTTGGTGCATCCTGGGATGCTGAAAGCCAAATAGCCCACATAAACATTCTTGCAGGATCTAGACCCGCCTATGATTTGTCAAATAAATTACTTTTTAAATAAATAAAACCACTTTAAAAAAGTACAAGTTGGATTTCTGTTCCCGACTCCTGTTCACACAAACTCACATACAAGTTTAAAGACAAATCCACAGACTTTAAAAAGGCGCCCTCAGGACAAGGTTACGGTGTTACAGCAGTCACACACGTAGCTATAAGAGGACAGAAGCCACCGCAGGATGCAGACAATCACTTCTGTGCTCAAACAAAAATAATTAAATGGGAGATGATACCGGCCTCATAACAATAGGACATTACCTGAACGACTCCTTGAAAACCAACTAAACCAATCTCTTACTTCCAAGAATTAGAAAGAAATTAATATAACCTTAATAAATGACATCTAATTAACACTTTAGAAGGCCATTCATGTAAAAATCATATCGGGTAGCCATATGAACCCACAGAAAATAATTATCATCTAAATATTTTCAATTCCAATTAATGAGATCAAGAGTGAGATATCTGTGTTTCAGAGTGGGTACTTGCTTATGCAGACTACATGTGGGAAGGGGGTTAGGTCACTTTACGAGTTTGCATCTCTGTTTAGAAACACTATCTCAAAAAATTATACAGACAGAATCAAAGTTGACAGAACTTGTCACTCTTCCATCCAAAATGAATATATTTTCCTCAGTTTAATTATCCAGATGCATATCTTAAATCACAAGCACACCCAAGCCCTTGCTTCTAGCAGTCTCCTTCTCTGGCTGGTGTTGGCAGGACTGATCCAGCAGCAACCTGTATGTTTGCAGCCACCTCCACTGCCTGCTTCCAGGCCTCTCCGCTCAGCTCCCGTGCCAAGCACCATAATCAGGAGGGAAAAGAAGATACTTGCATGTGTGCCTGCTTGCCTATGTGTGTTCTCACATGCATGCACGGCCAGATAATATAGAAAAAGTGAAATATTTAATCTCTTATTTTATGCTGTGCCAAAAGTTGGGGAACAGGTGCACTGATGTAAGCTGATTGTACCTTACTGTACTTCTAGTGAATTAGTCATTGCTCCCTCCTTTTTCTTATCTTTTTAAACTAAGTTTCTGGTGCCAAATCTTTTTTTCTGCTTTAGATTGCTATACAGCTACAGTCTCTAATGATTTTCAATGACAATTCCAGAATAAAGAACTCTCTTTCTGCTCACAACCCTCATTTCTGCCCCATCCTTTCCCTTGTGCTGACATGATTGTTTCTAAGGATGCTCAGGAATTTGCTCAAGAAACTGGGTTTCAATTTTAAATAGCACTGAAAAAGAAGATAGAAGCGAGGGATATTTTAATCTGAACCTGCTCCCTACCTATTTTCCTATCTTTACAAGATTTGTATCAAAACAACTGCAGAGGCAGGTGTGGGTCAGGAAAAATCAGCTGAGGACAAAAACCCTCTAAACACCATTGCTGAAATAGAAGAATGTGAAACTGCACTGTTAAACTCTACCAGGTATTTACTTAGCCAGTTAAAGAAGTAATACAGAGCCTGGGAGGTAAGGTTAAAGTCCTGTTTGCCATTAACTACAAAGCAATGCAAAGAGGGAATTTAAGTCAATCTTCCAGTGTGCCAGTGGTGTTTGAAACGTATTCATTAAACAAAGCAACTGCAGGAACTGTAAATACATTTCAAATAATTATTAATTTTAATGCTGTTTTCTTGCAGAAAATTTTCAATGCAGAATTTTTCATGCCAATGATGAATTCATTTGGTTTAAGGGCTGCAGCAGACTATTTTACTTCACAGTTGTATTAATTATATGTTCTTGCTATAGTGCAATAACATGATTTTTTGCAGACTTTTTTTCCCCTCAAAAAAAATGGTAGAATTACCTACCTGAAACTAACTCACTTTCGTGGGAGAAAATTTGCATTAAATTGTACTTCAAGATGAGAACACAATCGATCCTTTAAAGAAGGATGAAAACAGTTATATGGGAAATTTTAGGCAGAGAGCTAAGGTTTTCCTAGAAAATCATGGTCTGCTAAGAAGATCCTTTGCAGTTTTCTTGAGTTTTCCACAGCTCTTCAAGATTAATCATCATTAAAAAAATAGATATCAAATTCTTAGATGTGTTTTCACAGTTAATTCACAATTTACTCAAAATTCTTGGCCCTATTTGAACAGCATTTCAGGATTTTTACAAAGTACTATTCATCAATAATTACTGAGGTGCTTGGGTCTTATTTTTTGAAATCTAAATTTGTACTTGGCTACCTTTTGAAATACCTAATATCCTCCTAGGATACCTCAGAGTAGAGTTAGAATCCAAGGTAGCAAGAAAGAGGTATGTTATGGGTTTGGTAAATACTTTAATTACTTCAGAATAAAGAAAAAATAATTTCCAGAAAGGAGGAAAACCAAAATTTTACAGGTTTCTGTATCAAATTAATTTCACTGGAACATAAGATCACTAACATAAAACTATTGCAATTTTTTTTTTTAATTAATGGTATTCAGACACTTAATCTGGTTGAAATTCTCTTGATGACTGAAACAGTAGCTAAAATTATCCCACCTTAAGGGACCTCTAAGGTAATTTCCGTCAAAAGGAGGAATTTATATTGTTCAGAATATGTTGTTCCAAACAGCCAGGCTTATGAAGAATTAATGCAAAACCAGCAGAATAAGAACAAATACTCTCTTTAAGTACTTTTTCCTAATCTGGCCTTCCCCTCAGTTCCCTGCTCTGCTTCTGAGCTCTTCCTTAGTGTCTGTCTGCATCTTTTCTTATTTGCTGGTTTTCCTTTACTTACATATCTAACTGTGAAACAATTCCCTGGCATCTGGGTTTATGACTGGTGTCTCTATGGCTGACTTTTCACTGATTTGGCCCAAACTTCAGCTTCCCTCTCTTTTTACATGTCTGTCAATATCCATAGGTTGATTTTGATCGTGTTAATGACTTCCAGCTTGACAAGAGGACGGTGAAAGTTTACAAAATATTCCTTTTGACTCCAAGTTCCTATTCAGCTAGTTCCAGCTCTCAAAGGGTAGTGGCCCTGCCATTATCCAGAAAAGTAACAAATCACACTTCCCTTCTCTGTTTATTAAATCTACAAGGATCTGAGATAGGGATCCAAAGCTGTCTTAGAGTTTCATATTATCATGTATCACAGCAGCTTTAAAGTACATAGGTTTAGAAAGCAGATTCTGTTCTCATCCAGGAGCAAATGGGCAGGAAGAAGGCAATGCATGGAGTCTGATTTTTTGCCATTGTTGCTTGGAATTGGAAAACTTATGTTACAACTTCTTTCTGCAATATGGCTAAGCCTAAAGACTTAATCTAATATTACATCCCAAGTTATATTATAAATATTATTTGATTTGTTATTTTTGGAGCCTGTATGACAGCATTGGTTTTCATTCCAGATTACATCTAAAATAAGAAAGAGGAAAAAGGCAGACAGATTTCCTAACAAGCCATATCTGTTTATCATCAGTTGCCAAGAAACTGTACAGTAGCTTAGAGAAATGGAGTGGGTTTTTTCTGTGGCTTATGAGTCCAGACCAACGCAGGATCTTTCAAAACTGGGGATCCACAAGCTTTGTAAAATTTCTGTCTTGGAAATAAAACTTTGGCTTAAATTTAGTTAGTGCTAAATGTAACACAATGATTTTTCAGACTAAAATCCTTAAAGAGCCATTCATATAATAATGCAACCAGATATTGTTTTCATGTCTGTAACATTCCTTCTCCATTCACACAGCTCACAATCTATCGGCTACAAGGTCTTATTTGCTTTTATCTCTCAAAGACTACAAGAGACAGACCAAGAGCCTTTCCTGTGCTATGATCAGCCATGTATCATTAACTAACCACAAATTAGAAGTCATGACGCTTATGAATATAATATTTCTGAGAAACGTCTAAAAAACAATTGTTTCTACAGTTTTGTAAATATGAGCCCAAAGTAATATAAAGTATTATCAGCTTATTAACATAATGCAATCATAGACTCAACAAATCCTTCACCACAAAAACATGCAGGTTAAAAGATCTGAAAATAGGTCAGCAGTTCTGGTATTCTCAGTAATTGAACCCTTTCTCTAACTCTATAGAAACAGAGAGGAACCATAAAGAGACAAGAACTTTTCTTTCTGGCAGTGTAATCACATTTAAGTCCCAGTCAGTACCAAAGTTAATCAAAGGAACAAGCATCATTACAAATATTAACCGTAATTTTAAATACCCTGCAATAAAATCAGCAGTTAACTTTCACAATCTTTCAAAATATGGCTATGACACTGGAAAAAGTGATGTACCTGCAGATGCAATTGCTATACCTAAACCTATTTAAATATCTGCATTTAAGGGCTTTCTGAAACTGTTCTGTAGTATTTGATGAATAAAATAACTAGAAATTATTTTCTCCATAATCAATTGAGCCTACTAGAATAATCATGAGATTAAAAAACTCGTCTATTCTCCTACCAAATTTATCCAAGTGTTGTCAGAGGTGACATACAGGAAACAAAACAAGATAAATATCAATATCTAAGCAATGTCTCCAGGAGCAAGTAGATTGTGTGAGGAGATGTAAGTTTACCAAAATGATTGAGCAATTGTCCCTTACCCCTTTCATGCTCTGAGGGTATTCATATCTCCCCTGACTGAAGTGCTCATTTATTCTGGCTGTTAAGTCAGGCTCAGAGTTGCTCCTATTCACTCAGTCTGCTTACCTTTTAACTTACCAACACAGCTTTCATTAACATTTATAGAAATTTTTATTTCTTTTACATCCATAATTGTTCACTGTCCTGAAAACACACTTATGATGAACCATAGCTTTATTTCCTCAAAATTTTGCCTCTAGACGCTTTAAGTTCTGCAGTTAAGAATTACAGGATAAAAGTGAAGATCTGCAAGTCCATATTCAAGATTTGGAACTGTCTAACCAGTTAGAGGTATCTTACTAATAATGTTTCACTTAAAATTTGTAAAATAAGACAGCAACCGCTGGCCCAAGATTCATATATGGAAATATTTTATTGTTTTCCTGTAGCTGATTCACAACCATTCAGTGAAGCACAGAAGTCCTCTCTTAGTGAGGAATTCTTTCAGATGGGATATGCTTTGACCTCCTGCATAACAACAGACAGGTGAAGTTTGCGAAATACCTCAGAAAACATAGCTTAAAACAATGTTTTTCCTGTGTGTCCAACACAAACATCTGACAACCACAGACACCATGCACTTGCTGCTGATGCTCCTGGACTGCTATCCCAGTTGTCAAGATCCTAGCGAGATATGACACAAGTAATGGATCTCTGGACAGTTAATGTTAAAAAATGAAGCAACCATATCATTAGATTCAGACTTTGGGCCCCAAATTTTCCGGCTTTTCACAAAAATTGTATTGAGGTCTAGAATTCCCAAAGTATCTGCCATTTTTTTAAGAAAAGATAAGTTTGCTTGCCCAGTGTACCTGAAAATACATCCATGTATGTCCATACATGGGACATAATTAGTCCAGAAGAAACTCCTCTAGTAATAAGTATTTGGATACAGTTCTAATAGGTATAATAATGATGTGATGAAATCATCTCTTAACTGAGGCTCAGATTAAACTCTCGACTTTCCTTGTAAAATATACAATTGCAAACAAATCAGGGTGTCTCCTGGTCTCCCTTTCTGGGATGCTTTTGAACCACAAAATTACCATCCAAATTGTTTAATAGTAGCAGCCAACAGCTGTGGAACAGATATGATACAAAAGATACATTGGCCATTTCGAGCAAATCAACCTGCTCTACAAACTTAGAGGAGAAATCCATAAGGCACATACTAAAATGCAAAATTATAATCCCAGACAGCAATACAGCATAAATCCTCAGCTAACAAAACTGTTCTAGACTGAAGAGACCTACTTTTACGCCTTCTTTAATATCAATCATCTTGACATGCAAAAACTACATTAAAAAATAGCCTTTAGACTTTCTTACCAGTATGTCACTGTAGTCTGTTTGCCGCTCCACTTACTGAGTTGTAAGGGTTTCACTTCTGGAAGGATCAGAGGAGAAAAGGGCAAACAGAGAAGATGGATTTTCACTTTGTTCTTTTTATTTCCAGTAAATATTATGTCTAGTAAAAAAAATATAGCATAAGTAAAATGTGCCAGGCCCAGTCCCTTTGAAATTCTTACAGGAAGGTGATATACATCCTCACAAACTCTCACATCCCTCCCAGAATAGGGAGAACAAGTTAAGAAGGGGAGCTGTGGGATGGGTAGCTTAATACCACTTCTATCCTTAGCTTCTAAAACATACCTATGGGGCTATAGATGGCCAAGGAGTCTGAAGCTGCTCTGAGTTATGTCTGGGACTCATTCAAGAAGAGAAACTGCAGAAGTGACGTGAGCTGTCCCTCTCCTTCCGAGCTATGCCAATGATTTCTCTAGTGCAGCCTTATTCCTCTGGGGACTCACTGCAGAATGCCAGGCACACAAACACATCATGTTGCAAAGAAGGAGAGACATTGTTATCCCTTGTAGAATCATCAGGCCATGACAGCCTAAAGATTCCAGGTAGACTGTGCCCATTGCTTTCTGCAGTGACACAGAAGGAGGCTTACTCTGAAAAACACTACTTCTGAAATGAGTGTTGTGCACTTACAAATGAGATCAGTAGAGAATAGAACTAATGAGAGAAACTTCCACATTAAGTTTAATTTTTGTCAGTGGAAATTATTGTTCCAACACAAATTAAGAATATTCTCAGGATTACAAAAAACGAAGATGAAAAATAGTATTGTCAGCACTACCACTCTGAACACTGAAGATGTGAGGGCCAACCTTGAATTAAATTTCACTCAGTGGAATCAGAATAAAGAGTAGAGCACTACAGGATGTTCCCATCTCTCTTTTCTCCTCAGCAGTCAAGTGTGCTTGAGCTACCAATACTGCTGTAGGTTTTAGCAAGAGATTATGACTATAAACTAGCTTCGGAAAAAAAAAATAATCTTTAAAAGGAAATTCTCCTCCATGTTGTCATACTCATTTTTTTAATAGCCCACACCCATGTTGTACAGCCTCTCTCTAATTTCCTCAAATTTCCTTTTTAAATTATTAGGAGATATCTTTCTGCTTCTATATTGACCACTAAGAACATAAAAGTATTTCTTTCCCTTTTTATTTTTGTAAACTAGTTGCAGCAATGCAAATGAAGCCTGATCAATGTACTTTGTTTAGCAAGTATAAAGTCCTTCATTTGGGCAATATTACTGAAGTGCCTACCACGAACTATAAAGTAGCTGGGAGTTTAATTGATTCCTAGAAGTGCCATGAAAGTAGAGCAGATAAAAAATGACAGTTGTTGCTGATGCAAATGAAAATGTTACAGCAAAGCAGCTGGGGAGAATGCTGTAGATATTTACATTTTCCCAACGTGCTTACATTGTTTCCTCTAAATTTTCCAGGCAAAGCTCACCTGGTTTTGTTCAAGGCCTGGAATGCAGTGAATTGTGTACAGCACCTAATATTTATTCATGCCATTGTCAAGAACATCTTTGCAGCTCCTGCCAAAGTCTGTCATTGAATGTGTTTGTTCAGCTGCATGGCAAAACATAATACACAGTCATCATTTTTACTTCGTCACCTACTCAATATTATTCTTCTCTGATTAAATTAACTCATAAATACTGTGCTTTTCATGCCAGAAAAAAAATCTTACTACATCCATTCAACTAACACCCATTTGTACATTTTTATGTCTTGAACATTTAGCTACTTCAATAATTAGTTCTGAAACAATAGAAAAGCCAAATGCTCTAATTTACTGGGGACTCTAGAAAATCTAATCACAATTCCAAAAGATTATAAAAGAAAAGATTCAAGCAAAACTTTCTGCTATGCTAAATTTCATCATTACTCACTATTAACTGTAGAAAGATGCATAGGAATGAAGAAAATACAGGGATAGTAAAGGACTTGGTAAAAAAAATGTTTAACACCTCTCTGCATTTCCACGGGAAAAAATCAACTGTACTGGAGAGGACTGACTGCAGCACAGGTGCCAAAGAATAGTGTTAGGCAGTGAGAGTAAAACCAGACATGTGAGGGAACCTGGCTTGACACTTCAGCTTCCAGCACAGTGGTGTATCACCTTTGCTGCTGCTGCTACCTGTGGGAAGTAAAGCACAGACATTCGTTTGCACGGCAAAGAGATCTCCTGCCATGGATGGCACAGACACCGCAGCTTACAGACATTTGACTTTGTGTCCGGGAATCAGTGGAAAATAAGATTCCCCTGGAAGGTCTCTGCCCTCTCTCTAGGCAAGTTTAATTTAAGAGGTGTTCCTCTTAAACCCATTCTTAAACATTCTCAGTGATGAAGACTCCACAGCCCTCTCAAAAAATCTGTTTTGCCATCTTCGGAATCAAAAAGCTGCTTCCTAAGGTCTAGTATGAATTTGCCAGAGCAAATCTGTTTTATCTACCACAGAGAACAAATAATTCCTGTAAAAGGCTGCTGTAAATAAAATCAAAGGATGTTCTCATGGCCCATCAGTCTTCCTTATTCTAGAGAAAGAAATACAATACACTTCTTTCAATTTTTCATACATGTCATGTTGTTGTGACCTGGTTATTCTCCTCTGGATTCTAACTGCCTTTGTGTCTTTCTAGGAGATTGGTGCCCCAAAACCTGA
Organism: Ifrita kowaldi; assembly: GCA_013398055.1. NCBI lineage: Eukaryota > Metazoa > Chordata > Aves > Passeriformes > Cinclosomatidae > Ifrita > Ifrita kowaldi. Next base: position 80,930 of record VZRS01012392.1, read on the forward strand.
CATAATACACAAACTCAGGCCTTAAACAGTACTGAGATTGTTGTTCAAGACAATGCCATGCAACGTGATGTCACACAGTCAGAATACCAGTGACCTATCATTTCCCCCTTTTCTTGTGCCCTGTTACTCTGTTTTAAGACGAAATTAAATCAATTTGACATGACTACTTACTGATGAAGTTGTATTCATCAAGTGGATGAAATTCAGAAATTCATATTGGCTGCTGCTTATTTCCTTCTCATCTTTTGGGGCTTAAAAATTCACTATGAATTATGGAAAAAACTTTGGCTAAATAGGCACCCAGAATTCTTTTTCTCTTACTCTCCCTTTCTGAAATAACCAATGCCACATTAGACTTTTAAAAATTTTTCTCATTGGTCTTTCCTGTGTTCTCCGAACAATTGCTAGCAAATTTCAGGTGGCCATGATGAAATTGATTCTGGGAAAATTAAGAAGTGTGTCAAGAAAATGAAAAACATTTGTCCTGCCCTTTTGTTATCCTAGGCGAAGACTTTACCCTTTTTAGCTGGTGTTAATTACACTAGCCAGCTGCTACAGTTGATGCATTTAGTAGAGTCTGATCCAATAAAAGGTAGAAAATATTTCAGCTGTCACAGCATAATATATGTTTTTCTGTTGAGCTTGCTTCCTAACTGGCTAACTCCAGAAGACTTTATCTTCCTGAAGACTTTTGCTGCTTTACCTTTTTCTTGTCCTATGCATTGTGAGTTCTGTCACAATCACACCACCCAAGCGCTGCTGCCCTCAGTGTTCTGCAGTGGAATAGTGCCATATCTTATGCACATTCCTCAGACCTTGGCTTCTTACTATTCACACAGAGGAATGTCCTGAACATTTGCTCAGGCCCTTTCAATGTCCGAGAAAATCAGAAACAAGCATTACCCAACTGAGTGAAACAGGAACATATAAGAACCCAAAATTATCTGCCTGCCAACGTCTCCCTGAGACACTACACCTTTCAGGGTTTTAAAGAGTTAAGGCACAGTCACAGTGTGCACCCCCAACCACAGTGTACGGCATGTATGGAGGCATCCTGCAAATGTGAGCAAAACAAAGGAAGTAACGTGGAATAGGCCCCCAACCAGCAAATTGAGAAAGATGAGTTGTGACTTACCTAGTCCCAGCTGAGAGGTCTAGTTAAGCCATAGGACTGAAAAGATGTCTGACAAGAATAATTTATCTAATGAAGGCAAAATCTAAAATAAATCTGGCTCTGAATTCAAAGCCCAAACACAAGGACTCTGCAGCTAAGCTGAATTCAAATTAAAACATGCCTGATCTTCACTGAGCTTTAAACCGATTCCTTACATTTTCATTATTCAATACAAAAGTGTTAAAGAAGGTGAATTCCCTGCTGTATTTGTTGTCCTTGCTTCAAACAAAGCACAGATATCATCAGACCTGAGAGAATGCCTGGGACCTGTTCAAAAGATCCTTTTTCTAAAGTAGAAAGTAAGTGAGCATCTGAGAAACTCTCAAAAAATTGGAAAACAATCTCTACAAAAAAACCCGTCCATAAACCTCAACTCTTTTGGAAGACTGATTTACCTTCAGCTCTTCCCTTTTAACTAGCATCAACCAAGAATTTGCTGACCAATGCCTTTACCAACATTTTGATAGTTAAAGCACATAGATTTCAGGGCCTTAGAATACTCTGCTGCTTAATTATCAAGATTAACCTTTGCTTGAACGTCCAGATTTAATGCTTTGTAGGAGACCCTAGCTGTCTTCTTTATTACCATGCACATGCTTTGGGCTCCATTTGGGACATCTGAGCACAATATCCTTTCTTCCTTTCAACCTGCTTCTCCTTCCTAAAGAATCTATATCCTTTATATACTTTTCATTAATATTCCGGCCATATGACTTCTCCCGCCAAGTCTCTGTTATTCCAATTCAGCTGTACTCATAATCAATTATTATGATCTTCGGTTTTCCTTGTTTATTCCTTTTTTTTTTCAGTATGATTATTAATAATACTCACGGCCTGTTTAGTTTCTTTTCCTTGTGACTTTATTAGGAACTATTACATGTAGTTTTTTACCCTCACGCAAGTTGGAGGTGATTATTTTAGTGTATGGAGTTTTGCCAGCTCTCTCCTTAACTCTTAGATTAAAACCATTCTTTCCAGGCTAGCAAATGCTCAAAGATTTTTTTTCTTCTTTTACTGTGGGCTCAATATTTACCTAGCAACTTACAGAATATTACTAATAGTCAAGGTAAACTAACATCCTTCCAGTGTCATAGGCATAGCTGCACATTCATCTTCAGGCTCTGGCTAGACTGTCAAACGTGAGGATTTACAGGAGTTCCACCTGAGTTTCTGATCCCCATATCTCTGTGCCCATTCCACAGACCTTTTTATCTGCCCAGCATTCCTTCCAGCGGTATCTCTGTGACAGGAGAGAAGGATGAAACAGAAGAGATCAATGAGGTAGATGAGTTGCAGAAATAGTGATATTTTGACCCAGATTTCTGGGGAGCAGCATGTCTTTAGGGACATTCAGGAGATGTTACTACTATCCGGAAGATGATGGGACTTACTTGCCAGTAACTATTTTCCCTTTTAAGCAAAGTGTCTGCCTGTCCATGAATCCCACAGCTCTTGATGGTTTCAGCTTCTCCCCCATTATCACTGAGACAGTCTTATTGTGGTCAGAGCAGGCTTGTTCTCAATGTTAGCAGGTGGCTGTCATGGGGTCTGACACTTTGCCCACAAAATGCAAAAGACTAGACATTCCCTCCTTTAGTACTGGATATTCTCTAATCTAGTTTGCGTTATCTATTTGTCTAGTTTCTTCAGTGGTGATTGCATGTATCCTGTTTTATGATAACAGATGCATCTCTGCCTGACCACTTGCAGCTCTTTTCCCTGCTTCATAAGAGATTTTTAGTAGCAACCACAATCCAAACCAGATGTTCTTTCCAACCCAGCCTTCTTTGGAAGAGAATGTAGGTCACACTCCCTACAAATCTAATACAGGACCAGAGCCAAGGCATACAGGATCAGGTCCCCATCTGGGCATGACATTCAGTTTCCTAATTACTTGCACAAACCAGGATGTTATATATATAAAGAATTACATTATTTGCTACACTTCACCGAAGCATAGTAGAAAACCTGTTGTTTCAGGGTAGGAGAGAAAAGGGGAAGGAAGAGCAAGACAGAGGCAGCTGTAAACCATGTATGTGCCTCTGTGGGATGCTTCAAGAGCCCAAGCAACTAAGTTCTGGTGCACCCTGAGGAGTTAATCAGCTGCCCCAAAGCCAATGGCAAGTGAAAATCCGTGTATCCAGGCAATGGAAACACTCCCTCCAGTCTCAACACAGCCCCATGCCAGTCAGAAGCTTTTTCCTCAGTTACTGAGCAGGAGGAATGTTATCCTACCTAGATTTTTTAAACTGCTCCTTAGACCTCTGTAGCTGGAGTACAGGAGACACAGCCCAGGCAAGAATACGTCACTTTTTCCCAAAAAGGCTAACCCTCTTTTTGTCAAAGATGGAATAGTCTTTTTTTTAATCATATGATCAGAATATGGCTATCACCTGGCCAAAATGCTGACTGACCCTGTACCTACCACCTGAGCAGCACTTTTGACATGTGGCAGCCATGCTTTCAGTCACTAGTCACATGAAAACTGGAGGTGACTGTTCAGCTACCAGAGATAGGGCAGAAAACTAATGGGGGAAGAGCAGGTCCTCAATTGTTACCTCTTTGAAGTTTTATTACAGCAGAACTTCCTTCTGAATATTTGAGTGGCTGCAGCAGGAGTGCTGCACTTCAGCGGGCCTCTGTCAGACTCCCTCTGATGAACACTAACATGTAGGCTTGTGAAAAATCTCTCTTCTCCAGAACACACTAGGATCTGCTAAACTACCCGAGACTCGCCTCTGCTGAGTGTTGTACATACTGGGGAAGGAAGCCTTTTGTTACAGGTTTTACAGCTATTATTTGCTTTGGGTTTTGTTTTGTTTTCAAAGAAAGGAAAATCAAATGAATTTAACAAGTAGGTTTCAGATCTTTTACAAGATAAATTGATAGGTTTTGTGCAGCGATTCTCATGTCTTTACATTGTAGCACCCATTTAAATTACCCTGTTAGTTCGCGAATGCATATGGAATCCTTAACTTCTCTTTGCAACTATTTGAAGCATTTAGGAATCCATCAACCAGGAAAGAGAACAGTATATTGCAACTACCATATGGGCATTAAATGTGATCTTGTCAAAGGAAAAGAGAATTAACCATTTTTACATTCCTCGTGGACTGCTTTTTTTTTTTTTTTGGTTAGAATATGAATTGCTTCGTGTTTTGTTTTTAAAAAAACTCATTACAAGGCAAGGAAATATCCAGGTTAACAAAAAAACCTCAGCAGTTTTATGGTCTTTATGGTCTTCTCCAATGATTACCTAATACATTTGTCTCATCTGCTTTCCTTGTGTGAAAACACAGTTAATTAATGTGTAAATGTAGCGAATTGTTCCCAACTCTTTTATTCACCTTTCAGCATGCTAGTTCCTTCCCTTGGCATTGATATCATTATGCATTTGTCAAAGACAGACTGTCACTTTAGAGCTTCTATTATGTGCAAGATTTGGCAGCACATTTTACCTTTGGGATTTGCTTATATCCTTTGCATGTTATTGTACTGTTCTGGCATTCAGCAAATTCAGTACACCCACTTCTTTGATGTTCATTCCAGCCCCTAAATGTGGAAACAATGACTGAAATTTTGGATCAAAGCATCCCATAGATGGCAAGCAACATAATTTTGTGATAATGTACAAGAACAGAAAGAAATCCCATAGCTAGAGTCTAAGCCTGTAACTGTTCTACAATTTATGTACTCTAACATTCAAGAAAAGAAAGAAAGAAGGGGAATAAAGAACACAGAGGTTCTGCTGAATTCATAACAATGGACAATTTCTCAACATAATTAAAACTTTTTTAAAATATCAAATGAAAATTCTCATAGAAGCGTAAGAATTCATATGTTAAGAACAGATTTGAATGAGGAATGACAATTCTACATCCTATCTGTTCTAGAATCGAGAAAAAGAACAACCTTCCCATTTTTTACTCCTTCCTAAAAAACAGCAGCAAGCATAAATACAGCAGCCAATTGAGTTAAATGCAAAATTTCATCTGTGGTTTAAAATAAAAGAATCAAAAATATTTAACAGAGCAAATTATTTTCAAAACCAGCAGTCCCATTGATATTTGTGGTGAAAATGAAAATGGCTTGGTCTAGTTGGTTTTAAATTAGGTCACACTGACAATGAGTCAACCTAAATTCAGCTTTCTCACCGTTCACGTGGGCAGAAAAAGGTGTGCAGAACAACTAAAATATTTGGCTTTACTGGTGTTTCATTTCATGTAAACCCAGATTAAGTTAGATTAAAATAAATAAAATCTGTTATAAAATACGCGATATTTGTGGTGAGGGCATATGCAAGTGCTGGGACAGCTCCTGGGGGTGTTGCAGTAATTTCCGGGCGCAGGGGCTTTGCCGTGGGGCTGGAGCAGCCGCAGGGCCGGTGACCCCAGACCCACAGGAGCGTGCGGTGCCCCGGCGCGCCTTTCCCAGCCGGGGCCTCCGCGGGGCAGCTCTCCGGCCAGCCGTGTGCAACAGTGCCATCCAGTGGCACCTCTGCCCACTCACAGCCGGCCAGCGCCCAGCAATCCGGCAAAATCACTATCCAAAATAAACGAAATGATCGCTTTTCTTTCCCCTGAAAGGTAGCAGGCTGCCTTCGGGTTACATGGGAACTACGGAGAGTCAGAACAGCACATCCGGAGTTGCTGTAAAATCCGCTCATTGTATCCACGGGCAGATTTTAGCCGTACAAAGCAGCATCCTTTTTCGCGTTTGGGGGCTGTGCAGGGGTTGGGGCAGTGACCGTGGTGAGGATAGCACCGAGTTCCAGGCTGAGAGCCTTCTCGAGTACGCAGAACTGCACGGGGCTGGCACTGCATCACGCCTTACCTGAAGCGTATATTCCCCTCTGAAGCAAAGCTCTGACGAATCTTAGCATCAATTGCCATTTAGGGCTTCTAGTTTAATCCCACCTCTCTTCCTTTATAGCACCTTCTTTCAAGTTACAGCAACAGCTCTGCTTTGTACTAAGGTAACACTCCTGATCACTGCATTTCAAATTCTAATATTCATATGCAAATAAACACCCCCCAGATCAACATGTATGAATTCATTCTACATAAAGCTACGCAGAATAAAGGATTGCCACAGTAATTCATTCACAGGAGCATTAAATACCCCCATTGCTTAAAAAAATTATATGAAGATGCACAACAGAATTTGTGCATTTGCTAATTCCCAGCCTCGCAGTTTCCTTGTTTTGACACAACCTTCCAAAGACCTTTAACTATTTTATTCCCATGCAATAACTGCTAAGAGATGTGCTTATTATTTTAGTTACTTTAAGGATAGATAGACTAAACCACAGAAAGTCTAAATGACTTGTCTAAGATCATGTCACAAAGCACTGATACAGCCAAGGAACAGATCATGCAGAACTGATCTTTAGTCTCCAATCCAGGCTACTAGTCCGTAGCAGGGAGTGTGGTTGTCTTTTTTATTCTAAGCAAGAAAAAACGACCCTGCTACTTTAAATGTAAGAAAAGCCACAGAGTGTCTTTCAGGAAAAAAGCTGCAAATGGTTAGAGTTTCAAGACTGAGGCAACATCTGCTCAGGGAAACAATCACATCAAACTTTTGCCTAAAGTGTCTCTCAAGGAAACAAAACCAATTCCTATTTTACAAGACCAGATGCTCTGCCTGGCTTGAGACAATGATAAGCAGAATGGACTTGCTCCTCCAGGCCCTGGCCCAGCAGATCCTGTTGCAGGAGTTAGGCTTGTGAGCAACACTTTGGAAATATGTGGGCATAGATCCTTGCTTAAAGCTGTAACCATGTTCAACCATGGTCTTTAAAAGGAGCTCAATGACAAATGAACATGAATATGTTAGTGCCTTCTCTAGAGACAACGGGGTATTTCAGAGCCCAAAAGCCAGCAATATGTGCTTTGGCAGGCAAGCTCTCCTCACATCACATTCAGCCTCTCCATCCCCTCCAGTGCAGGGGAAGGGCCATCTCAGCATCCATGGCAGAACATTTTGGTACCCTCCACTTTCCTTCCCTCAACCTCTGCTCCCTTTTCTTGGTCCCCAGTGCCCATGTGCCATACCTGGCTGGCCTCCCCCAGGTGCTCAGTGGTTCCCCTCTGCAGGGCTGACCCACACCTCGCCCCAGCACTATGGCATCCTACCAGCCTGAGCAGCAGGAGACTGGCACTGGGAACCCACACTGGGCTCCTCACCCAGCCCAAAGTCCAGACATGTTTTGGTGACTTTGGGTGGGTTTTGCAGTACAGTAAGGAGATCGTCCATGGTGATCCGTGGATGTTTGCTTATAACCTTCAGATAACCGTGTACTTTAATCTATTGCCTAATCTAACATTGCATTACATTTCTTGAGGATACTTTATACTTACAGGCAATGGTTTGATGGGATCATGCACAATAAACCTGTCTGACCAAATCCAGATTTTGGAACACAGCAGGAAAATTTGTTTTACATGGTCGATTGGTCATTTTTTGTATCTCAGAACTTATCAGACTGTCCATAATAAAACATAAATTCTATAAAGTGGTAGCAGGTTTTTTGATTTACTGACAGTTGCTGGTTTTTTGATTTACTGACAGTTGCAGGTTTGAGTTTTCACAAAAATATTTAGCTATAGGACAGTGTATTAGGCGTATTCTTAAAGGTAAATAACTGCAGCCAATAAAAGTTCAGCCTATAAAGGGTCCCATCTTCTAGGAGTTTTCTGCACCGAGAATTACTACCAGCATAATCATGGCTCCCTGCACACTAATATTTCCTCTGATACAGTATGATCAATGTTGTGGAAAAACATTTATTATATTTCTTCTAGCTACTTAAAGGCATTACTGAATTATGAGCATCGCAAAACGAATCCACTGTGCATTTTTTCTTTATGTGACGTTTTTACAATCTTCATTTTCTGCTTTGCAGCCACTGAGCTATAGTGATCACAGTATGCACCCTCTTACAACTGACACAGGGGCCAGGAACTCCTTTCTGCTTTATTACATTTGGAATGCACTTCATATGACAACATTCATTCTCATTCTGCATTGGACCCTTATTTAAACAGAGAAGCCATTTTTACTGGACCTGTACTTAGAGGGAGAAGTTATGAAAGAAATTAATATGAGGGAAGAGGGTTTAAAAAGTTGTTTCAAATATGCTTAGTTAACAGAGGTGACAAAGTTTTGACTCAAAAGGGACAAAAATGCACAAGGAGTTATCCATGCCTCCTTTAAGCTGTTCTTAAAATGTTAATAATTGCAAAGATTACATGACTTTGAGACACAGTGCATCACTGAGGATATTTTAACTTCAGTGGAACAAGAAATAAATGAGTAAGGGAGCAATAAATGAAAGCTGAGTCAGGAGTAAGATTCAACTGCATAGGATAAAAACTTGCAGTCCATCTAACGGCTAGCACTCACAGCAGTTGCAGGCTCATTAAAACCTTGTGGTAGGAAGTCAGTTAAAATAATATGGAAAGAGTAGCAGGTTCGTTGAAATTATATTTTCCTTTGGTAGAAGAAAATAGCATGTATCTCTTCAGAAAATATGCCTAATAATTCATATGTAAATGTATTATTCTCTATAGGGATGAAAGAATTACTCTCTCTTCCTGCCTTCGATTCAGTGATTCATCCATATCAAAGTATAAATAGAAAGAGAGAGTGAGGCAAGAGAGAAATGTATAAGTTTGAGCACTTGAACTTGTGATTTATGGCTTAGAGCTACAGCCAACTTTATTACAAAAATGAGTTCACCTATTATAACCTTACCCCAGGCTCTCTGGAGATGGGAGGAGGTTGAGCAGCATTAGAATATCAAGAGGTGTTCACAAACAATTCCAGTCTCATTCTCACTTCCCTTTCCGCTCTTGTCCTTAATGCATACATATCATCTGTTGCCTCCTTTCCTGCTCCTTGATGTAGGCACATCATGGTACTTCTCGCTGTCTTCCTGTGGGAATTGGCCGTGGCCACTCATTTGTCATGAGCTCTGACTGAAAGGTTCCTCTCATATTTTTCTCTTCTCTTGTCTGAAGGACAGTGCAATTCTGAGAGTGACCCCTTTGATAACCCTTGAAATTTGCTAATGTTGGTTTTCTGCACATTGCAGCTGGTGATGAACATTTGACCACCATCGTTGAAGCACTGCACAACACACCACGTAGGCTTTGATTCTGTGAAGCTATTGCATCAATTTCCAGCAACTTTTTCAATAAATACAGATCTCTGTGTGTTTCGTGGAGTTTGCATGTCCATTTGCATTCCTCCAGAACTCTCTTTAAATTGCCTGGTGGTAATCCTACTTAAGACAAACTAATACTCTCTAACTGGCATTAGAAACAGAATTTTGTTTCACAAGTGCAACCAAAATAGTAGAGCCCACAATAGATGGTTAGCAAGGACAGTGTCACCCCTAAGTTATGGCCTATCATACAGGAAACCTGAAGTCATCAACAGAGATGACCTTTCTTCAAGTGCACAGAGAAGCTGCAAGTACTCCTCTAAAGAACTTCACTGTCAGTCATGGCAAAACTTCCTGTGCCATGAATGGAAGTGACACAGAGGGCCCTGCTGGCTTCCTGGGAGGTCTGCAAATTATGAAGGAGCTGTGCATGTAGTATGAGGTGATCAACATCACAGCTACAGGACATGGCCTCTTCAAGTGCCTTAGGTGGTTTCTCTCCAAAATAGTAGTTATTTTGATGGTATACAGGAGATATGACTGGCTGTCAGCCAGGTTTTAAAGCATAAATAAGCCATGATCTCATTTGCGTACAGTCTTTACAGGCAACAGCAGCATGTATGAGTGACTGCTATATTTAGGAATGACAAGATGGGCATTATTAATAGCTTAATTGACATTAATGCAATTACCCCTATTCTTATTACAGTTAGTAGAATTATACAGAAAGCACTGACTGAGGCCTCATTTTCCCTAGAGCTACCCAAGGATACGACATTTTCCACCACACCAAATCTAGTCTTTGACATTAGATACTTAGCTACAGAGTCATTCCAGTAAATCATTATAAATGCATTATAATAAAGATGTTATGAGCTATTGGATATTAACCCCCAGCCCCTGAAGAGAGATAAATACACTGGTTGCAAGATTTCTGCTTTTGTTTGCAATGAAAAAGAGTTTTGCTTACAACTAAAGAACTATAAAATGTTATGCTGATAATTAAAAAACAGACTTCACCTTCTCTGGTCAGATTAAAGGTAAACACACCCTCAACACAGTAAAGAATATATTCATAGGATATGAAGAACCAAATCTTGGTGCATCACAATCAAGCTTTTAATTTACAGATGTGTGTATGCTGTTTGGAGACACAGCTATTGTATTTGCGTATGAACACACCTCCCTTTAAACATCTGATAGCCGTACCTTATCTCCAGGAATTTTGCTTCCTTTAAAAATTTTGTTTGTTGCTTGTTTGTTAGTCTTAGTCTCTCTCCAATATGGAAATGCAAGATTTTCCAGGCTCAGAACTGCCTAATATTAAACTTTTTACAGGAGACGTGAATCAAATCAGTTTCCAGCACAGAAGGAAATAGAGAAGTATCATGACCATATATTAATTATACTGAAGTAGTACATAGGAGCATTTAGGCACCATGCTAGACACTGATAACAAAGCAATGGTGCATTGCTTTCTCCAGAAAGTGAGTTGCAATACAAGCAAGGTAAACCCAAAACACTAATGAGTCCATCATTATGAAAACCAAGAAAATAATTATCACAGTAGAGCACACAAAAACCCAAACTGGAATCACAAAATTAACTTTCAAATCAAATATGAAGTTTTTTCCAACAAAACATGTTAAAGAGAATATCCATATGGCTTCATGGTCTCCTGGGTTTAGTTTTTTCGAATTCATTATACCCAGTTGGCTGTGATTTTGTTTGATTAAGTCCAAAGTCCACTGTAATAAATACTGTAATATGTAAATATCATTATATATACACATATGAGTTTCTATGTCTATATTAGCACGTGTACATGTTGGTATGCACATGTGTAGAGGAAGGCTCTCTTTTCTCCTCTTTTCTTATTACCTCCTGACAGAAACCTGTAGGCACATAGATTATAAACTTTGAGAAGTCATATATCATTGTGGTGCATTCCATTTTTAGTGAGTCTTTCTTGGAGGTGACTGAGAATAAATTCAGCTTGAACTAGTCCCTGAAAGAGATCTGTCTCCAGTATAACTGACTGCTCAGCTGTGGTAGTTTGTCAGCTTTCAGGCCAGGGTTCATGTGCCTTATCTGTCCTGGCTATGCTCCTGATCACAGCTCACCCTCCCAGAGAGAGCAACTCCCATAATAAAGAATGAATTAAAAATGAAGCTTTAGCGCCAACCAGGCACTTCTTATCTTGTAAAGTCTTAAGTCAGGTACTTCATTATGCTTCAGCTCTTCTAAAACAAATACAGATCTGGCATCTGGTGAAAACACTTCCTGGGAAGGTTTTATCTCTTAATGCAAAACATGAGACAGGGCTATAGGATATAATTTACTGTCTTAATCGTATTCTCAGTCTGCAATATGCATTGAATATTTTTTTGAGGATAACATTTAAGTGTTTGCAAAGTCCCTGTATTTTTTACAGAAAACATTTACTTTTGATTACCCAATCATTAATCACTGAGGCTTATCAGCTCTGGGGGTAAAATAATCAGGACAGTAGTGGATGTCTTGCCTATTGATCTCTCCAAAGCAAAGCTGGACGCCTACAGAGAAGATCCCACAGCCCAGTAAAAGGTGAGACACAATTCCAGGAGAGGTGAAATTTCATTGTCTGTAGAAATAAACAGATGATCTAATGGCCTTCTTCTGCCTTCAAAGCTGGCACCATTTAGATTTATAATATGCACAGAAGGTTCTAGAGAAGAAAATATTTAAGTCTATGTTATTTACTTATTGTTTCACATCATATAGCAAAGAAAAAAGACAAAAGTAACGCTACTCAGGTACTACCCTAATTAGCTGAGATCCAACATTATGAATCCTCATTCTCCTCTCAGAGGAGAGCACAGGAGCTTCTGCAGCATCAGGGAACTGCAGTTATGGGGCAGTCTGATTTCTCCTACACTGACTAGTTTGTAAGATGGATGTCCGAGGCTCAACGCATTGAATTCAAGCCTAGCTTTGGAAGATATCTCTGGTATTAAAGGTGTAACATAGCTCAGAAGACATGGATACATTTCTTGGCACTGCTTGAGATTCTTGTGTAATGGATAGGATATGGAATTATTTTTATAAGTAACTTGACTTAAGAGAACAGGATTCTTCAGTCTTTGCCCAGATGACCTCTTGGCTTTGCTTCACAGTCCCTTTTGGAAAAAGCTGCAGCAGCTAAAGAAATCACTACTCCAGAAATTATTGAAACGGCAACCCACCTACACTCTGAAGAATGTGTGGAGCCCATTAAAAAGGCACAGAGGAGTGGTGTGTAAATTTTCCAGCTGCTGAAATTCATTGCCTTATATATTAATATCTTAAAAAAAAAAAGTTAATTACAGTGAATATACCAGGCTGCGAACAATGGCAAATGACGGCTTTGATTCACAATCCTACTTGGACCTGGCTGCAAAAGCAGAAAAAGTTACTGCCCCTCTTTGGCAGTTACTCAGTCACTGCAGCTAAAAAGGTGAAAGATGATCAGCCTATAACCCAATTCTGGTTTTCAGGTTGTAATCTAATACTGATTTTCAGCCAGCCATGGAGCTGTCATTACCAAATGTCTGTGCAGTGAGTGACCAAATATTCTAGATAAAAGTGAAAGCTGAGAGAGGTAAAAAGAAAGAGAAGCCACAGAATGGATATATTTTAAGATTGATGGCACCTTTTCTAGAACAGAGAATGGAGGGAAATAACAGCCTAAAAGCTTGTCATCTCACCTGAGTATCAGCCACCAATAGCCAAAGACAAGTAAGTCCCAGGAATGACATCTAATGGATTTCTGACAACAGCTGCATGGCTAAGGTACAGCAGACCCACAAGCCAAAGCCAACAGTGAAGAGGTTATTGGACACTACCTGGAGATTTACTCAAAATTTTCTTTAAGAAGATCAAACCTTGATGTTGTGGAAACCATTCTGACAAGCTCAGCTCTAAATAAAAGCTGGAAAGGCGCAGAAGAAATTCCTCTCCTGCTACTATCGCAAAATAATAAGCATCCTTTCCCAGCTCCTAGGGTAAAGGACAATTCCTGAGCATCACCTTAGGAAACACATTCATACTTTCTGAGGACTGTTCAAGCTATCTATGCTGAGAATTTCTTGATTGGAGACTGTCCTACTGTTACTTTTGTTAATAGTCTCAGTTCTGTTTGAGGCTTCTCAGACTTATCATAATAAGAATACCAGATTAATGTACTGCTTTACATCCTAAAGAATAAACCTTACTGTGCACTTTTACAGGATTTTAAACTTTTATATATGGTAAGTATCACCAGCATGCATTGAATGAAAATAGTCCTTCATAAAACAAGTTAAATGAGAAGCAGTGCAGAAATGAATGGGCTACTTCTAACCACTGTTGATGACATCAACTCCGGTTTTATCACTGTTCCCTGTTTTGTTTCTTTGGCATGTCAAGGCATTGCTCACACCCAGCCCTTTATGGAATGACACCCTGATGCTGCACCAGGCTTTTCCTGCAAACAAAGTGACTTTCATACAAGCTTCCTTTCAACTTCAAAAGTAGAAAAATTTTTGTAGTTATTAATGATCCATTCTTGTGACTATCCATGGGTGAAGGGCATTTGCCTCACTCACATCTTTAATGGCAAATAATTAATGAGGTGTTGGAAATTAACAACAATTAACAATGCCTGGGAATAACAGCAGAAGGTGTTTGATCCTCTTTAGATGAAGTTGAGAGAATTTGTTTCTCAGGCTTGTGCCTGCAAGGAGGGAGAGCTGGAGGGGGATTTCTAATGCAATCCTCCTTCTTCTACATTACCTTGTTGAAAGTCATTACAGGGACTTGTCAAGTTGGAGAGAGAACAGGGATGCCTGTGTCTCTGCGGGACAGGTACATCAATTCTTGCTGCCACAGGGACTCGGAACCTGAAGTTCACAGCCTTCAAGAAGACAACCAGAACTTTCTAAGTGGGATCTTAAGCCCAGACTTTTTGCAGTAACTACATAATTTCTGTAGTAAATACAACATTCTGGTCTTTTATATGCAAGTATTAATGGTGCCATCATGGTTGCAGAATGTTCGCATGTCTTTTGAAAGGATAGATACGCTCATGGAAGATGATGCGCCACAGCTCAGGCAATACAGCAAGGATATTCTGGGAATATTCACTGCAGCCTTGTATTGTCCTTTTGGTCTTGCCTAGGCATAGACAAGATACTTGATCTAATGTACTGTCGCCCTGAGTCTGCGTGGTTCTTTTCGTGTCCAAGTGCGACAATGTACTACAGACAGTCCATTTCTTGTGTTCTAGGCAAATAAATCACTCTAATAAACAGGCTAAATAGTCATTAAAATGTGCAAGATGGTCATACACACACATAGGAAGAAGACTATTCCTCTCTAAGTGATATATTTACCATCTCCCACAGAAATTAAAAGATAAGAAATTCAGTTATGTTTTTCCCCAGCTGCTAATGCTCCACTCAGTACAGCAAACAGGAAAATAAAAATTTCAAGATACGCAGTCAAGTCCCTACTCTAACTCCTCATCGTGGTTTTGCAGAAAAATCTGCCGTAATTGAACTGAAGAACATAACCATGTCTGTTTACTCTCCCTCTAAATTTGAACAAGCAGCTGTAGAAACAGCTAGGGCTGACCTTTTCTCTTATTGGAGAGCAAAAGAAGTATAGAAATTGTTCAGGAACCTTTCCAAAAACCACAAAGTTTCTTCAGCCTTCTAGCTCGGAATCCTTCACTTTTAGCCTCCGGGAAGTAATTTAAAGTGTTGCCCAATGCCTAAGAAAAATCCACAGCATACAGCAAGAAAACAAATGGAAGAAAAATTCTTTCATCTTAATAAATGAAATGCAATAACATTTCAATCTTTTGATTTAAATATGAAATTGGGAGTCTCTCATTTCTGAGAATGAAATTATACAGTAGAACTGAATGATAAGGGTACGTCACACTCTGCCTCTTGCATTTGTCCAGGTGAACAGGAAATACTTTGACAAATATTGTCCTTGATGTAAAATATCAATTTTCTCCTAGCATGAGTTCAATGACCCCAATTCACAAGTTATTTGTGCATCACCCCTGTATTTCCACATTTTTGGAACATAGTGTTACTAATGGCATTTCTATACTCAATGGGAAATTTTAGAAAGGATAACAAGAAATAATACCTCTTTTTGCACGTTTGATGCTGGAGGTTTAAGACACTGGCTCCAGAAGTAATTTTTTACTGTTCTCTTTCTGTTTAGTGTGATGCAAAGACTAGAGTTGATAATTTCATTTTCATATGCAAATTCCAAATTCAAGAAATATAATGGAATGCACATCAACCGTTTTTTTGCCTTTGGTTTCACACTGTGGGGGTGATTTCTTGCACTGTGGATCTGACGATCCGTAAAAGATAATGAACGTACCTATCACTTCTCAGTATTATACTCACAACTTTATATTTCAATCAGGCATTACCAGGCTCAACAATTTATTACCTATATTACTCAGATTTGCGATGGGAAAAACTTAAAGAAACATTGCAATTACTGTGGCATGATAAAAAGTATGCATGGAATGCATATCCTGAAATACATGAAATGATAATTTAAAAAACTTTGTTTGCAGCACAAAATCAAGCAAAGTATGGTGGATGTTACTCCATCCTTTTTCTCCAGAGCCACATGATATGAAAAACACGAAGTAAGAAGAGTGTAACAGAATATAAAATTCAGAGACCAAGTCTGCAACTATAGGATTCTTGGCTGTAAAGAGTAAGTTGGGGAAAGACTGGAGGATGTTTACAGAGATAAAGCAGATACAAGAAACTTCAGAGGCTTCCGTGTGAGGTTAAGCCTCCACTTTTCAGGTCAACTGCTGTGTACAAATTTGTCATTCAGTGCACTGTGACTAAGTGATGGGAGCTCTATTTCATTTATATCTACAGGCAAGGGTCAAACACCGTACGCCCAAACTGATAGCAGACAGTTTCAGCCGAGCAAACCAGGTAGAGAAGGAATGCACTTCAACTGTTTAGCATCCCATTGGCTTTATCTGTACTTCTAGGCATGACAGCATGCATGGTATTTATGGCTTAAAAGAATTTCCGTCTGTAAGTTTATCACCTTGTAAAGATCAGTGAAAAAATTACTTAGATACACCAAAACCAACTCACTACAGGGTGGATAGATATTATTCTCACTTTGTACACCAGAAAACCTATTAGCATGTTGTTATTTAAAGGTTTC
Source organism: Ifrita kowaldi (assembly GCA_013398055.1). Lineage (NCBI taxonomy): Eukaryota > Metazoa > Chordata > Aves > Passeriformes > Cinclosomatidae > Ifrita > Ifrita kowaldi. Next base: position 97,495 of record VZRS01012392.1, read on the forward strand.
ATTATTAGAGCTCTGCTGTGTTTCAGAAGAGCCAAACTGCTTCAGCTCAGCAGGTCCAGCTACTGCTTTACTCTGCCTCCAAGGTCATAAGCGCATGCCTATGGAAGAATAAAAAGAGGGGAGACATGCTTCCCTCTCTTGTTTTCCAGCCTCTTTCTATTTTCAGCCTGGTGGCATTCTGAAGCAGAGGTCATTTTTACACATTTACAAACCATCAATGCACTTCTCCACCCCCATTTTTAGCCACTGTAAACTGTAAGTATCCACAAGATGCTCTGTCAACGATTTCCAAAGATCTGCTATTCACAGCATAAAGCATCCCCCATCCTTTGGTTTCTGCTATAGCATACTATCCCATTTTCCTACTAATCTTATCACAGTTTTCTTAGTTGTATCACACAAAGCCTGAGTGTGCAGTCCTCCTTCATGCAGCATTTCCAGTGACTCCAAACACTGCAGTTTTGGGAGCTGAGTTGTTTACCCTGAATATGTCACCAAACCAGCATACTTCTCTGACAGCTTTTTTCTGCAGAAGACCAAGTATATGAAGCTGTTACTGTAAACTACATTATTGGGCTGAATAGAATCATGGAATGGTTTTGGTTAAAAAAGACCTTTAAGATCACTGAGTCCAACAAATAACCTGCATGATCAGAAGGAACTGTCACGATAGGAATAGTGTTATCATCAACTGATGAGATTTTATGCAAAGCTAGGTGCACTGCTAGGTTTTGAATAGAGCACAAAAACCCACATGGCAGATCTAGATATATAGGAGAAAAGACTACCTATAAAGAGAGTACATTAATTTAGACATACAAATATGTGACTTTGGAAGTAAAAGCAAATATTATGAATATAGACCTCGATTTTATAGGATCCCTTCCTCCATTCCTTCATTTTAGAGAATCCAAAGCATCTCTTTCAAGAGAAACTATCCCCAACAACCTCTTCCAGAACCCCTAGAGAAAATTACACTTCACCATACCATCTTGCCTTAAAACCATAATGATGGGCAGAGCTCAGGTATAGATTATTCACAGTAAGGGTTCAAGCCCTACTTGCATAATGAAGTCATACAGGTAGCAGGGTGTTCTCTAAGTGTCAAAATTACCTACAAATTACAAGCTAAGTTAAAAAGTATTTGAACATTTAACTGGCAAAAGAATAGAAAACAAATTTACAATGGGGAAAGAAAATACTTCAAAGAGCTTTCGCTCACTCTTCAGCACCCCACGCAGTGGCACAGTTTTCCTTTTCCTCACTTCAACTGTGTTCCAATCAAGAGATATCCTTTGCTTTCTAGAAAATTGAACAAGTAAGTGAAAAGCAAATGGACAAGTAAGTTCAAAACGCATTAATTCACTTCCTTCATTAACTAGTTAGCAAAATGTTATCCAAGTTTTGTTTATTGCCTTATCTCCCACTGAGAGCTACATAAGACCCCTCAGTTAAACGTATTCTTACACAGCAGTGCAGTCCTTCCAGGTAAAATACTCTGTAGAAAGCAGGTAAATATAACATGATATGCTGGGTATTATACTGGAAATGGTAAGAAGCCATCTGTTAGTGAACCATCTGATAGTGTTGATGATGTCATTCACAATAAAAAAGAAATGAGAGGATTGTCAACAAAGTCATAAAATGAAATTAAAGTCCCCCAATGTGAAGCAGAATCTAATTGCACACATTCCTTGCTTGTGTGTACCCTCCCCATTGCAGCTGTTTGCCTACCTTCTCTTGCAGATGGTTCAAGTCATTTTGTCTCCTCCAAGGCCTCTTCTATTCCTGATCACCCCACATCACCCCTTTTCATTCCAGACTTTTATTCTCAGGATACTGAAACTATTGCACACTCCGCACAAACAGAATGTGTTCTCAAAGCTTATACATGGTGCAAAAATTAGCTTGCATGAGCCAAACATTGGGACAGAAATACTACCTCACACTGAAATCTTACTCCTACTTGACAAGTGGTATAGTGTAAGGTCAGGACTTGAGGACCAAAGCACCGTTATTGCAACCTTCCTTCTCTTCCTCAATCCCAGTACTCACAGATCAGGACATTTATTCAAGGATGCACAGGACAGGAACCCCAAATACACACACATGTGTAAACATGGACAGAGTCAGTCAATGCTTCCAGTGTAACTCCATATGAATGACAGAAAAGGTTCACAAGTTCCCTCAGAAGGGTAAAACAGGACTCTTCTGCTTTTTTCCCACAGAGATATTATCTGATGAAAGGTTTACAGCAAAATTAAGTATCACAGTTGGCATAATATTTTAACCAGCTATGATATGTCTCTGGGTTTCCTACTGAAAATGCTTTTCTTTTTACTATTAGTTGGAAGATCTTAAAGGGAAAGAAAAAAGACTAACAAGAATTTAATGGGGAAAAAAGGATGGGGTTTTTAAAATGTATGAGAAAAACCAACAGTAGCTGGCAAATTATAACACAAATATCTATTCCCCAAAGGCACGTCAGTCAAAAAGGAAGGCAAACCACCACCTTGCACTGATTTAAGCCCTTTAGTATACCACCTTCCCAACTGTTTCATTTGCTAGGAGAATTTGCAGTAATAACTTGTTTTAGGAATGTAATCCTGTATTATAAATATTGTTTGAACCCTTCCAATAAGAATCTGTTTTACTGCCATTTTGTATCAGACTGGAACTGGACAGGTTAGTAAAATGTAAAGTTACTATGTAGCAACTTCAAGCTGTACTAAGCAAAGATAAAACAACTACTAGCTCAGTGGGTCCGACAGTTTTATACTCAGATTTAAGTTCACAAAGGAGGTAAATCCAAAGTCAAAATTTCTGTTGAATTTTTTTATTATTGGAATAAAACCCCACCTAAATAATCAATCCAAAACCCAACAGTAATGTTAAGGAGGTACATAAAACTAGATTAAAGGCCAAATTTTCAACTAGGTTTGGTCTCCAGTTCATATTGATATTATTATAGTTTATCCAGTGGAATCTGGTGATAGGCCACATAGAGCTGTGATACGGAAGGGCACTTAAATACCATGTACCTTTTTACAAAGTCCTCTGCTTTTTGATCAGGAAATACTGTATCCATTATTTAAGATTTGAATAAATACTAGACTTCAGAAGTCCTAGCAGCACATTTAGATGCACACCACAATCTCATACTAAGGCTGTTCTTACCACTACTACTGATTTCTTCCTGTCTTAAGCAAGAGATATTAACGGCAAAAAAAATATTGTTGCTCTTAAATATATTGTGTACACACCACAAGATTAATATTTAAACCCTCAGTCATGATTCATATACCAGATCAGAAAAGTTTTTTACAACAATCAGTAGCATCTTATTTACAGTGGACTTAACACTGGCAGAGCCTTGCATTAGGTGCAAGTCTAAGCAAAGTTGACTCTTCAAAAAGGATTGACAGTAAGGCACCTGTGTGCCATCTATGTCAGGGGTGGTAAGGAATTCTGGATTCTCTTGAATATTGTAAGCAACAGAGGATGTTCTCAAGGCAGGAAGAATGAAGTACATTTGCTCTCCATGAATGGCAGTTCTCCATGACTAAGGCACTGGTTAGACAACAAAGAAAAATGAGACAGTACCCTCACACCTATCAAACAGACTTGACCAATTCAATGTCACCTACCTGCCTCCCATTACCTAAGAGCAAAGCTATTTACTGCAACTGCAATGTAGTTTTCCTTCTAAGTTACTTGCACTGCATGCTGCATTATGCCATGTGATTTGGACACTTCACAGAAAAGCAGGTGAGTAGAGGATCTATGTTGGATAAGATGGCTGGGGAAAATGGCATTTCCCAAACCTCTTTTTTAAAAAGGAGAGAAAGAGGCAAGTTAGCTATCTCTCTTCAGTTTAATTTAAAATACTTTCTTAGTACTAATATCAATTATAAGTATTTATTCTAATTTATGAACACCTGCTTGACATCAACAGAACTGACACACCCCTCCAATTACTTTTCTTATATGATGGCATATTTATTTCACTCTGATGAGATGAGGCTTTTCTAATTTCCTGTATAACCTCCCCCAGCTCTCTGTATATCTCCCATTAAATTGTGAACAGGCTTCACACATATTTTTAGATGTTTGAAAATGGCAGGAAGAGCTTTTTGATGTTTTAGAACATGTTCAGTCCCAGTGCCTCAATATTGTTTTCTTGCTAACTCCTCAAGCTTATGTCATCCATATGAATGGACTTCAGGCTTTTGAGAAAGTTTACCATATCATTACCATCTGCCTAAACTGCTGCAGTCAGAGGTCTTTCCCTCTAATGTCAATGCCACTTTGAAAAAAAAGTTGCAGGATTCCTCCGTGGCTTGGAACATATTTAGAAGTCAATGCCTTATTTTCTATGATTAGTCTGTAACAATGTCAAGTGTGAAATTTAAATTAATGAGTGCTTCAGTTATTGAAATGACTTCAGCACTTTTGCTACTTTCATTGATTTCTATTTACTTTGGCAACCACAAATATGAAGAACATATTTCTAGATGTGACTAAACAGACTAATAATATGCTAGTATAGATGTACCTACTGATCGAACATTACTCTTAACTCTAAGCTTATTTTGAAAAATTAACATAATAGGACAAATATATTATTTATAAAGCACTGTTCATTTCCTGCATTCCAGACAGTGTCACCTTTAAGTTATTTTCTTACCACTCTTTCCACACTAATGATTGGACTACGCTAAAGCAGTAAATATGGTATCAACATTACCCCTCCATATAATCAATTTAAATTTTAACTAATATATTCATCATCCAGTAAATACCATCACAGCAGCAGATAAAGTTGTAGCTAACCTTCAGAGTATTTTAGCCTCCTGGTAGAGGCCAATTTTAAGGAAGAAGCTGTATTTAATTCCTAAGAGGTAAAGAAAAATCTTTCATTCCCGTCTGTTCTTCCCCACACGTCAAACGGTAATTTATTTTTTTGTTGAAAATCTTAAAACATTTGTATTTCTTGCTAGTATCTGAAAGAGTGCCAATCAGTGGAAAAAGCTAAAGGGATAGCTGTTTAGAAGAGAAAGACAAGGCCAGGATTCTCTGCCTATAGGCTGGTTTGGGTTTTTTCTAACTAAAAAACTGAGAAGAAAACATAAGTGGAAAAGTGAAATCAACCCTCCCCAAAGGCTGATCAGGACGTTGGTAATGCAGCAGGCAGAGACAGCCTTGTGCTGGCAGGAGCTCTGCCCATGCTCCATAATATAGGGTTACCCTTGCCCTTCTCAAAAATGTGTTTTTAGATAGCACAGCCAAATCCACAGCTATTAAAGCTACATTCTCACGCCAAATAAAAAATAAAATGTAACTAAGGATGGATTCTGGCCTTCAAGTAACAGAATAATCATCAATGCAAATCCCCACTCCATGAAATGGATGTTACATGCAAATATGGATTTAAAAAGACTTGAAAAAAGGTAAAAGAAAATGGAGGGCTTGAACTTTGTAACTTTCCTTTTCTTTCACACCCAGATTCCGCAAATCCTTAGATTTCCCTGAGCAGCTGTACTTAAACAGATCCTTGCAAAATCAGTATTCAGTGTCTCCAAACATTTGTCTACTAATTGAGAAACTCGGATAATGACCAGTGTGCCAGACTCTAAACTTGAAGCTACTTGCTCGTATAGAATCACGTGTGCAAATTCTCTGGGCATCACCGGAAAATGAAGGGTGCAGCATCCTGTTATAGTCTAGAAACTTCAGCATGGCAGTCTGTTGATGCAGGAGATTTATGAATCTTTCATGGACGAAAGATTGTGCTAGCATACTGCTACTTGCTGCATTATAATTTTTAAGATAAAATGACCTCTTTTCTTTCTTTTGTTTCCATTTTGCAGGAAAACCAGCTGCCCCTGGAGACTTGTCCCTGGGATACCTGACCAGTAAATGTAACAGTTGTGGAAATGGAAAGGTCTCAACCTTTGTAATTTCTGTATCTCAGTTTCTCTTATTTGCTTCATTAATTTATACCAGTTTAGTAGACCAAAGCCTTCATTTTTGGAAAGTACCAAATCTGAAATATTTCCTATTTAAATTCCTGAGGGAGACTCCTTCCCCCAGACACTACCTGTGATACAAATCCCTGTTACTCTCTGGTAGAGTGCTGCAGGACAATACCACAGTATGAGGGTATTTAATACAGTAAGTCACTTTTTAAAGTGACATTTTTAAGAGCAAAAAAGCTATTTATTACTTCATAAAAAATTGTCTCTATAGCTATGATTGCACAGGAAAAATGATGTGATACATACACCTGATAAGAATCAGAATAGATGACAGTTCTTTTCCGTGTAGAAAAGGCTTCTAAGAGCAGATGACAGAGACAAAATTAGAATTTTTCTAGCAAGCATCCCATACATGCACATCTGCAAAGTGTTCCTGCCTCCTTCTCTGCAACCACTACTATAGATGAATATTTCTCCTGAAATTAGAAAAGCATGTGAATCAATTCTGGCTTCATGGTTGCACCTTAGTCTGACTAAGCAATTACAGATGAACAGCAGAAGGCTCATAGATCCATTTATTTACTCAAAGATCCCCAAAGTTACAAGGAAAATGTGAAGCCTCTCTTGATGTTTAAATCCAGACTGGGATTTATTTCTTATTTTTCTCTCATGTATGAAAACACTCTGAGGCGCTACAGAAATTCTGAATTAATATGCATGTACAGTGGCCTTTTTAATGGAGAGAAGAGAAGGATGTGTCTGAGCCTATTAACAGGGCCAAAAGGCTTCTACACTGAAGCCAGTCACTAAAGCTGAGATTTGGAAGAAAAAGATGTGAAGAATGACAAAAGCTCTTTAATGAGCTTGTAAAGAATTTTGGAATCACCACTTGTGGACAATGCGACCAAACAAAAGTCAGAATCAAGTCCGATTTTTAAATTAATTTCAGTTATAAAGGTAACACTATTTTTCTGTCATTGATCTCCTAAGTCAATATTAGAAAAACAGTCAAAAGAACTCATTCATTTGATTGAAAAAAGCAAGTAAAATCAACCATGTGCTGTCAGAAGCACGGTACACTTTAATGAAAAGAGCGAGCGAGACAGAATTTCCCAGATTTGCTTCACCTGTTACGTTTGATAACGAAGTATGTTGCCCAACACACCATGCTGTCACCTCTACCCCCGCTGTTCTCTCCACTGGTCAACTTGGAGTTTTATGACAAGATTACAATGAGATTATTGCGTAATGAGAAGAATATCTAGAAGGGCAAGGGCTTTTCTGATGAAGTGTGGAGAAACTCATCTAGCTGCATGCTCAAAACACAGAGAAGAAATAAAGCAAGGACTGATGCAGAGGCAAAATTCAGCCTACACTGGTGTGCAGGTGTGCTTTACATGTGGTGCTACAGCTACACCAGGAGGAACCAGCAGTTCTTGGAAAAAAGCGCTCTTCTGCGTTCTGTGAGTTATTCTGGCATGAGGAAAACACAGCTAAACCAGAAGCCAAGGTTCTTTGGGGCATCAGTACGTCTTGCTGAGGCTCTTTGGAGCATCAGGACATCTTGCTGCTGGTTTTAATGAGCTGCCCGTAAATTCAATTCATCAGCACCCCAGTGACCCAAGAACAGTCATCACTAGGTCCTTTCTGTGCTTTCTGACCCTTCCACAGTAATAATAGGAAATAAACAAGAGTTTTGAGAGCACTATGGCAGATGGCATTGACATACAAACAATTGTAATTTTCTACCTTAGACCATCAAAACATGAGAACCTGTAATTCCTAGAAATTGAACAGTTACTGCAACTGCTCAAGCTCCACCAATATTTTTACCCCTTTCATTCTGCTACTTTGAAAATATATACATTGATTGCTGCATTAAATAATTGTTTTGTCCCACACAATGCAGTGTTTTGCATATTTGCTGATGTTTCCCTAAAAGCACTGGGGGAATGAATCATTACTGAAACAATTTACTTTCAGTTAGTGCATGAATGCCTTCCCATGATGCTTTGATGCTTTGTTTGTCCTCCTATAAAAATTATTTATGACCCACGTGTGATCTTTTAAATCAGAATACTTATTCAGAAATCAAAGCTCCAGCATGTTAATGCAAGTAGAAGCCCTGACTAATTTTTCAAAGCCATGTTGAATATTCAAAAGCTAGGACTGAAGGAAAGGAGTTAACATTAATTAATATTTGAAGCAGTAAAATAAAAGCAACAGTGAAGCTAATTTTGCAGGACAATTAATCATGAGCCTTGCTAATTACACATGGGATTTTGCAAATGATTTTTTTCTCAGGTAGCAGAGTAAAAATGATAATCCACTACCCATCAAAATCATTGGCTCCTCACCAATGTCCCCAGCAAGAGCAATTAGTGGAAACAGCAGAGCCCTAGTAATTGCATGTCAAGAGAAGAGAATGTTAGAATTTTAATTGCTCCAAATAAAGACCACTTGCTCATACATACACCTGACTGTCCAAAACTAGTCTGCAAGCTGGAGCAAGTATGTAACCACTTCCAGGTGTCTGCACAAAAATAACTCTGTGGGAGAAGCACTCTAAGCAACACATGCAGTTTCTGGAAGAAAAATATCAATATACACTTACATTCTGAACTGCAGTGTCATCACTTGACTATAAGAACTGGGAAAAAAATATATCACCCACTTGGGAAAAATGTGCATATTCTTTATATTTGCCAAATATTTATTGCCAACATTTTTTGAAGAACTTTAACTATCTTCAGGGTGCCAAGGGCTTCAAATTTACTGAATTTTAGGATCACCAATAAAATGTTTTTAACAAGACATCTCAAGAGGGCATAAAATAAAAAATTACCATATTCATGAGAGCAAGCCTGTAAGATTGCAATGCTATAAACTGGATGTCTATAATTTGCTTGTGGTTTTCTTAATTAAAAAAAAAACCAAACAACTAGTAATTAGGGACTCCTGTTCCATTTTTGTACTTTATGCCAACCAGTGACATGATACTATTACTTTTTTGTTTAATATACCTACACATGGATGCACACAATTGCAAATAATCAATAATATTTAAGTATGTGTCCAAGATCTAAATGATGATGGATATATTTAAATATCGTTTTCCAGGAAATTATTACTTTACTGGTCATGTAGTAACTTTTAAAATGTATAGGTTAAAACAAACACCTGATTTTTCTCTATTTCTGTTTAAGGTGTTTACCGTTTACTCTCATTTTCAAACGAAATGACTGAATTGCCAAGGACCACTATCTCCTATTGTCTTTTGCTCTCTCCTGCCACTTCTATGTACACCATATAGAGGTACTAAACCACTTTCTGCTAGCTTTGTTAAGCATTAAACCAAGAGTAGTAGCCTTAACTTGTCTAAATATATTCTTTGCATGTTCAGAATCACTGTACACTGTTTATTACACCGTGACTGCTTGGGAGAAAAAAAGCAGGTCATGCAGAGTGCTGCTTCCTTTCCTGAATTACCAGCAGATCACAGGTGTTTATCAGACTCCCGGAGGTGATTCAGGTAATAAACACCAGGATGGCAGTTTAAATGGTTAGAAGCTTTTCCATCAAACACAGTCCTTGCAGTCCTATCGTTTTGCATATATTGCTCACAAATGGCAAATTATTTATGCAGCCTCCTTAAGTGGTTCCTTACGGTTTTTACTTTATTTTTCCAAAGCAGAAACCTTTTGAAGATGTGTGTTCTCATGACAAGGCAAACTGTCATTCCATCTGTAAGTCTGACTCATTTCTTAAAGCTCACTGTAGATACATAATGCCAGTGACCTTGTTTTGCCCTTCTGTTTAGCTCAAATATCTTTTCAAAGAAAGCACCGGTGTCATCACAGAAGTTACTATTCTGTGCTTGTACAAGGAGATCAAGAATAAACTGTATGCAGCAGAAACTGGCTTTCCAATAAGAAAAGCTTTCTCAGAGATTTTCTTGTGAAAATTAAATGACAACAGACATTGACTAAGATTGCTACATCAAACACAGGTTTTAGAAGGATTTGCTGTCAGTTAAAATAGGATGAGTTTTAGGAAACAAAGTGTTTAAACGAAGTTTATTTTTGCCTAAGCTGACATTTTCAAACTTACGTCCATTTATGCTACTACAGAAAGTCACTGAGACGTACCTCTAGCAATTGCCCATTGCTTGTTAATAAATGGAATTTGTTTCATGGTGCTAAAACACCAAGCCCATATTTAATGCCCGAGCTGTGACATGAACCAATGTACTGGTATGCAGATCACCTGCTTCTTCCCTTCTTGACAAACAGCTCTGCAATAATTACTTAGAAATTCCTTATATGCAAAGTAGACACCACGAAAGGATTTATGGCTGTCCAACATAATTTAGCACCAGGAAAGAAAGAGGAAAAGCCAGGACTATGATGTTTCTAAGTATCACAATTACTGCACCTGTGGTGTAATTTCTCTGAATCACTTAAAATTTCATCAGCTATGTCCCCATCTCTTGGCATAATATGAACTTCGAGAGAACTTGTATGAAATTGAAGGAGCTTGGAAACACAGAATATCCAATATTAGTTTCTGATAATTTTCTACAGTTTGACAGTTAACCTCAAATCCTAGACAACAAATTATGGCTGTATCATACATATCAGGTAAGTAATAGAGTGTCACCATTTTGATCATGGTGGGTATGAGCAAACAAGTATTGACTTTTCTACTTTTTTACAATATGAGAATTAGCCACACCGAAAACAAGCAACTTGCCCAAGAAATTATAGCAAATCTATAGCAGAACCAAAGCCTGAATTTAAGTCTATCAAGCCCTAAAATCCTACTAATGTCACAACACACCCTTTATAATCAGTACTTTCTACAGTTTAATGAAAATGTATTCAGAATATAATATTACATATAATGAGGAATGTCAAGTATTATGCTATCCAGTATGAAATAGAGATTGAACTCCACTCCTTTCCTGCTGTCTGTTAATGGCCTAGGATGTAAATTCTCTGTCCATCTTCTCATGCCATTTCAGACTGTCAGTAATGGAAACTGGATTGTACCTCACAGGCTGTGAAAAACTTCATAGGACCTTAACCAATGTTTATGTGAACAAAATGCAGGATGGCAGAAAATGCCAATAGACTGAAAGCAGACAAGAAAGACTTTCTGTGACTTCAGTTTCAGAATTTCAGACACTTCAGAGGACAATAATTTTCAGAAAAAGGGAAAGTAGTTTTACATATCAGTTCTGTTTAAAAGGAAGAGAAACAATTTCAAAATGAGCTCTATATCACAGGAATGTTCTGCGTTCATTAAAAAGACTAGCTTGTCTTTTAAAAAATATTTTGAAAGAAAAACAAGAAGAATTAATTTCACTTCAGTAGGTCATGTCTTAATCAAAGCCAGTGAAGAAATAAGCTAAGGTGAAATACATTTTTAGATCAAAAAAAGTAAGTTGGGTCACTGAAATGAAAACACAAAGAAACAAAAAGTCAAAAATTCAGCCTCCATATAACCTCAGCACTTCAAGATACTGGTATCACAAAGCCTTACCACAGGTTTCACTCTAGTGCATCAGTCTTTCATCTTTGATAAAAACATAATATCTCAAAACACCTGAAGCAGAGCAACTTGAACAATGCTACTGCTCATGGAATGCAAATTGCAGGTGGCTGAAAGAATATACATTCAGTGCAGCTGGCTTTTATCTAGTAAACAGGTGCTAGATTTTGGATTTGCTGAGTAGTCACAGCTTTAATGACTTTTCAGTAAGAGGTGAAATGGGGACCTGGGGAGTCTTCCATTCATGCTTGTCTAGCTACTTTGGTTTAGTTTTGTCTTTACTAAAAATTTTTGGAAGAACGTAAAAAATGAGCGCATCACAATACTCTTTCTCAGAATATCTTACTCTGTTTCAAAAACTGGCAGTTAATAAGCACCAAACTAATGTGTCTAGATACTGGAGAAAAATGTAGGTGGCGATGTGGCAGAAGATATTTTAAACCTTGAAGTCTGAAGCACCAAGACATATAAAGTACTGCACATCAGAGAAAGTGCTCTAAATTTCTAGCTAAGAGTCTGCCCCCACATGTTCAAATACACAAGAAGGCAGCATCAAAGCACCAAGGGCAAGAGGTTCTCTCCCTTGGTTTTGGAACAATAACAATGAAGTGTAGTCCCTGCATCTGCCCACAGGTTAATCTGCCTCTTCTAACAGCTGTACCCTGTAAACTCTCCAGCATATTTTAGAGCCATGTTTTTAAGCACTTCAGAGTGGGATGGTTTGTGAGCTTTTTTCCGGCCTGGTTACACAGACTGGGAGTGATTACTGCATGGAGCACTAGCACTTCCTCCATCCCTACTGATACTGGTTACCCTGTCATGCTATGAACTCTGGGGGTTTAAATATTTTGACCCACAAAACAGACATGTCACAAGGAAAGGCACATTAACATAAACTAAAGATTAATATTTGGTCTGAATGTCTAACATTGAGGCACAATCTAAAATAAGACACTGTTAGTACATTCAGAGCTGAACTATGACCTTCCTTTTTCAGGGGATGCAGCATGTAGAAATGAGTCCTATCAAAACCAACAGCCAGAAAGGACTATCAGAGCAGTAATCTAAACTGAATTAAACACCTGAACAGATATTACAGAGCAGGATCATTAGCTAAATGATTAGACAAAGCTCTTGGGCATCCGACTTACCCTCTCAGTTATAAAGGATGGTAAAAATAGTGCCCTACAGAGCACAAAGCAAGAAGACAGCATTGTGTTTTAGAACAGGAGGAAAACTGACTGGAAAAGAAACTCACCTAAGGTTTACACAATAGTCTGGTTTCAGGTACTTTACACTTCCTCTCCAGTATATCACTGCACACTTGCACAAAATGCCAACACATTAGCACAGTAATCCTACCTACTCATTAATTATGCTATCAGTCACCCATCCTAAACATGCTGGAGCTGAAAAGAAACTGCAAGAAGCATTTTCTTTTACCAAAAGCTCTTTACCTTGGCACTGAGTCTGTTTTAGGTTTCCATACACGTTCCTCCTCTCCTGCAGACTTTGACCTATTTAGCCTGTTATTTGGCACTCTTCCAAAAACAGAAATCTAAAAAATGTACAGTTTAGGAGCAAAAGAGAGACAGGGAAATAATGCCATCTCCCAGAATCAACAGGATGTTGATACGAGATCCAGAAGTTCCTTCCCACCAGACAGATCAATGAACAATTATCTATAAAGCATAAGGCTAGGCAGCAGGGTTCAACACTGCTCAGAATTATTTACTTCTCCTGTGATTTTAAAAACTATTCTCCTTGCCCTTCAGTGAGAAATATATGTATGGAGGGGCTGTGAAAGCTGAAAATTCATTAGATGAACTAGGAACAAGCTAATAAAGCAAGCTCCCTGTAACACTGATAACTTGAGTGCTCTCCTATAGAGAGAGCACCTTCATATGACTATGTTCAATCTGCTATTCATCACAGCAAATATTGGTATAGCAAGAATAACTCTGAAGTCCCTTCCCATTAGGCAATAAATACTGCTTGTCTTTTGCAGGAATGAGGGGCAACTGTGTGAAGAGTTTGCAAACTCTGGACCCATGCTGCAAGACACACACTCTACATGATGCCAACTTCAACCCCAGCACCTATGTCCAAAAATTTTGTGGCCTAATTGTTTTAGTGTCCTCCTGCTCTGTGGAACACTACCTGCAGTCTCCAGTGCTGTTTCAAAGGTGTTACAGCTGACACAACACGGACAGCCGTATTGAGAGGCTGCTAGAAGCTGCTTGCATTGTACCAGCAGGAGTTATCTTCAGAGTTGCCACCTGGCCCAGGGATGAGGCAACGACCTTTTTTTTACTTAGCCACCAACACATGGGTTCATGCTTTCAATAACCTGTTCCACAGCCGTGATTTCTAAGATCTTCTATACTCAGGTGTCCTGGCAGACACACGTGTAACTAGGATTGGCACCAGATGAGAGTTAAATAGCAAAAGGAAGCCTAAAACAGTGAAGCCAAAGTCTGGGGTAGAGAGACTGATAGCTGTGAGCTGCTGCTGAGAAGGAATATGGCATATGACCCTCTTGAGGAATGAATTCAAGAATATGAAGCCCATCTCAGAGAAGCCTGTTTCCTTTGCCCCCAGCACGCCTATGAGTGTATATGAGTCACAAACCAGGGAGGGCATTTCTGGACATCTCTGCAAAGATGAGGGAGGTAGACTTATCCCTAGAGACAATACCATGTCACATACACAGAATCACAGAATATTCTGAGTTGGAAGGGACTCAGGCTGTTCCCTTTGTCAGCAGTCTCTCTCTGTGAGGAGAGCAAGAAATTTTCCGATGTTTGACAAGCTTTTACACTTGACATTTTTTTAAAAGAATTGTATCAATAGCAATTGTCTTTCTTCTAGATACTATTCTTCTTGTTAGGCTTTACAGTTTCCTCTTGTTCTTTTCCCACACTGAATTGCTGTGTGGCATTCTGGGAGATGTTCAGTAGTTACTTTCCCAGGAATGACACTTGTTTCTGGTGTGGAGCTACTGTCAATTCATCATACAAAACCATGAAACTAGCCCCCACATCTGGAATTAGTAGCCCCCTTCTCATCTGGAAACAAAGTAATCCCTCTAACAGGCTACAATGATGCAAGGCAGATTGGAATGACACAGCAGAGTTCAAAGGCATCAGCCTCCAACACCTGTGCCATGCACACAATATATTGGACAGCATTCAACCTGAGCCTGGTGCCAGTGCCAGTTGCACAAGTATGGCATCTGCTCTGAAAGTCCCTGCCATGATGTTTGACCAGGAGCCAATACTTTTTTCTAAAAAAGGTGTTAACTCATGGGTTCACACTCACTTCTCAGAAAGAGAGAGCAGACAGAGAAGAAAAATTATTTACAAAGTAGATCTAGCAAGTGGACTGTCACTCTTAAATCCTGTTGTGCTTGCCTACATAATGTAGAAAGCCTCTGCCAAGGTGCTATAGTTCTGTGTGCATACTCTTTTAGAAAGAGAGTTAATTTAGTTTTCATCTGTGTAAAGGTGACTGGAGATAACGGAGCAGGTTGTAATAAATTTTTTTCTTTAATTAATGCCTCTGAATCTCAGAAAGGGGAAGTCTGCTTTGTAATTAGGAATGCGTTCAGCTTTACTCCACATCAGTCAGGCTTTCTACTGCAGAGTAGCATATCCCATTCTAGTCTCGGAAAGAGCAGAGTTCACTTTGTACAAATATACCTGCAATGAACATCATTTATTACTAAGCCTGTGATGCAGGTCCAAGCATACTTCCTAACACATAACTTTTTACTAAGTGTCCAAAATTAAACCAATGTTGTGACTGATCTAAAGCCATCCATAACACCAAAACAGATTGACAGTACAGTATTTTAATGCTTGGAATGCATGGCTATCCAGTTTTCCCAGGACTGATAAAACAGGGGGTTTGTCAGAGTTGCATCAGAGTCGCAGAATTGGTGGAAGGGATGAAGATGGAAGCAAGCAAATGTACTCAAGAAAAAAGGCCATTGTGTTCCCTGGAGACACCAACAAACAGAAACAGCTGTGCAAGTGCTTCAACACATCCACAGTGCTTCCTCAATCTTGCTAGAGCATTTCTTCTACTACTCTTCACTACTGTCCTTACAACAGGCTTACTTTGCTCTTCCCACCACTAATGCAAGACCATCATCCTCCTAACTAAAGTCAATCCCTTTTGAGACAGCTCATATTCAATCCCCTAAACTCAAAATATCTCTATAATAAACCACAGACACAGAAAGCTGAATTTAACCTAGACCAATTCTGCCTTCTAACACAGACCTTCACATGTCTACTCTCTGAAGTGCTTTTCTCACAGTGGCAGCAGCATTGTGCATTTTTCCCTATAGCATCTATGGTGCCACTCTAGACATCATCAGACTAAATGACAATGGAACCTCTTCTAACTCACCTGTTTTGTGATTTGGAGGTAATTTTTAAATTACAGGAATAGGCCAGTCTGATTCTTAAAAAAATAAAACTTAAATGCTGAAAAATGGTCTACTGCACTTATCAAATAAGGACTAACTCCACCTTTTGGTAATAAATTGCATATGTAAGTGCTAAGTATAATTTACTATTAATAATGTATTATTATTATTTATGTTATTTAATAACAGCATAAGCATGTCCAGGAAAGAGGCAGCATACCCCACCACTTTCTTAAGTGAACAAGTTCCTTCCTCTGTATAAGTATTCCGGCCCAGAGGTATATTATGTCAGATGAACTGTCCAGTCCATCTCCACTTTTTGCAAGGGAAGGAAGCTTCTAGATAAAGGAAAGAACAGTCTTAAAAATGAGATACACAACGGTGGAGACCATAATGGCATCTAAAAGCATTTCCAGTAACACAGAAAAATCTTTATTGCTTTCTGCATGCCTGTTAATTATGTTAATCATGATGAACTTTAATACTATTACCCACTAATAATCTTAAATTGATATCAAGGTAGATGCAATATATATTACTAAACGATTTCCACGCTTGTCTGCATGAAGGACAAATGGGGTGAATTTTTTTCATTATGGTTTCTGTTGTATTTTCTTCCTACGCCCTGGGTAAAGTCAATCATGTATTGCCACAAAAAGAAATCCATAACTCATACTGTTTTGAGGTCAGCATTTCCTATTTTGGGAATGGACAGGTTCACAAGTATAGACATAAGACTGTTATATAGCCATGGTAAAAGGATAGTGTAGTCAGAGATTTGCACACTTAAATAAAAAGTATTACAAATTAACTGTATAGAAGGATTTTGAAAATGAAGATTAATTTATCATCCATTGCCAGACAGCGTTTATATGGGACTGTTGGAGAAGAAAGTTAACTCATTAAAAGGATGGTGCCAATAAAGAAAAAAATTTACTGGCTGCACTGGGGTATTTCGCCACTGGATTTTTAAGTTTGGTGTGGGACACACCTCACTAAAGACCAAAGAAATTACCTCTGCATTAGACAGGAAAGCGTACGTAGATACCAACTGGCCAATTTAGCTCCAAAACTAGGATGTTGTGCTGTGGACAGCTAAAACCCAGCTTGTCACATAGTCCTAGACAACAGGCAGCCTGCAAGGCAGTCTGAAACTATTCCCATTATTGCCTCCTCATGTCCCCACCTGATTCTTGCTTCTTCACAACTTCTTGTTAATTCATCATAGCCGTCACAACTTCCTTCTGTAAAAGACCCTGACTGAATGTCCACGCTCTCTGCCTCTGCTCAGACAGTGTGACCCAGGGCTCAGGAAACAGTATGAACTCAGGGGAGGCACTAGGACATAAATGCTGAGCTATGCCCAGCAGGCAGGGATGGGAACCAGAATGCCTGACTGAGGCTGTGAGACGTGGGACACCACCTCTTCTTTGGTTGTTCCCATCCTTTAGGTTTCAGCACAGCAGGAATAGATGAGACTCATTACTTCCCTTATAAAAATGTGTGAGGGCACCTGAAAGAGTCAGGGCTTGGCATCCTAGACATGGACACACACGGCATCTCTACTTTTGAAAGCCACAGCCCAGGCAAATGGCACAGCCCCAAGAATCCCTACAGAATGTTTTATCAGCAATATCCAGGACACAAAAGATCTGTCTTCCTCCCCTGTCCATTGTATGGCCAGGGCAGAGAAACACATCTTTTCCAGAAAACTGGAAAACTAGATCCTGACTATCAGGGTCACAGTAATGAAAGGATCAATCATGGAAAAGCCTGTGGGCATTTTAGCATGCAATGAGAGGTTTTAAGACAGTATTAAACCAGATTATTGTCCTGGCAGAGCTTTCTCAGAGAGAACAGCATCCTTTCTCAGTTTCCCAGGCACAGACATTCTCCAAGCATTAACTATGGACACCCATCCACCAGTGACAGCCAGCTGGATGGCAGCCTTGTGTACCACTGCAGATCTGCCCTTCTTAATATACATCGATGACGACTGTTAATACCAAACCTTTATCAACAGAAAGTTAAATGTTAAGGAAGAGTGGAGAAAGAAGAGTTCTAATTCTGCAAGAGTTCGTTTTTTTCTCATCCCAAAAAGGCAACTGTTTAATTTATCAAGAGATTTCTACTTGTAACCCATACAAAGAACTGCCAATATTTTACACTTGCTGATCCCTTTGTTTTCTCTTAACTTTGGGGCACTGTGCTACGGGAAAGCTTTTAATTTTTCCAGTCCCGTTATGTCTTAGCTGAAGCCTCAGAAAAGGGCATTTAGCAGCCTTACACCTGACTAAAGAGAGTGGAGAGAGGAAGTAGCTACCAGAATGTGGAGGAGACTTCTCAGCCAAGCCCTACTCATACTGAGGAGGAAGTAGCTAGAACTTCAAAGGGAACTCACCCAAATAAAGTCCCTGGCATTGAGAAAGTGAATTGGAAATCCTCTTGGAATCTGCTGGAAACACCATACTTAAAGCATGGGACAGATCTCTGCAACACTCCCCTGAGTTCAGGCAATACCACACCCAGTCTGTCATGGCAGGCAATCGATAACAGCAAGTTGGTAAAAGCGTCTGCTCACATCAGAGATAGTGGATTCCCTGAGGAACTAGCATTAAATCACAGGAATCACAGGATAAATCATGACATCAGAATTTCTAACCCCCAACCTCCCAGATGGAAGGGTAGATGAACCCCTCACAAGTGGGTTTTACCACCATAGGAGTACCAGGAAACCATGTCACTGTGTGTGCTGGAAATCGATCCCAGGTTATACCAGCCAAATTCTACTTGTTATTGGTACACACATCTACCCCACACAGACCAAATAAACTGTGCCAGCCGATCGCTCTGGAGATACACTAAGGACTACTGCTACCACAGCTGCACAGTTTAGAGATCAAACCTATTTCCATGCCTGAAGCCATTCAAAGAGGAGTATCTTGCATAAAACACACAGCCATAGTTAATGACATGTTGTATACATTTAGTCATGTCTAGCCCTCCAGGGGGTAACTAATATATTTAGTAGATATTTATGCACTTTAGATATTCTTCCAAGTTTCTCAAAACCAATTTTTTTTTGGGGGGGGGGGGGGGGGGCAGCTGTTGCCAGGATAGAAAAAATATCTTTTCTGCAATTAAAAAAAAAATTCATGGAAATTAAGAAATCTGCATACAATTGACCAACACTAGTAAAGACGTTTAAGCTGATTGTCTCTCCAGGATATGAACACTTTTACAAGATCCTTAACAGAAGAAATTGGTCATTCTAACCAGTCTTTTTTTTTTTCCTCACTAAGACAAAGTATGTAGTAGTTTGTGTTGTAACTACAAGCATAAATATAGTAATGCCAGAGGTCTGACTGGCTGTATTTCTGACAAACAAATCAAAATTAAAATGTAACAGCAGTACCAGGAAGTACAAGGAAAGGAAAACCCCACTTAAGACAATGGGGCTGATTCTTACTTGACTTAATAGCAACGTTGATCAAAAGTAATTGATGCTGAATTCAGAGAAGTTACTCAAGGGGAGGGAAGGGATAGAAAACGAAAGAGAACAGCAGTTTTTAGAATTACAGGCCATAAAAGATATCCAGAGCCAAGAAAGAATTCCTTACTGATTTTCTATTGCATTCACATTTGGAAAACAATTTCATTTCTTTCCATGAGACCTTTCCATTTCCAAAGCTTCTTAAAGACAAAATATTTGGTTGAGTGTGTTACATTTGCAATAGTTAGCAGAGCAGCCAGTTAGAAATAGCTGTTGCAATGAACCGTATCCATTGCAAAAAGGGACACAATAGGAGAGGAACAAAACTGATCTGTCACACTCCTGTTCCAAAACAGAGGGCACAGTGCTGATCAAATTTTGGTTTGGGTTCATTTTAATCAGCCTGTGGGAATTCATTACATAGACTGCAAGATCCAGTTTTGACAATTTAGCTCTCCTTCTTTAGGCCTCCATCTCCTGAGAATCCTACCCTCAGTTTCAACCTCTTCAGCATTCTCTCTGAACATAGCTGTCTCTGTGGGTCATGGAAAGTTTATATACAATGCTCGCCAAAGACTACTGGCAACCTGAGACTTTCTGTGAGGATTTCACATGCGCATTTGTAGAGCTCATCAAGCTCCAAGAGCCATCCCTCGGCTATACTGCACTCACAGCTCACAGTCCTGGTCTGCATTAGCACATCTAAAGCACAAAACACCTCTTTCTGTCCCAAACCCTGCACTTCGCTGGAGAGGCTATCGGTGCTGTGTCTGCATTTCTCTGTCAGTGAATCATGAAGGGTACAGGGATATCTGTAATGACAGCAGAATCTCAACCCTTTTGTACTTGTGTTACTGCTGCTTCTCTATGTCCACTGCTCTCCCTACCTCTCAGCACCACATATTTTTAACTTGTCTGCTCTGATAATGTCTCTCTGACTACACAAAGGACTGGCAACTTTTCAGTTACCAAAATAGTGGCTGTTACATAAACAGTTTTCTCAACTCCTTTGTGTTTGAGGCTTCTGTCACAGTGTTTATAGTTCACATTTTGACCATGTTTTTCAGAATTCAAAGATTTCCATAGTATTAGAATGTCTAATACTGACATCTCAAATGCCACCTCAATTTCATCTATCATTTTTATGCAATTTTTTTTCTCATAATTATTCAAAACCAGTCATGAGCACTTCAGGAAGGGCAGTCTCATCGAAGCAAGCAGCAGGTCATTTGCACGCTAACAGCAATTTCCACAGTGGAAGCAAACCAAACACACAAAATGGTGTGCTAAACCCAAAATGTGAACTAGACCAGAAACAAACAACAGCTGACATAGCCACCCAAAACCAAAATGAGAACAGTCACCACCACACCTTCATCTGTACAGTCTCTGGATACTAAAAACATGTTTGTATTTGGGTTCTAGGGGAGGATTATTTAAATGTACCAACAGGGTAATGTTCTTTTCCAGTCACCTATGTGACAAGATCACAAAAATGATATAGCATTAGAGATTTTTCTCTTTACCCCAGGAAAGTTACACAGCCTTCCTTAAAAAAAAAGATGGGTAGGTAGCGGAAGAAGTCTGTGCTTGCAGCTGAAGGAAGAAAAGAATGCAGCATTCTCAGGTCTTCCCTGTAAATTAATTTTATTGTATCTAAATCAAAATGTCAGCACACACTTTATTTTCAGCTACTTTTATAACTGTATATTACACAGCTGTGATTTCATGTTGCGTTTCAAAAATACATTCCCATGAAGCGTATTTCCAAATAGCAGAAAGTGTCACAATACTTTTACCTGAACACACAGACAATACTTACAGCCTAATATCTTTCTGAACCATTCCAGTATACAAATCGCTGTACCAATGGCGAAATTCCCCTGGATTTTGTCCATAACAGCAAGCACTAATAGAAATTTCAGAAAAAGATCCAAGAAAGCCTGAAATGCTCGCTGGGTAGATGAAGGAGAGTTTCTTCCTTCTCATCAGGCAGATATGTCCTAGAATATGAAAACAACCTTCTTTTTTATATATCCTATTTAAAGAAATGTTACTTTTTAAAACAGCTCTTGCGTGCTGCATTGCTGCTGCTGGTTTTTTAGAAAGGTCTCGGAGGACTCAATCTCTTATGCCCATGAATTTCCACGACTCAACTATGCATTATCATAAGCAGGAGCTCACACAGGCACATGGCATTTTGTGAAAGAAGTGATAGGTATAAGATTTCATTCGCATTGTATTTTAAAAACCCACATAACAATCTATTTCCTCAATAGTTACAACACAGGCCATTAGGTCTATATGTCACACCATGAGAATAAACAATTATATTAATTTGGCAGTGTAAAGAATGAAAACAGCATATATCCACACAATTTTAGGCATATGGAGGCTAGCTATTTATATCTGAATTTTGGCAGCTTGTAGATGCACAGTATTTTTATCATGGATATATCAGAGAATGTTGGTCTATGTGACTGACAGACAGATGACTACATTTATATTTACACTACAGAACGGTAGCAGGTTTGTGTAATTATGATATCACATCAGACACCAATCCTTTTTAAAGTACTACAGTATGTACTTTCATGGCAATGTAATAGATCTGCATTTAAAGCTCTAAATTAGGTATGAGCTTTTTCTTTAAAGTGCTTGGATGCTGTTGGACACTGAAGGGGTTTTAAAATCCCATCTCACCCTTCCGTGGAGTGACGCATCAATGCAAGACATGATGATTTTCCACTGGCTCCAGACGAATCATTCAGAGAACAAAGGCAAATGCAACGGGGGAAGTACTAAAGGAGCTTATACAGTACCTGCTTTAAAACCTCCATTGAAGTAAAAGACTGTGACATTTGAACTCAAGGGTATTTAAGCACCTGGCTGACTTTGTGTTTAAAAAATAAATGTAAGTAATACCTATCTAACTGAGAAAATGGACCTTACTAATTCAGACAAATTCTGAAACAAGCACTAGCTGCAGATCAATATGCACCATTACACCTGAAAGCAGAAAAATGTCGTCCATCCTAAACTCATGGCCCAGCCCTGTAAACCTGTGTTTCTGTAACATCTCAGTACAAAACAGGCAGCATCAAAGTTCAGTAGTCAGTTTCAAAGACTCTTGGTTTTTACCTATGCCAAAGGTAACATTCCTAGAAGTCAAAAGTTGTGACAGAGACATATCTAAGATAAGGTTTATATTATGCAATGGTTAGATAAAGTTTATTAAAACTACCCCTCATATTCCAAAAGAATGGCACTGCATTATGTAGCTACCTTAATGTTCATCCTGTTATATCTCTGGTTGCCATGGCAATATCCTCCTAGGTATTTGTAAGGTCACAAAAAGAAGAGCTAACCCTCTTACTCCCAGAATAACTAATGCAGCTCTGTTACTGGCTTGATGTAAATAGTCTCAGGTGACAGCAAACTGTACATATAGTCAATTACAACTGCTCAAAGGAAATGATTTGTTGTAAGAGCCTCTGTTCAACCTCGGTGACATCAATGTTTCTATGGCAACAGTTGCCTCTTGCACTGCTTAGAATTGAGTATTGATCAAACTAGGGCCAGCACTATTTCAGAGACTTGCTACTTTTCTGTGTGGCAATTTACAATAGGAACTCATAACATCACTGTATATTTCAAGCCCCAAGGAACCAATTTAGCAGACAGTTACAGTAGAATATTAGCAGAGGTCAATAATGGAAGTCTGATTATAGTCCTGGAACAATTATTCAAAGCTTTTGTTGTCTGCCCTTTCATCACTCTACCAGCTATTAAAATCATCAAATAATAATAATATTCATCCCCAAAGAAAGTGCTGAATTCATTCATCTTCTATTTTAAACTTTATTTTTCATTGTTATGTTATCTATCAATAAAATTATTCGGCTATATTAGCCACGCTCTGACCTCTCAGAAGTAAATAACTATTGATCAAGAAGTGCAGCTCTGATGGCATAGTACAGGGTTTCCATTAATGGTCTCACTGGCCCAGCAGATAAGGTGATTCTTGCAGGAGAGCAGGCAAACAGCACAGGGCCATTCCCAGCAGAGAGCAGGAAGGCACACACTGTTCTGTGCAGGGGGATGATGGGCTCCTCTCCCAGTTCTGTCAGCAGTGAAATTGAAAAGCCTGGGTAAAATGTGTGTGTTTCAGAAATGGCACTAAGGGGTGTTTACACTTCTCACACACAGTCCCTCCATCTGGGCCCTCTCACATTTCAGAGGGGATAAGGATAAGGATATGATAAGTGACATGACACCTGCTTTCCTTTATGAAAACAGATACAGCATAGGGGTCTTTTGTGCGTTGAATGGCAAAAATGGCTAATCTCAGGACTAATTATGAATGAGTAATAATGCCGAGAACGTCAAGAGAATTATGTTAGTCTAAGAATGTTTCTTGCTCATTGATTGTGAAGGGTTGCAGGCTGAAGAGATTGCTTGCTTCTTAATTTTAAAAACATCACACACACCAGCCTATGATTTGTCACCCCTTTTGCTCCTACAGTAATTTTCCTTTATGCTTGAAATAGTGAAATGAAAGAAAACTCTTTGTGTTGTTTACAATAAACAATTTACTGTACTTGATTTGTCTAACTGTATCAATTCATGGGTATTCACAGAATTAGCCTCTTAACATGATGCACTTCAAAAAATACTTTTCTGTACATCCCAGCTGTTTGCAAAATGAGGTATTTATGGGGAGCAAAGTTTGTCTCCTGCTCTTCCACCTAATTTAGTAGGTCAACCCAGAAACTTTAGTTCAGGCCCTCTTCTATGTAAATTGTGCTTCAGATGCACATACTTTTTCACTCAAATCAATAGGAGTCAGACATATCAAAGGAGGAAATTATCCCCTCATTGAGTGTTCCTCTCCAAAGTAGATTTATGCAACTCCTACACAGAGATAATGTAGTTAATTACATTCTTCTTTGAGTGCATCAGTGGGAAAATAGGATTTAACTATCAGGGATGTCAAGCAGACAAATTCATCAGAAATTGAGAAAATTCCTGTACTTGCCTCCAAAAAAGAGAGGGAGAAACTTCCATGATAAGCAGGACCTAAACGAAAAAGCTAGAGGGAATGAAGGGAAAATGAACAATCATTTGTGAGGATAGTAAGATTCTCAGTTTGTCCCTATTCTCATTTAACTTCTTTGTCATTGTCTCCCCAAAGAGGGTCAAAAAGATCAATCTGTGATGTCAGCAGGATACTCTGGAAGCTCCCCCATCTTTTATTCATTAGGTTCAGGCCATGTTGTTTCCTGTCTGTCTCAATGTCTAGCCACGACTGAGGCCTGGATGACACTGGTTGGCTGATACACAACCCAGAGCAGGCAGATGTTGTACTGGAACCAGCAAACCGAAAGGCAGGGAACACATGAAGCTACCTTGTCATTGGAGGACCAATTGTAACAACCTAAAAGCTTTTAAGGAATCCTCTCTTTGCTTATCAAAGAGAAGAAAAAGAAGTCATAAGTACCTTTCAAGTCTAGTATTGATCAAGGGTAATGGGAACTTTCTGTTGCAGCTGCAGAAGTCATTCAGGTTCCTGCTTGCATAGAAGTGTCTCGGAAAAACGTGGTTAATAAAATGCAGAAATGGCTTGCTACTGAACACATTGCAGAAAGCAGAGTGCAAAAACTGCCCTGCTGTTTTCTAAAAAAACTGGTGTAAATGAAAACTTCGTACTTATTTGTAAAACAGGTAGCTCTCTTATAGTTCGGATTTTTATTTTTAATGAATGGGCTATGGCAACTAAACACTGACATTGTGTTCAAGTACAGTGAGCAAACAAAGTGTACTATGCAGAAGCACCATCCCAGCACAGTTTCCATTACCATTTTTGAGGACTTCAATGGGGTTTATACAACACTTTATACACCATTTTGTACAGCAAATTTGAAGTGTACAAGTTGTACCATTCACTACTTGGTGTTAAAGTGGCTAAAATTATGGCTTCATACTTTAAATTAAAAAAATGAGATAGGGTAAAAAATCAAGAAAACAAATATCACAAATTCTAATACTATTTTAGAGTTAATGCCAGCTGTTTCCTACTGGAGCTAACAACTATATTTAGGCTGAGCTGTTAGATTATTGCTCCATTTAGGCACAGTCTTTTTTGATATGTTGAATCAGACCTTGAAATTTTCAAGGAATAAATTGACTTCAGTGCATACAGGGACAGACTTTTAAAGCATTTCTATGCGGTTCTGATCAATAAGTACATTGTTTATGTTCTTCACTACATCATCTTGATTTAGAGAGCTCCCTGGTAGCCTAAGACGTAGTATTCCTGTATTGGGATGAGCTACAGTGAAACAACATGAAGACCATGAACTCACCTATCTATTATTTCTCACCACAGTCCTCAGGTAAAAATATAACATCTCATCATTTTATCTTTCTGTATATCACTGTACAATCAGCAGTACTTTCTTTTCATCAAAACCTACTTGACAAAAATTGTAAAATTTGAAAAAGCACTAAGTCTTTCATGTTGCAGAAATACAGGCTGCATCAAGCCCAGCCTTTAAGTGAGCCAATCCTTCAGCTGGAAGATATAAGCTGTCACAACTGCTTTATACAGACTGCTTTTTAGACTGTTTCTGAATTTCATTGTGGGCTGACATCACACAACAGCCACCAATATCAGCAACAGCAACTAGCACCAGAGATGCTCCAAGAGCTACCAGTTCCGGGTGAATTAAACTGTTAAACACATTCTAGCATTTCTCTATTTTCAGTATTCAGTCCTGTTCACTAACTAGAAAGAAATAGTTATATATTCAAATTGAAAATTAATTCCAAATTCGTATTAGAGAGAAACCCTAACAATTCCCAACAGCTACAGTTGGAAGGATACAGAGGAAGGATACATATTCCACCTGAACAATCATTCAATATCAGACTTGATATATAGTTATATCCCCAGTTTCTACTGGAAACTCAACAGATGTCAATTCTCTTGCAATTAAATGCTTACCACAACAAAAGGGAACAAAAGAAACTATTGTACCAGTCATTTATTTTAGGCATTGTGCTTTAAAATGTTCATGTATCAAATATCAAAATTAAAAACCACATTTTGACATCGCATCTCAGGATAAAGGAGGGTATCTTGTTGAAGCATGGCCAGTAAGCACTCCAGAATAAGCCTTTTCATAAGAAAAACCCCTCTCATTTGAATTAACATTATTATGGAATTGTTTTAATGGAACAAAAAAAGCTCCATTTCTCCATCTATAACTAGAAACAGCAATAAATTAAAGATGGAAAATCCCAGCAGTATTCCTCATGTTTGATTTCAAGCATAGTGTGTTGCGTTCAATAAACCTCTCAGAAGTAAATGTTCAGCTAAGACCATGCAGGTTCAGAAACATCAGAAGCCCCTAAAGGACATAATGAAGACTTGGAGCAAAACTCAGAAAAGCAGCTAGGAAAGTCCCCCTCTTTAACCAATATTTTTTTTCCTTAACACTGAACTGGGCAAGTGATTAAGTACTGTTAAGTAGTTTTCTAGGGTTCCAGACTTGTTTCTTTTGATTAGGGTATTTGCAAAAACTGAAATTCAAACCCGAACAAGTTTTCATATGGTAAAGTCCCAAATCCTATGTTCCTCACCCTGGCTTTCCTGACGTAGGTTAACACCCAATCGTGCATTTCAAGGTCAGAAGGGACCAATGTGATCATCTAGTCTGAAGTGCTGCAAAACACAGACCATAGAATTTCACCCAGCAATACCAGTGTCTAGCCAAGTAATTTGTGGCTGAACTAGAGCGTATCTTCTGAAAAGTCAGCCAGCAAGCTCTGAAGCATTTGTGGAACTTCAGTTGCTTGAGTATGTTCGTTTAGTTCACTTGAGTAGATGTAACTGTTTAGGCTTAAGAGCGCTCAGGGTCAGAATGCCAAACAAAACCCCGCTGCCAAAACCCCAAAGGTTTCCCATTATTAGTGAGGGAAGACCCCGTTTTGATTCCTAAAACTCTGTGTCATTCCTGTAAGATAAAAGTTTTTTTAATTTGTTAGGATGTCTGGTATTTAGAGCTTAAAAAAATATGTATCTCAGCAATGGTAAAATCCTTTGGCTGACCTCACGGGCAAAGACACACAGAGAGATCGTAATTTCCACAGATTTTAGAAAGAGCAAACACTTGCCAGCCTCTAAAAAGTAATCCTGAAAGTGAAAAATAAAGCGGGGAGGAGTGAGTGGAATAAAAATACTCAACATATCTTTAATCTTTAAATACACACATACAGCTTCCCCACAAATGGAGGGAAATCTCATCTACCTGTTTAAACCATCATCCAATCCATTTGCACAGACGGAAACAACTATTTTATTCCGGTTATTTAACTGTTCTAAAACTCCTATTGAAGAGGAAGGATGAAGCTACAAAATAGGTTACATTTGGGACAAACACATCATAATTTGAGTACAGTCCCAACCAGGTCTTTACTAGAGGCTCAGCTTCAAGTGTAATGGAGCCTCATTTCAGTAAGTCAAGCCCTTGCCTTTGTAGAAGAGATTTCACAATAAAAATATCATCTTTTCCTGAAAGGAAAAGTAAGGCTGATTTCTTTATGGAAAGAGTAGAAGCAAAAGAAGTACCAGTAGAATGACAAAGTACTGTAATATGTCAAAGATATAGATAGGTTCTATTTCTAACCACACTACCTGCTAATGTGGAAAATCTCTTCCTTTTCTCCATGTTAATTTCCAAGGTTTGTTCTGGAAATCTAATTAAAATTGCAAGTTTAATTAAAGCTGTAAGTTTTCCAGAATAAAGTCTATAGTTGCTGTGATTGTGTTTGCATGATGTACTAGTAAGTACCAGCACAAATATTTTAATGTTGCTTGTTGTTATGTGTTATGGAACCAATCAGACAAGAACAAAAGTGAGGAGGAAGGCGATCAAACCTTCTGAAATAAGGTAATTTGAAATACCTGAGGGATTAGAAAGCTAAGATGCTAAGGACAATAAAAAAGTGGAAAGGACAAAAAGATGGGGGAAATGGGAATTGTATTGAAGAGACAAATGCTGAGTGGAGATTAAAAAAAAAATCAAAAATCTAAGCTTGAAGTAGAATTGCAGAATGGTATTTCCTGATGGGTCACTTGCAATATGTTGCATCTCTGCGCCACAGAAGTAAGATGGATATTACACAGCTAAAGCTTTGAAGATAGTGCTTGGCTTGCCAGTGCGGAGCCTGCCTTCACCTTTATTACTGAAGGAGGATGTTTTTATTTGCCTAGTGCAATGCATTATACCCATAAATTCCATCCACTCAGCAAGTCAAATTAATGCTAACCTACAAGATACATTAGGTATGGGTTTAAATCAGTCACTTAAGATATACTGCAACCTAGTTTCTATCCAGGTTTGCAATATATTCACCATTAAAATACCCTGCAAACATTCCTCAAGATGCATTGTTTGTTGAGGTGTCTCACCTTTGCCAGCAATGTAAAGGTGTAAAGAATACAAGATCTAATTTGTGTTGTTCCATGATCACTACCAATGAAATTGCAGGCTGCCAAAACATTCCAGTGCTACAGGAAAACAAACTCTGCTGAATCACATAAATTAACCACATAATAGAAAAATCTACTGATTTCCATCATGAGTACTTTGCACTGGGATTACATGAGCTTGTGATATTTTTCAGGTGATAGCAGAAGGAGAAAAGCTGATGAATTACATCTGAATCCTTAATGGTATATGGCAAAATTAAGGTCTACTTAACGGTGATGTCCACATTTTCTCCACTTACCAAATTTTCCTGTTTAACATATTATGCACTATAATGTGTATGCATGAGTTATCAAAAATAATTTCAAAGCTAACAAGCTGATTCCTGTAGTTGCAGAGCTACAACTACTACAATCATTTTAGATGAGAGAGGCATAGAAAGTACAAATAGAAAAAAAAATAGTAGGGAAAACTCAGAATGCAGAAGTTTCCCTAGAGGGAATGCATTATACAGATACATTTCTACAGCATGTGTCACTTCTTTGTCAATATTTACCCAGCAAGTGGAATGATAATGTGCAGTCATTATTAAACTCAGGCTTCTAAAAGAATAGGTTCTGGCTCTTGATACAGTTGCTCTGTATAAATTATTCCAGGGATTATGCTTGGATTGTGCCACTGGCATAGTTATTTTAGATCTACGTCTTGTTTCCAGATGGTTCATCTGTTTGTTTCTTTAATATATTCAAGATTCATTGTGTTTGTCACAAATTTACACATTTTTAATGTTGGTTACTCAGATAAATCTGATCTCAAACAAAGGATAAAGAGATAACATTTGTAGTTTTTCATGCTAATGCTAACTTAAAAATTCCTCCAAACAGTGAAAGCACAATATAGTTTTTGAAAGATTAGCCAAACATTAGAGTTTTTCTTGCTCATCAAATATTGTAGGAAACAAAATAGGTCTGCTTAATTTTACCAAATGATTTCCTTTAGTGCAGGAAGCCAAGACCTGCATAAGGCAAGCCATAGCTCACATTTCTCCTGCCAAGGTTCAGTATTTTGTTCCTGTTCTTGAAACAAACAGTATGCACACAAGGCAGATTCATGTAGTCCTCCCTTCTAAGCACTTTTTAGTACTCCTTTTCTCAAAAAAGCTACTGGTTTCATGGACAGGGAAGAAAGGCAAAAAACCCCCACTAAATCTCAACTCTACGTTGTGTTTTCAAGGTTTTGTAGTGGAACTCCACAGTATCACCATATTTTCTCCTTGTATCTTCCATATGTTTCTTACGAGACAGTTCACGAAAGACAGAAAAGGATCCATCATTTCCACAAAAGCTTTGCACTTCTGTTACATATTTTTACATACAGGAGATGTTAAAATTGTCTCCTAAAATAAGGATTCTACTGGCTACTTTCTACACACAGCTTGGATTTCTAAGGCTCCCCGTCTACTTAGGCAAATAAGGCAAATAATTACTATCCCAAACATACAGGTAAGAAGTGGGTATAGGAGGGTGAGTTTCCCAGGTCAAAAAACACTGTGGGAGACATTCAAATGGAATTCACGTCTCCTGAGATCTGGTTCAGTGCACTGTACATTTTAACCTAGATTACACTAGTAAAGTTTCCTTCTGTTGGAAACACTTCAGAAAATAAGAAATAACTCCATTTATACAACTCTTCAACTGAATCTCCATCTCCCAAGTCATACAAATAGTAACAAATGTTTGACAGGGTTGTCAAAATTTCTTTGATACGCCTACAAAACCTGTAGGTTTAATTGACAGAACCATGTTTTTGATCTTTTAATGTGGAGTGGTTCTGAAATTTCATAATCCTGACAGGTTTGTCAGATACAATGAAATCAAAAGCCAGAGCCCAGCTGTGAGGAGTGAATAGCTCTGCAAACAAACTCAAGCAATGCTGTTCCTCAGTGCTTTAGTAGCAGAAACACTGTACTAAGCAATGAGGCCATTCCCTTGGGATTCCATCATCTAAAAAGCTTTGATTGTCCACACTGAAAACAACAACGCCACACACTTGCAGAATACTCGTGGAATCTCTGCAAACTGTGAACTTGTTTTCATATCCATTTTTGAGATAAAGAAATGAGTCAGAAAAATATCTTCATCCTTTTAAAACTGGTAAAAGTTTCTAGAGTTTATTTGTACATGCTGATTATTAATCAGAGGCAACATTAAGAATTGCATGTAAAGTTACACTTGTAAATATATCGACAAAGTTTTGGTCAGTGAATGGAAGGTTAAATCAAGCAAAATACTTCAAGTCCCAAAGAAAGCTCTGGAACCAAAACAATGAAAATGAAGCTCTCCCACTCCCTTGTCCTGGGCCTCAACCCCAGGAATCCTTGCTCTGTACTTGACAGTCTTTTTTTCAGAGCTTAAAAAAAGAACCATTTTTGCAGCCACAGAAGCATGTTCACTCTTCTCCAAACAGCACATTTGCAATTCATCAGTGAACGTTCTGTGTTAGATAATGAACCATTAACACCATTCACCTGCACTGCGACGAAAATGATGTATCCACTTGTTATCTGAATAAGCAACAAAAGAAACAGAGCCCACGTATGGTTTTAAATATCTATCTATCAGCTCACAGTGGCATGTCACAGCAAGAAGGCTGAACAAATAGGCAAAAAATTGTTATTTAATGGGGAGAAATACAGTACAATTGTTTATAGTGGGGCAGTAAGTTCTTAGGGACAAAGTAAATTACAAACAAATTTTTCAATGACATTTTAAGACTTCATATTAGATTCTTACATACTGTTCAAAAATCAATTTTGCATGGAATTTCTGTGAGTGTTCCATTATTAATAAAGCAGTAGGCAACTGTGGCTGCACTCTCGCAACAGCAACACCTGAGGGGGAAGAATGCTGCCACACATTATCCCTGCTTTAAACAACTCAGCCCTGAATCCTTGCATGGCAAATCTCTGCCTGGGATTAAACCCTTATGCATCTGTAACCAAAAGGATGTCAAAGGCTGGGGAGGAGGTGAGTTATTGGTGTATCTCTGCAGGTCTTCACTTTACCTATGTCAAAGTAATTTGGCTTCAATGGGCATTAAATTCATCCATGGTACAATCAAATTCAAATGGAAATTCTCAAAAGAAACTAGTAAGAAAAATATGTGAGAATCTAAAAAAATGTTAACAAAGATACAGAATGCATTTAAATTATTTCTTATTGTCTATATCAAACAATATTTTATAGGCAAAGATGGTCACTTTTTTACTGAACAAGTCACCTTTCTTATCTAACTCTTGCTCCTGCATTCTTCCATATAATTTCTGTAGATGGCATGGTTCTGATTTCAGGGGTAATGGTCAGAACTGGGATCTGAGATATCTCTATCCTAGTAATGTCATGTAATCCACATCTATGTTGAATTTCCACTATGCACCTCATCTTAAATTTCTATATACCTGAGAGCAGTGCAGATCTCAGTTTAATTTAGGACACATTGACTTCAAGCACATGTTTAAGTGCTTTCACAAACAAATCTGGAAGGAGACTTTCACAATGAGGAGATGAAACACACAGCTAGATCCAAAATACAAAAGATGAAACTGCTTTGGGAGAGTTAGAAGACAGGAGAGACTGGTGCTGCCCTCAAAACCAACACTGCTTAATTGCCCAAGGTTTACATGATCTGAGGTTTACTTGCATTTCAAATGAAGAATTAAAAGCTCTTTGCTATGTTCAGTGAATTAACATCTGTAAAAGGAAACAGTATTTCCATACTGACCCTTATGTTTAGAAATTAGTAATGAAAATTTTCTGATAAATCTATTTGAATAAGAAATTCCACATTCTAAAGAAAAACCTCATAGCCCAACATCATTATACAGCATATTAAATAATAGAGAAGTCTGTGTACCTTGATTGGCTAACAGATGAAATCTGAATAGTGCCTAATACAACCTAATTCATTGTTCAGAATTTATGAGACTCATCATCATTTAATTAACAATATAAATATTAAAAAACATTTTCTAATAAAATTTTATAATTGTAATAAGACACTCCACTATATGAATTATGGAGCATTAATTCACACCCAGTTGTGTTGAAACTGGGTATGAATGAATAGATCATAATTCACAACTTGTCATGTCCTAGAGCTGAAAATAAAAATGCAGACAAAATAAAATGGAATAATACCTTGCAGAGATAAATTAGCTAAAATTCAAGTCATTAATATAATTTATAATTTTTTCAGCTCTTTATTCCAGCTTCTCACATATTACATGATGCCTAATCTCATAGTCCTTACACATGGAACATGTCTGCTTCAGCAGAAAGTGATGCAGTGGTGGTGACCTCAGAGATCTTGCCAGGAACACTGGTAGACGATGCTGATACTTGCACAAGGCAAGAACTCAGCTGATTTGCTTAATGAGCAATTTTTTATAGTGAAATTACTCCAAAACAATGGATCTTAACAACTAATTAGGCTGAGTAACATGTTTTCATAAATTCAAATAATAAATTAATTTGTCAAATCTACAATTTAACCACAATGCTTCAAGAATCTTAGTTGAGCCAGACTAATATTTATGGCCAAAAATGGGAGCAAAAAGACCAGAAGCTCAAAAATGTCTTTACTTTTTCTAACTGGAAATTTTTGGTTTTTTCATTTCAAACCGATGTTTATTTTTAATTGGTGAACACTTTAAAATGTGTATATGCTAAGTAAAATATTTCCATTTGTTCTGTGAGCCAGTTACTTCATAGAATCATAAAAACTAAGGTTGGAAAAGACCACTAAGATCACCGAGTCCAAACTTTGACCAACCACCACCTTGTCAACTACAGCACTAAGTGCCATGTCCAGTCATTTCTTGAACACTTCCAGGGATGGTGACTCCACCACCTCCCTGGGCAGCCCGTTCCAATGTCTGACAGCCCTTTCAGTGAAAAAATTCCTACTGATGTCCAGCCTGGTTCTGGCAAGAACATGGAGGGTTTGCCTATACATATTTAAAACATTTAATAAGCAAAAAGATTTCAGAAGCTTAACTTGTGAGAATTTTAGAGATGCCTGAATTTGAATCTAGGTCAGTCCTGGAAATCAGCTACCCACTTCTGGAGTAGATGATATAAACTTTCATCTAACTCAAGATAAAATAGAGAGATCCAGTCAGTTTCACAGAAGTTCCTCTCAATGTGCAGCCCTTATCTAGGTGTCAGATGGAATGCTGTAATTCTGTAAATCCAACACAGAAATTAAGAGGAATTTGAACTTTCTTCTAGTTCTCACCGAGTACAAGAATTTGGTTCCCAACCAAAGTACAAGAATTCTATCTCCGCTCCACAAGAGCCACAAGAGATATTTTCTCTCAAGCAGCATGGACTGTTTGCACAATTTCAGCCATGCATCCAAGCATTTGCACTGATGACAAATGACTGGGCATGCCTCCATCCCACAGCGGACACCATTTTAGCCACAAGGGGGGCATTTCCTGTTGCATTGTAGAGAAGTGGGTTATGGACCCTGGGGAAAAAAATTCAGATTGCAAGAAGAATTCAGCTGCTTGTAATCCAATTTCTACACATCTGATAAATTCCAGGCAGGGCCACAGAGAACAAGCAATGGGGCAAAAAATAATTTTCCGTTAGACCAGATGCAATCATGACCCATAAACTGTCAAAAGATGCCACAGACCCAGTTCCCTGAGAAATACTTCCAACCACAGGAGAGCTCCCGACTGCCCTTCCTCTCCAGTGAATGCTTGTTCCTATGTCATTTCCCAGTGACCTGCTCTGCTTGTCTCTGCAAAGTCTCTGAAATAGCTGGCACTGATAACATTTACAGACAATTGGGTGGCTACTATAACTGTAAATCTGTATCCCCCTCACCCCAAGCAAAGAATTTGATACAAGATAGAAAATGAAGAGGGATGGATTACATTAATTCAGTGATAACTCAATTCTTGTTCAAACTTATCTGACATATGAGAAGAGAGAACAACATTGGCTCTTTGTATTATTAGGGTGGCTGAACATCAAGGGTGAAATCTTGGCCCTTGCAAAATTAGTGGGAAATTTGCCATTGACTTCAATGGAGCCAGCATTTGACCCTGGGTGAACACAGTTCCCATATGTGCTTCCATAAAGAAAATTAGAAATGATTTGTCTGATAGCATATGGAATCCATTTACGCATTATGAATAAGATTATTATTTAAAATGGAAGATTAATGCAAATTAACTACTATATTCGTGCATATATCTGCACATATCAAATACAGAACATGGGAATGAGAATCCATTACATTCTCTTCTTTTTCTCAGTGTTAGATAAGAGTTTAAAAAACTTGTTTGGGAGGAGACTTACAGAATCGAGGAAAGGTAACCAGCAACCTAAAAATTCTTTGCAAGTTGCCCGGGTTCTGGATTTCCTGCTCCCTGTCATTTTAAATAAATCTTGAACACTGCTTTAATGTTAGGTTTTCTGGTTTTGAATGAATTTTACTATTAAAAGAAATATATATTCGAAGGATTAAGAATGAAGAAAAAGCCGAAAAAGGGAATCTCATCCCTCATGGCTCTGTACTGCCTGACCTTTCCCACCAGAAAAATTATTCTGCTTCTTTGGAAACATGGCTCAGTGCCATCCCCACTGCAGACATGGTTTCAAACTAACTTGGAGTTGTGCCATGAGGAACCTCTGGCTTATTATACAGGACGGATGCCAGACAAACTGGCTGAGGTGTGGTTGGGTTTTATGGACTTTCAATTGAAAGTTATGCTATACATAATGTGATTAGATCTGACTGGAATGTTATTCCTTATTTTGTTTTATTGAAGTTTAATTGTTTCCTTATTTCACTGTCATCTCTCCATTTGACTAACACTTGTGTATCACTGGCAAGACATAATATTCGGCCTGGCTTTGTACACTACTGCTCTTCGGACCCTTTTCAGTTCCCTCAAAGAAAGAGAGAAAGAAAGAAATTATTCAAAAAGCAAATTCTGTTCTAAGGCAAGTCCCAAAGATTTGCAGAACTTCTGCCTGCAGCAAATGTTTTACCTGAAGGAGGTTAACAAACATAAGCCATCAATCATACAAACAGACCTCATTCTCAATAAAAGGCATGTGTAGTTTAGATGGCTGCTGCATTCAGTTTTCAGTCCCTTGTTGTGCCTTCTGGTTTTTACAGAAAGATTTCTGCACACATCCCATAGAGCATCATTTTCTCAGAATAGGTACGGTGACCACACAGTTTGATCAAAATAAAAGGACCTTCATTAACACAGTTTTTATGTTGGGATCAAAATTACTGTCATTTAAGTACTTTATATCTGCCATATTCCAACCTAGCAAATTTGTTTGACAAGACAAGCTTCTAATGGTGAATTACTTACTTCTGTGTGGCTGGTGCCAGGAACAAATTATGAACACAATACAAATAAGGTTTACAGATATTCACAGTTTCTAATGAGTGACTAGTTATAATGCCTTAGCTTAACTCAAATGCCAGTTTCCCTCATGCTCTTCCGACTAGAACTGATCAGTTGGATACACCATTACATGGCATGGTTTGTCTTAACAACCCCCTGCC
This sequence comes from Ifrita kowaldi, assembly GCA_013398055.1. Classification (NCBI taxonomy): domain Eukaryota; kingdom Metazoa; phylum Chordata; class Aves; order Passeriformes; family Cinclosomatidae; genus Ifrita; species Ifrita kowaldi. Next base: position 134,047 of record VZRS01012392.1, read on the forward strand.
TCTTGTAAGGTCAGCTCTGCATCTGCCATTACTATTTTACCTACATATGTCCTATTCCATTCCACCTGAAGTTAATGGCTTACAAGAATTATTGACAGGTGATTCCCAATGGAAAACTTCATAGTTTGGTCTTGTACATACTGTCCACACTTCCAAACCCCTCAAATCATGACAGAAGTCCAAAGGCTTTGCGATTGCACAACTAATCCCCGTCTCTGAAGTTTACTCAAGTACATCTAACCTCGGAAACTTTTTTCCAGGAGAACTAGAGAAACTCATTTAGGATGTACATTACCATATCTTCTAGCCCATTGTACCTCATGTACTTCTTGATTATTTTTTGTAGAGGTGGGAGCTGAGCTGGTTCAACAGCTGTATATAAGGTGAACTTTCCCTAAGTGGAGAAAAAGACAGTTAGTGAGATGGTACAACACTAGTTAATTAACTAGTATTAATTTAAAAAGTCTAAAGGATGCAGTTTTCTTTTCTAAGAAGACAGTAACTTCAAAAAGCCAGGTTCGCTGTGCCACTGGAACAGAAGTTATAGAATTAAGTTGGGCTATCCTTGACTGTATTTCCTCAGGAAGCTAGTGCTGAGTTGGGGCCAGGGCAGGAGATGACAAAATTTTAGGTTGTGTTTTGTTTGGGGTTTTTTCAATCCAAAGATTTTTCTTTTCTATAGCACTAGAGAGTTAAAAACATGGGTATTTTAAAGTCAAGTTGTATGTTTATCTCATAAGTTAACCTACTTATATACTGTATTGAAAGAAAGCACTTTATTAGAGGTGTCTGTATAAAAGATTGCAAAGCCTTGTTTTGAACACCCAGAGTCAGCACTAGCAAAACATGGGCTAATATGCAGCCGCTGCCATTGTTCAGTTCAATTCTTAGTAATATTGTTCCTTGCCTATAATGTCCATGATTCTTATATCACTGCTTTTCTCTTTCTCCTCAGTGCTCTGTGGCCTTGCTTCGCTATCCAACAAAGTAGGAAAGCCAGTACGACGCTTTATCAGCAACAATAATTTCAAATGAATGCTAACATTCCTATTTCTTGTCTGTCCTCCCTTCTTCATCCTCCTCTATGACTATGATTTATTAAAGTAACTTTGAGTGCACGTGGAACCTTGACTTCAGTTGGAGAGTATCAGGTAGGTTCAGCAGTGTGTTGTAAACATCATTCCTTCAGCAAACACAAGAAATGCTCTGGTCTTTCTTCAGAAACCACTTATTGGTTTGAGAACTTGAAATATCTTTGCTGGGGCTATGAAGTTCCAAGTAGCCATGGTATGCAGCACAGTGCCAACAGCAAAATTGCTACGAGGTCATGGAATTTTTTAAATAAATGTTGTTTTCTATCCAAACCTCAAGTGACATTATAACAAGGTTTTACTGTTCTTGCTGTCACTTTGCATTAAAAGTCAGACCAGTGAAGAAGGGCAGAGCTAAGAAGTAGAGGACAAATAGGGAAGTCCAGAGACACAGTATAAGTTAAATTTTGGTGATACAGGAAGAAATATTTCAATTGTTGGATGAAGCCGAGCAAATGCAGACAGAACTATAAACTATAAAGTTCTATCTCAGCTTTCAATGCATTAACAGACCTTGCCTATCTAGGGCCTTCACAAGACCCCTTTCCACAGGTTCAAGAGCCTCATTTAAGTTCAGGTCCAGGCACCCACTCCTTGTCTGAGGTACACTGTGTGTACTTTTTCCTCTACCTAAACCTGAATTGTTGCTTCAATTTCCCAGACTGACTTTCAGCTTGACTTGTTACTTTGCTTTTGCCTCAGTCATCACTGTTCTATCAATAGGACTTGTTACTGTCACTCCCTGTTGTGCTTTCCTGGCTCAGGCGCTGTAGGACTTGGTCCTGTCAGTGAAGTCATTGCCTGGATTCTATTCTGACCGCCCTTGGCTTCCTCATCCCTGAGGGAGCAATTCGCCTTTCCAGCAACAGAGACAGAGGAGTTCTCCTCTGGGAATGCATCCTGGAGGAGAACCAATAAAGGAATGCTACGTGTCTGAGAAGAGGAAGGAAAAGAACGGCGCTTCCCACTCTATTTTGCCTCCTCCAATCCCTGATTAGAGATAGAAAGATCTTCCCTGCAAGGATGTGAAATGTGTTTCACGACTTTCTGAAAGGAAGGCAAAGGTAATTGTACACTCTCGGAGTCTCCATATTGCTGGCAGCCACGCAAAAAGTTACTGGCAAACTGCATGGGAAAGCATACAGTAAATGTGTGCCAAGAAGTAAAAATAAAAAATAATGGCAGTTCAAACTTATTCAGTTTCTATAGTATCAGAAATATTGGTCAACAAGACACATTATTTACCTGATGTAGGGTCTTCAGTAGCATATCAGCCTTTTTACCAAGTGTGAGATATTACTATATGATAATTTCCTACATCTAAAAAACCACACAAAACCAAAAAAACCCTAAACCCAAACACAACACACCCCCCGCCCCACACCATGATTTGAGGTTTATTGCTTTCACAGAGGGAATTGAATAGTCAGGAAGATGTCAGAAACTGAAGCTGTATAAAGAACACATATTTATTTTAACTAAAATCTAAAGTACACCACATACAAACTGGGAAGGAGGCTTGAACTTGACAGTACTGATAGTTTTGCAGTCATATTGTTATGCTAAACAGGCTGACCATAAGCGAGCATAAGGAGATCCTCACAGCTTACGCATGTGCAAAAATAAAGACCAAACAATGGAAGTGATAAAAGTGCTCCACCTCTTTCAGCTCGAGCAAATAGGTTTTACTTTTCTAACTGATGGGAAAATAGAAACCGAAAAATATTCAGACCAACTCTTAGAACTGAAGAAAAAAAGGAGGATATTGCTTGTGTCTTTTGGCACAGGTCAGGTCACTAGAATTCTCTTCCCATGAGATGTGGAGTGGCTGAACATGTACTCTGAAATAACTTTTATAGTATCTGGGAGTTGTTCCGAGGCTTACTTGACTGAAGGTTGATGCCTGGGTCTGTGGACCTCCATTGGCATGGAAATACCGGTCACGTCTCTCCTAGCCTGTCCCCATTCCAAACATCCTTCTACACATTCAAGTGACACTTCGTTCCATTCCATTTATTTTGTAAAAGCCAAAAGCTTTGACCAGAGTGTGGGAGGACTCTGTATTTTTATCCTTCTCAGATCTTAGCACACAACCCATAGAAGAGAAAGAGCTGAAATTACTTGTTCGCTTCTTTTATTAAAAACAAAGGAGTTCACAGATGTTGATCCGTCAGTCATTTTCCCTGTTAAATGTCAACATATATCTGAGGTTGCTAATAATGCAATACCCAAGTAAGATTCAAAATAAAAAAATTGTTAAAAAAACCACATTTAACAGAAAGTCCTAATCTATTTCTAGCCTCCTCAAAGTAGCCTTTTTCCTCCCTCCCCAAATTATTTTCCTCTGTTGTTCACACTGTTACATGTCATTACAAACACAAATCCTGTTTTCTTTCTGACAGAAGCTAAAGAAGCTTGGTTATGAAGATACAGTTTATAAAACCAGGACTTCCAAGGTGCACAGTCTCTAAGTACCTGGATCCAGAACAAAGACTAAGGTAAACAGCAGTGACAGGGAGACCCTTCTGCTCCTGACTAGGGCCTACTCTTCCTATAAATACTCCAAAATTTATTTGCCTCTTTTTGATTGTTCTTATTGATATTTAATGCAAGAGAATGTTGCACTGAGGGCACACCGTTTGTTTACCAACACAAATTTAAAAATGAAACAGAAAACAAAATTTTAAATAGTCAAGATGCTCATCTTTCAAACAAGCATACTGGAAAGATGTTCTATCACATTCTCTCCTCTGTGTCCACATTTATTTTGAAATAATGAAGGTTCCTAGAAATTCCTGTGTAAATTATTAACTTTACAAAATATCTAAAATATGTATCAACTACAAAGGTGTTGCACTACGTCTCCATTCAAGTTCCTGTGCTGGGAATGTAAACAGCTCTTCATACATTTTCTTAAACGTATAGATTTAATCTCACAGATTCGTCCCTCTGTTCATTTTGTCTCAAACCAGAAACCTTGCCCAAGCAGTTTCTCATAAGCTGAGGTCAGTGTGAGGTTTAGGACTTACCATATAATATATTCAAGTTTGTGCTTTCAATTTACTGTATGGTGATTTTAATTCTTTAATACCAGATTATATCAATATTGTTGCATGCATTTCCTCTAATAATTCCAATCAATCTGCCATATATTGCTTTTTCTATTTCTCCTAAAATGATTACATTTACATGCTACCAGTTCATTAACATAACTCACAATAGCAAGAGATAAGGTGGAAAAATTGATACAACTAATGAAATAATGACAATGAAATCATTCCCTCAAAGCACTGCATTTATAGTAAAGTTTTCCTATGTGGTGAAGTAAAACTACAGCTGTCAAAAATATGGCAACCTAACCCCTCTAACAAATTTTAAAAATCCCATCTGCAGGCAATGCGGTGCAGATAAACAGATGTCGCAGAAGTACAAAGCCCAAAGAAGAAAAAATGGTTTGACAGTTCTAAGGTTCATATGTCTGAAAAAAAGATAACACATTTCTCCGATGAAGAAAGCCTGTGAAATGTAACAATTGCTAATGTTTATAAATAGCTATTGAATGGCTAATGCACACTTAATACCTGCATTCATTATTGTTTTGAGTTTGCTAAGGACCAGTAAGTAGATCAATTAGAGAAGACTACAAGTTCAGCATCTTTCTGTGTAGCATCAGTTGTTTAGTTTAACTGGAGAAGGTCTCTACACTATCTTTAATCTGCTTGTGGGGTTTTTCTTCCCCTGTCCAAGAACTCCTCTCATTAAAGTGAACTCTTTTGAAATATGCAACGCTGGCTACCTTAGTCCCACTTACTAATGGTCCTGAATTGATTCTTAATTAGTTGCAGTTTTGTTCAGAATCCCATTAAAATAGCTGAGTGTTCCAACAGGAAAGAAGGAAAAGGCTGGTGTTTTGCTGTGAGCTGCTGAGACTAGGGGTGAACTTGCACCCATGATGACAGGCAAAATGCACTGAGATTCAAATCACGCTCTGTGTCCTGGTTTGAACACAAGCCTTCATACTGTAATTTATTCTCCATCTATAAAATATGATGAAGAAATGCATCCAGATGCTGATAGAAAAACTGCATTATTCCAGTATTCTTCTAGTTTCTTCTAAAGGAAAAGAAAGGATACTAATTCAGAAGAACAGGAAAGCTTTTCAATAAATAACTGGGTTTTTTTCTGTATAATTTCAATTGTTACTTATCTTCTAACCCTCTGTTTATGTTCTAGAAAGCCTCTGGGAATCTAAAGAGTATATTTTCATGCTTTTCTTCCAAATGACTGAGTATTGCTATGAACTGCAGAATATTTTTTTTAATGAAGTGAATCAGTGGTCATTGTACAGCTATTGCTTTATTATTTGAGTTTAATTATAGAAAATTGAGGTATCAAGAAAATATGCTCTTTTAAAGCACTATCTGGAGCAAGTATCCCTGTTGTTAGAGAATAGTGATGTCACGTGAGCAGCTTTTGTATTCAGCAGCAATAATTCACTGCCTGCATGGGGGGATTGATCCTGGCTATGGTATCCCCAAAGGAGCCTCCACTAGGAATGGGCTCACATACTTTGATCTGTAGATTAACATGAGCAGGATCACAAGCCTTTGTCTCTTGTAAACATCGTATGTCCCTAAATTTGTATCCAGCAAAAGGCTGAGTCTTGTGTTTATTTGGGTAATGAATTGCAGTAATTAATGCATGCATTGATTCCTCTACTGAGTCTCCCCTAAAGGCCATTTCCATTTTTAATTTATAGAAAATGCATACAATTCCTTTAATCAGAGCACAGTCTGGAATCTATAATAAACACTCAATGCAAAAAAAAAATAGAGAAAATAGAAGTGAGATTACTGAGCAGAATTTGGGTAGGAATTTTGGTACAGAAGTTGTATTTAACATTGTATTAAAAGACAGCTACATAGCAAGGAGTATAAGAATATGTATCTGGAATTTTCAGGGCAGATCTGAACCTATAAACAGGGAAGTAGAAATCCTACTATTTCATGGAACACATTTTCACTTACTTCAGGGCTCAGTTTAGTCCCTAACACATGCATGTATATTTCTGTCACATATTTCTACTGAAAGGATGCTTCAGTGCTGTCTTTTTCTCAGTCTGTTATGGCTTTTGCATCAAAAAAGACCCTACCATTTACTAAATATTCTTGAGGGGGGAAGATTCAAAGGAAAAACATGAGCTGCCTTTATGAATTGGGAATATTGCTTACTTGCTAAGTGTCAAAACTGTACTCAGAATCATACAAGATGCAAAGTGCAAACAGCCTTCCCTTCACAGTTCTTCAGCCCAAAAGCATTTTTTAGCATTCCAAACATTCCCTGATCTTAAACTGGATCATTCTCAAACAACATGGCTTCAGAACAAAGCAAAAATCAAGTGCAAACCAAATAACACAGATGATAATTATATAAATAAATAGCAAAACAAATTATATTGGATTTTTTTCATTTCTTGCAGTACTTTCAGACACTAAGATTAAAATTTTCCTTGTTTGGGAAATGCCTGCCTTTATCATACAGTTCTTCGTATATACAACATTTCCACATATATATTGAAATGTGTGTAAAATATGCCTGGGGAAGTATGAAAATACAACATTATAAATACGCAGCAAGGCAGATGATGCTGTGCTGAGGAATGCAATCTAATATTTTTTCTGAAATGTACAGGTGATATAAATTAGAAAATACCCCACGGTATGTATGCAGCATAAAGGACACAAAAAGAAAGACTGATTTGGAAGCACACACAAACTAAAGGAATACCTGATTAACCTTTCACTGACTCCTGGTCCACGTGATGCAAAGCTTGCCTTCCTCCTAGAGTGATGGCTTTAGAAGAAGATGTTAAATTTAACCTCTGGCGCAATGATAAATTGACAATAAAAAATTCAATGGCTTGGTAATTACCAATCACTTTGGACATCGGCAACATTTTTCAGTTCTGTCAGTGCTCATTGGCACAAAAGCTTCAGCTGAAATTCTCTCGATCTCCCTCTTTTTAACTTTGTTTTCATGATGCAGATTAAATCTGCCACCCTATTACTGATTCATTTTCCTAATTTTTCATGTCTGCACCATGCCCCAGCTGCACTAGGCTGATAATTGTGGAGCCCAGCCCTGATGATTAACATCAGAAGAATTAATTATGCCTGCCATTAAAATTCCAGGTTGCACATGGTGATCAAGAAAAATTAAGTTTCTCTAGGCCTCTAAATCATTTCACCTTTGAGGAGAATGATAGTGACTCGACAGCTAAACTGCAGCCTGCGTTCCAGAAAAGGTCTAAACCACACACCCTTTGTGTAATTCCCTAAATGCCTTCCTAGTTATTCTTACTGGTTTATTCCACTTGCTAAAAAGATTTACTGCTCTCAAATAAAGACAACAAAACTATCTAGCTGATTGCTTGATTTCAATACAAACAATCTTTTTTTGCTCCTGAGATTTTTTGAGATGTATCTGTTATAATAATTTCCAGGTTAAAGCATCACACAGAGAATGGAAGATCCAGGCACAGAACTAATTTCGTAGAACTGATAGATAATTTACTTTTGTCCCAGTTACAAACTGAAGGGAAATTATGATTTTAGTACTACATAAAGACAATTATTTTCCCAGAAATAAATTGATAATGAAACAAAACCAGATTCCTAAGATCTTTAGGCTAAATGGTAATGAGTAAGGAAAAGCCTGTTGACTGACTCATTTCAAAATAGATTTTTGCATGTGAAACTCAAAACGTTTTCAGTCTAGCCTAAGGTATGACACTTACTAGAGCCATAAAGAGTAAGATGATATGCATTTATCATGTTCTTTTCCCACACTGTGTTTTGTTTTTAAATTACCATAATCATGTATATTACAGGCTTAGCTTAGAAGACTGCAGTGAGGAGTCATATTTGATGAACACACATAAATATCTTATTTCAAATGATAAATATCATTTATGCATAAACTGTGGATCATATCTGCTTCTCTTCTTACGCTTAGGCAGTACCACCACAGCAAAACTTAGATGTGGATATTCTTGTTAGCTTTTATAGATGACAGATTTCTAGAATAAACTTAACAGAATTGGACCAAAGAGCAGCACAAGAGCAATTATCTTCCCTATAAAATATGTTATAAAATAGGAATACTCAGTGCATTTAGAGATTAACTTCTACGGGAAGTCATGTGCATGGCGAAATAAGAGAAAGACCCTTCAATTTAAAACTTAAATCCTTGCGTTTAATGTGAACATCACTGCTATAGCTCAAGGATATTGTATTCTATATAAAATAGGCCATTTAGAACTTGTGAGGACTTTATTGCACCCTCTCACAAATGACAACTAGCATAGTATTCGTGCTTAAATGAACATTTATTGTATTTGTAACAGTATTCCAGGAATGCCATAAAATGAAGCATGAAGTCATCCATTTAAACATTTTTAAAACATGTCTTAACTAAAAGCATTGAAAGTATCTCCTTACAAGACTTACGGTTAAATCCAAAACCTTTTTCTTTCTGCCCCGGGGCACAGATAACTCAAAAGTACCAAGACTTTTGGCAAATCACAGATGTCTCCCCAGAGATCTAAGAAAACAGTCAAACACATTGTCAAAAGCCTATGAAATAAAGTGAGAGAAGTCTGAATATACTTGCTCGTCTTGTCTGTTTCTAACATCTGTGAAGCTAGAGCAAATGGAGTCCAAAAGCGAGAGACATGACAAGCAACACTAAGAAATGGAATTAAAACACTGGTGTAAGATTGTCAAATTAGACCAGTATTCAAAACCATAAATTCCATTTTTAGCAAGCATGACTATCAGTCAATATATTTAGGTGATAAAAGGTTAATCACAGTTTTAATTTTAAGACTTCGAACGGAGGATGAAAATTAATTGCACTGATTTTTGACAAATTTAAAAATTACTTCAAATAGATTTATTATGTAAATACATAAATGTTCTATCAGAACCACAAACAGCACAGCATGAGCTTTGGGAGAAGATTATTTCCAATGACACTAGTCTTGAGAATGCCAAAGCATAATTCATCATGAAAATAGCTTGAAAGGTTATTCTGGGACTAAGGTTTAGGCCATGGAAGACAGGGATTAATATGTTCCATTTCCCCTAAAAAACCAACAGCTTTTGTCCAGTTAGTCCTTATTAGTTCACAGATGACTCTTGTTCCTACATATGTACCCAGAGTACTTTACACACCAGTCAGCTGAAATACAACAGATGTTTTAGAGTACAAGAGGACAACAGCACCAGCATCGTCCTCTCAAGCCACAGAGTTAATACCCAGTCCAAATCCAGATTTCCTCATTTATGGGAACTTGAATATAGTATTCGACTAATTATTGTAGTGAGTAGACAGAAAACTTCAGTTGGGGTCTTTAATAACCTATTTTGGCTGGAAGATATTTCAGTTCTGAATCTCTGAATTTTGGCTAATGCAAACGTCTACTTAAAACTTGACCCATTANNAGGGAAGGGAAGGGAAAAATCTGCTTGCAGAAAGAATTTTACATAAGTACAGATGCATTTATGTTATCATCTGAAATCAGAGAAAGTTCTGCCAAAGTGATGTCCAGATGTTAAATCTTTCAGCCTTTTGGAGAGCAGCTACAAGAAGTGACACTGCTTCTTGTCAAGTGAGATTCACAACCTGGCTGGAAAAAGTCTTGTAAATACTTTAAGATTAGGGTGATCAGCTCCAAATAACAGAAATAAGCCATACAACATTCTGCAAAAACTTTAGAGAAATTTAAATTGAGATTTAGTCATCAAAGGTTAGTGGCCCTGTACGACATGTATTAGATAAAGAGGCATCTGCTGTTTTAAGAGATACAATTACTGTTTTTAACTGCCTACCCTTTTTTTCCCCTCCTAGGCACACACCATCTACCACAAAAAATCATTTTGCATTGTCATTTATGGTCATCTCCTGCCATCCTTTATCCTGACTTACTTTGCCTATTCATTCCAACTGCATGATTGGTGAAATGAATTACTACCAGACATCAATAGTGTCTGGTTTTTAACCTTTTCTGGCAATTCCCATCACCACAGCTGCTTGAAAGTCTTTGCATCTGCCATCCAAAATCCTGTTAATGTGGTTTTCTACAATATCACATTACAAACTCATATTAGTTACACAATGTGCTCATCTTTGGCATGGAAATAATCCCAACAGCTATCATGTGTACAAGATCTGCCTAAAGGACAATGAGGTTGTCAGACTTATCTCTTATGCACCTCCTTTTAGTGATCTTTTTGGCGTGACTACTGTTTGCTGGTTTGAGCATCCACTTGAATTTTGTCTATAAACAGATTTTAAATTTATTTATTATAGATTAGCATTAACGTGACCATGAACTTCAACACACTGTGACAAGCACCATAAAACACATGGGTCTTTACTCAAAGAGTTCACTTTCCAAGACAAGAGGACTGAAAATGACAGACCGACAGAGAAATACAAGTAAGCAATGAGACTGGATTTGTCCTCATGTTGTTATAAATTTTTTTTGGTAGCCATTACAGAAAAAATCAAAAAATTGAAAAAAGGTTTGAGAAGAATAATGTAAAAGCATTTTTTTAAACAGGATGAGAATCATGTCTGTCATTGTTACACACACATTGATACAGCAATACATGCTTTTAGCACTGATATTTATTCCTTGATGTGTTCCTCCCTTTCATGTTATTTATGTTTTTTTTCAACTCCCAAATCTGTATTTATTTTTCCCATGCTGTCAATGTGAGATTCATGTCACCTCCTAGACTTCAAAACCAGAGCTAACAACACATGAAGGTGTAAGAACACACGTAGCACAGCAAACAGTTAATTTTGAGTTGCTGCCTGGAGCATGAATTCCTGAAGCCCAACATAGGCTGCCATGCCTCACTGCAACTGGTGCTGTGCCTACCAGTTAGGACATATTAGCCAGAGTTCCAGAGGAAAGCACACCTTGTGATCATTAATTTTGCTCCACAGCTTCACTTGTCAAACAGATTGGAAGCAGACTGGAAATCAGACATGTCTCCATCAGTCATATATCTCAAGGCATTTGATGTCTCTCTGTTCCCATATACATATCTGGTGTGCCTCTTGTGGACTAAAGTAGATCAGCAGGTCTGATTCCATCATTTGTCCTGCCAATTTGCCATACTTTCTGATCTGTATCAACTCAGTAACGATCAGAGAAAACATTTCCGTGTGATGCAAAGATCATGGAGGGCAACAAAGGCAAATAGTACACTTTGAACTCTAACAGGCTTACAATTATATAGACATGTTGCACTGATGCAGCTGGACATATCTGTCTCCTATATGAAATAAAAACTGCTTCTTAAATACAGGCAAAGGAGAGGAAAGGCCTTTTCCCTTTACTGCTGTTGAATATCAGTTCAAGTACTCCAGTCTTCCTCACACGAGTAAACACTGACTCCAAGAAGGTAACTTGTGTTTCTAAGGGTAAGGTTTGTAGACCCATTTACTATTAGAAAATTAAAAAAAACAACTAGCGCTTATGCAAACAAATTCTGGACTTATTTTTCTACTGATCACAATGAAGGGTACTAGTTTAAATAATTCCAGACTTGTTTCCAAATCTTAAATAAAGAAAATAAGATGATTCAGTGTACATCTTCAGTTCTACGCTAATCAGATCTGGGGTCAATCTCCCTGTCACTGTATTTTAACTTGCAGCATATCTGCCTAAAATATAACACAATGCATTCAGCATATATTTTCCCATGTGTAAATCCAGAAGCACTCATACATTCAAACACATATCACCAATGTTTTGTCACATATTTATGGGGCATTTCTAATCACAAACTGCCTGAGGATGCTCAGGTGCCAGGTCCTTTCCCAATAATGTTGCAGCAGGCCAGCAAGCTTGCCTGACTAATGGAAATCATGAGATGACTTCTTCCACACCAGTCTTGTAGAAACTGGCAGATTATGGTGCAGCAGACTGTTACCATCTGAGTGCCATGGGCTAGTCACTGCAAGGATGTTCTGGCTCTGTGGCTGCCATCCTACACATCCCAGCTGTTAAACTGTCAGATGCAAGTAGGTTTTCATACTACAGACCTCTTCCCAACTCTCCATTCAGGGAAAACAAATGGAACATACATTTGGAATGTTCCATAAATTTGGAACATACATTTTCTTTCACCACTCAAATCCATATTTATAGCCTAATTGGATTTGATCCTTTCTCAAGGATTTCTCTGTCCTAAAGAAGTTTAAGTCTTCCTACTGTCAGGTCATTGTCTGATTCCAACAGCTTTCACCTGGCATGTCTGGAACTCCCAACTGACTCAGATGGCAACTAGAATTAGATAATACCACTTCCATGGTTGCTATGGTCCAAGGAGACTGTTAATTCTTTGGGACGCAGATGGCCATTTCTGCACGGCAGGGCGATGTTCATATCCCAGGAAAAAAAATGTTTAAGCACACAGAGTTAGTCTTACATTCCTGATACACATCTAACTTGCTAAGCACATTTTATACAATTAAATACAAGTTCATAAAATCTCATGCAACTGGTCGAAGGCAGGGTTCTTGTGCTCCAAGTTTAACAGCTATAAATTATACTTAGGAATAGGTTTTTTCGTTCCAGTTTTAGGTTTTACTAATTTACTGTCACCACCAGCACAGGGGTTTCTTTCAAAACATAAAAAGTAAAATGGCATTTACTTAGGTCAGCCCATTTTGTCAGCAAGATCTGGTGGGATGATTCAAATGAAGATTTGGCAAAATATACCCATGACATTTTCAGTTTCAAATCTCCAGGGAAGACTTTGGAAATAGCAAAGCACCATTAATTAATTATTTAGCAATAATCAGAATAAGGATAACTAAATGGGAAAAAACTCACTAATATTTTAAATTATTTAAATTAAATATTAAAAATATTTTTTACAGAACTATTCTTGAAATATTACGCTTTTCAAATAATGATATTGCTTAAGAAAAAAAACAAACAAAAAACCCCAACACCAGAAGTAGTGATTAATAACATTGCAGTTTGTTATGCTTCCATTTGTTGAGGACCTGCTACCTTGGTCAATATTTCATCCCTGGAGATTCCCCTTTTCACATGTTACTAATCCATTCTTCAGGTCTGGAGAACAAGCCACTAGTTTTAAATAGTCTCTAATTCCTCCCATATTACAGCATCAGCTATGTTTCACTATAAAATATCTTAATATTGAAAAGTTATTAACCATCCTCCATATGTTGTAAAAGAAAAAAAATAGCAAACTGATGGCAATCCAATAATTTCTGGTTTAAGCCTGTAATTCGCAAAAATCTGACATTCACTGTCAATGCATTTTTCTACTGTGAAGAAATCTGCGTGACTTCTGTACTAGTTGACCCTTACCTGACCTTCCATAAAATACAATTACTTTTTCCTAAATAATGCTTTTTTAAAATTCTTTGCAGCTTTTGTTAAAAACATCTTCTGGAATGCAAATAAATCTAGAAATTTACAAAACATCCTCACATTTTCTGCAGTGAATAGGCTCAATTCCTTGAGGGACTGACGGAGAAAAAAAGACACCTTTCTCATGGCGGTTTCCCCTCATCCTTATACTCAACATAACCAGTCAAAGGTCAGGGGATAAACGAGCGCTACTCAGCTAAGTGAGACTCTGCAAGTGACAAAGATAAATTGATATGCATGTGGGAAACTGGAATGAATGAAAAATGAAAAAGATGCTCCCACTGCTCTGGCACCTGTAACAGAAGAAAGAAAACCACATACCTTACTATCTGTGTCAAAACTGTTCACAACATTTCCGCTAAGACTGACTGGGAAAAATAGTGTGACATCTCTTGAAAATCAGAGGGTCGGGCATTTAGGTGTTTTCACAGGTTTTACTCAGACAAATAAATTCCAGATTGTAGGATATATTGCAAAATAGGTCATATATTTGAAATACCGGTCATACGTCAGGTTCTCTGTTGAAGAACTGAATCTACATATGCAGACATGCTTTTGCAATCTTTCTGCAAGCAACCTCAGCTGAGGACCAAAGTTGGAAATTTCATGGACCCAATCTTTTGACGAAATTTGCAGGACTTCATGATTTTAATATGGTCAAAAATCCAAAACACCCTTTAAATTCAAAAAAGTTTGCTTGAGAGACAAAACCTTGGGGATTCAGCTGTGTTCAAGTTTTGATTCTGCTTTAATTTAATTAAAACCACTTTGCTCTTCATTAGTTGATCTTATTGAAGCAAAGCTTTGTGCTCCTTTTAAGAATTGCCTCTTTCTGTGAGGAGATTCGGCTTCAGTAATATGGGTAGGACTCCAAATGATAAATAACCTGAATATTGAACAAATGGCAACATTTCATTCATGCAGAGCAGGAAAATTTAGCCCCCATGGGTTATGTTACAGGAAACTCCTTAAATCAAAATGTGGAAACTCAATATTGAGGTGCATAAACTATAAGCTTTATTGATCATGTCTCTTGTGACTGGGCACTCCCGCCATGCTAGAGACATAATTCTGCATGGGACTGATTTCCTTCAACTTTCACTTAAGGGTGCTCAGCATCTAAAAATATCATAAAATTCTGTTTCTGCACACGTGTGTCTCCAAAGAGCACAGGGAGGAATTCGCAAGGGTATTCTATTTCTTCAGCTCTTCTGAAATCCTGGTCAGGCATCTAGGAATCCTGAAAGAAATTAATGGATATGTTTTCCAGTGGAGGAGGTTGCCTATTTGGCATAAACTGCAGTAACAGTATGAAATGTCTTCTGATAAGAGACCAATGTCATTTTGTTTTCTGATCTAGTGCAATGCTAGTAATCCATTCTTACATATTTGCATAACTTTGCTTTAGATCAATTTGAGTGACTATTTACCTGTCATGTATGCTGTCATGCTGAGTAGATGCAGGAAAGGACAGCCAGCGGAGGGTGAAGGGAGATGCCAAGGTTATAAACCAGTGTTTATATTTACCATCAAGCCTTACTTTCATGGGAAGCTTCTCTAGCAGACATAGGTGTAAATGCAGAACGTCACAGCTCTCTATCAGGCAACACCCTCGCTGGCCCATTCCTGTAAATTCTCCACAGTGGCATGTTTTATTGCCCTGGAGACACAACATGATGGCTATTTATTTAATTGCTTGGGAAGCCCAGCCAAAGAAGGGTGTCTCGTGTTTGGCGTGTTAGTTTCCTGCTTGCAAATTTACAATTTAGCACCGTTTGGGTTTTCAGAGTCTCCTTGTTAAAAGTGCGAGGGGCCCATTTCCCCAGATGAAGCACAACTGCTTTGTCTGCCTCCAAACTGCCGAAATCCCCCAAAAGGCACAGAGCAGCAGTGCAGCCTGCTTGAAAACTGCTGTGTGCCGCCCCTCCAGCCACTGATTAATATTCGACATATTCTCCAAGCAGAGCTTTATATCCAGTTCAGTGTTTTCTCTGTCCTGTCCTTTCCTTCCCTCCTCCTGCCTGATTTTGTAGACAGACAGCCATAATGCGCAATAGAAGCATAAGTCTTTAAACTGAAAATGTCATCACTTAGGAATACAAGAGAGTGGTATGTGTCATGTATGTCTGCAAAATGCAGTTGCTGTCTGTTACAGTCTGTAGCAACTTTTAAATCTGTCATCACGGCATGAATTTCATATTAAGCTCCTTCCCAGTGCTTTAGCCAGGAAGTAAAGGGGGGAACATACTGTATCATTTATGGGCATGCTGGTGCTGGGTCAACCATGACATCACTCTTCACTCCGCTGAGCTGTAATGAGGTGAAAAGGCAGCTTTAGAACAACATAGCACTTTATTTATTAGGAAAATTTAAGTGTGCGTGTATTTCAATTTATGATAAAACTGAAAACAAAGGTTATGGACTATAGCTCTCCTACAGCCCAAAGTAAGTAGGGGAGGGAAGGCATTTTGTACATGATGAGAGATTTAATGCACACTAAGCACAGAAGATTGAAAGTTCTCAGCAGGCTGAAATCCTGTACTGACAGCCCAGCCTATTAGAGATGGTACACAGCACATTTTGTTGCCATCAAATTGTACTGTACACTTTGATCAGAGCGTGTCACTGAGGCAAGAGTCTAGTCGGGACCACCTAACATCTTCAAATTCCAAAGGACACAGGCACATAAACTGAGAACAGAGGAAAAATTTTGTGAGGCTTGGAGGCTACAAGAGCCCTTGATTGCAGAAGGTTCCCTAGAAACCTGCAATGCTTTTTAATGCAACATTGAGAAGCTGGGCAGTTCATTATTACATCTTTCCACAATAATGCTGAAATATAAGATGGACTTTTGTATTTTACAGTAAGATTGGTTTTGCTTTGTTTTGTGTTTTGATCGCAGCTGGAGATGGGACAAAAGAAGTACAAAAAAAGAAAAGCACAATGCGGAACAGGTCTGATCAGATTTGCAAATAATTGCTCTTGCTCCTTTTTTCTCAACTACAACCATACTATTTTTACCTCAGGCGCAGCACCAGCAGCTGGCTTTCCTGGAAATCCCTGCAAAAGCATCACTGCTGCTAACCTCCCTGTTTTGAATCTTAGCTTGGTTTTGAAAAGGGCATACCTCAGCCAGCTGATCACTAGCCTGGTAATCCTGTCTCCCTTGGCACATGCAACAAAACCCACATCCATTGTATCAAAAAAAACCTTTCAAAACACTACATGCAAGCTGGAGTTTTTCTGTCTGGAAAATCTGAACACTGTAAACACCAGGTCTATGACACAATAATAATAAATATACATACATTACTACATATAATTAAATAGAGAATTATATCTAGATCCATCTGAAAAACGTAGTTTGATATCGAGATTCTTCTTTCCTGATTACAAGATATTACTTTAACAGCTCTGGTCCCAAGAAACAGTCTGAAATTGGTCTGTTGCCAGGATATCTAGCGTTCTAACCTTCCTAAACATCACAGACTTCTAATACCTAGGAAATGTCTGAACAGTATTTGGCAGAAAATAATCCATGAAAAGCCCGTCTGGAAGTGACAGTGTCAGCCCCTGAAAAGCGGGCGTTCTTTTTTTCAAATTAGTGGTAAGCCAATGCCTCAGCATGATGCTAACATACAATGCACTGCTAGAGTTGGAATTTCTCAGATGAAATATAAAACTACATTCCTCAGTGTTCACAGAGGTTTAAGAAGCCATGATGCAAAACCAAGTGTATAATTACTGGCCAAACTCTCACATGGGGGAATAAATACTGCAAAGTATATTTATCCCAATAAAGTAAAAATTATATATTTTATTATTATTATTTTATACATATATCAGGCAAATGTCTTGGGCATTTTTAAGATCATATTTCAAAAGTTAATATCAACCTTTTGATATTAAAGGAAAAAAAGGATGAAGAAGGCAGAACAGACAATTCTGTATACGTTCTCTTTTCTGCCAAAAACATCTACTAGATAGAAGCAAATGTTTCATAAGTTGCAAGGTCTACATTTCCAATGTATATGTAACAGAAAGAGCTGAGTAAATGGGGCATCTTATGCAGTAGGCAACTCCTCAAACCAAACGCAAGCAAAACCTAGATGCCCTTCACTCTTTTTTTGTTATTTTCTTTATATTTTTGGATAAGTTTACCCCCACCTTGTCTTCTTCTGTTTCCTCCCCAGTCTAATCAGGTTTGATCTAGCCATGGATTTCCTTACTTAGAAAGAAACGTCAAAAGATAACACCATGAATATGAAGTCTCTTAGTCCAGCACTCATTCCTAATATATCTTTGTTTGCCTTCTCAGAGCACATTTTAAAATCAATTCTGGAAAATTATATGAGGAATCTATTAGTCAAAATATTTTTATTTAAATTTGACTTGTAAAACATTCTCTGTACTTCCCCTCACATGTGTTACTTGTTTCAAGTACAACATGAACCAACAGTAAACATTGTTTTCCATCTCTAGCTGTGATGGAAAGCACCTGGAAGACAAAAGATGACTGAGAGAATCAAAACCAAGATTATACAGCATGATCCAAATTCATTCTTCATATGTTTCTTCAAATGCTGACCTAAATTGAATTACAATGTGAGTCTGGTGCTCTATCTGCATTTCTTATTAAATTGCTCACTATTAGCATCTGCCTTTCCATTATACCTTGTGGCCTTTTCTTACTCATTAATAACCTCACCATATGCCCCAAGTTCAGTACTTCCTCCACTGAACTTTTTTTACCATTTACAGATTCCTGAAACCTTTTTCAGCATGTGAAATATCTTTGTAGAAGACAAGAATAGTTTCTAAACTACCCACTACTTGCATGATGCACTTTTCAACAGGTAGCCCTCTGTATCTTGCTGTATTTAGTTGTTTCTGCCACCCTCAGTCACACTGAATAGCTGGGTACTCCCTATGAATCTACAGTCCTCAGAAAGGAACAGAGAAAAAAGCAGACATCATTGTCACTGTGTGGATCCAGAATGAGCTACTCTTGGGTACTCAGTAACAGTTTTGGCTTCTCTAGCTCAAAGATTTGTAGCAGAATTTTAAAAATAGAAGGAAAAGGCCAGCAAAGACAACTGGGATGAAGCGTGACTTCATGGAAATTATCAAGTAGAGCAGGATTCTTTGGCTTAAAGCCCTGTCTCTGAGATGATGTGAACCTAGGTATAAAAATCAGAACTTGTATGAAGTAGGCGAAAGGTCTTTTGGAATACAAGAATTAGACAGTATCAAATTAAAGCAGTTCTGAGAATGCACAGTTTTACTAGCAAAATAAGACACAAGATGCTGGGAAAGCCGAAGGTTCAACATGAGTTTTAAAATCTGTCAGATATTTTCATGTGAGAAAAATCCATCCAGGGCTATTAAACATAAAGACATCACCTTTGCTTCATAAAATCCTAGAGCTGGAAATCAATGAAAACTAGAAGATCAGAGAGGGGATTATCAGTATATGCTTGACCTAATCTCATGCCCTTCCCTAGGCAGGTACTCATGGCCACTGCTGGATGAAGAAATCTGGGCTCACTAGGCTGACAGAGGAACTGCAGTAATGCTAGCAGCAAAATTTAAAATCTCATTGTGTGGCACAGCTTACTGCCTGTGCAATGAGAGTTAGGAAGAGAGAATGTGTACTCCTGCCCCAGCTCCTCCCTGCTCAAACACTGAACTGAGCTCCGAACAAATACAGAACTGGAACAACTTCCTCCTATGACAGGAGCGACATTCAGCTTGTGAGGAAGCTGCAGAGGCTGCTCAGCAGTGCCTCACACAAACGCTCCTCTGACAATGTCTGCATCATGTGCCTGTTCCACTGCGGAGCACTCTGCCTCTGAGGCACGATGTTTGCCTCACTCTCAGCTGACACCACAGACCTTCTATAAATACTTCACCTACATTTTTTCAGTGTTCATAGAAGGTTCTTTGCCCTTTTAATTTTCTAATATTTCTTACAGTGCCTTATAACCTGTGCAGAAAAGCCTGAACTGGAAAAAACAGACAATGAAACACAATGCAGGAAGATGCCAAATCAGTCAAAACCCCCACCCTATCCACACACAATCAGTGCCAGCTGTAGTCCAATTAAACTTAATCTAGTCACATGCTCATGTGTTCCTCAGAAATTAGAGGAAATCAATTCAAATGCTAATGAGAAAACCCATAATTTATTATCTGCTGAGGAATGCATGTTACATTAATTTTAACTGTAAACAATTATTTTTATTGCAAGATTAATTACACCATCTTACACAACTTCCTTTTTTCATATTTTTTGAAGGAATTAGTTTTCTGCTACTGTTTTGTTGATCTGTCACAGTATTTTAAGCCTGGAGAAGTATAATTAATTTAGGAATACCACAAATGTGGTCTCTATTCTTCTGTCAAAGGAAAGTAGGACAAATGCCTGGGATAAAATACAGAAAGATCTGGCTGAAACTTACGGCCTCAACAAAAGTACAAGAGCTGGAAAACAGTACAGTCCTTATTGGGAGTCTGGAGCTAAAAACATAGGATGTGAACAGAAAGTCCAGGTAAAATAAAAAGGAAACCTTTATGGGTATTAGCCAAAAATGGATGAAAAATAGAATATTGAGTTAACCCAAAATGT
This sequence comes from Ifrita kowaldi, assembly GCA_013398055.1. Classification (NCBI taxonomy): domain Eukaryota; kingdom Metazoa; phylum Chordata; class Aves; order Passeriformes; family Cinclosomatidae; genus Ifrita; species Ifrita kowaldi. Next base: position 154,250 of record VZRS01012392.1, read on the forward strand.
CATTCAGCTGAATGAGCTTTTTGCTTTATTTTTAGTTGACCCCTTTCTATGTGATTCTTTCTTTTCCTCTGTATACCAAATTTAAAAAAAATCAACTTCATTACACAGGAAGTAGCAAAATATTTTGCCAATAAATACAAGTAAGCAGTGGAAACGCAGAAGCATTTCAGGAAAGCCTGTCTTGTTTGCTTTGTTTGCTGACCAGAAGTCCTACTGTTTTATTATGAAGTATGTGTACTGAATGAAACAACTGCATTATAGCTGAAGTTTATTGCAGTGATACAGAGAACAATGAAAATAATTCAAACAGTATTTATTTTCTCAGTTTCTAGACTTTATTTTTTTGTTTGAAAAGCCTTCTCTAATCTCAGAAAAATGTCAGTGATAAAATGCTTCATCCTAAACAGCCCATTATTCTTTTTATGTCTTTGGTTTTTAACACTCCTACCAAAACAAAAATCAAAACCAGAAATGCATTTAAAGGGTTCATTTAATGGCTCAACAAGCAAGAAAGACCATCCAATGAGTAGTTTCATTTCACATTAATTTCTAGGAGTTTCCTCAGTACAGCTAAATCTGGACCTGAGGTTTTGGGGCTACAACTAAATAGGAGACTTTTCTTGCCAAGTATTTTAGCACTACCTTTGGTCACATTACTTTATAGGAAACATGACAAATGTAGCTCTTTCCTTCCTTGCAAACCCTTTGCAAAGCTGATTTGCACTTTCAGTAATTTATTAACTCCTCATAATGTATTCAAAGAAGATTTTAACTATATCTTTGTGCATAATTTTAAGAATTGCACTATTTTTTATTCTTGTCATGTAGCCATTAAATGCATACTAAAAACATATTATAAACGTATGTATATGCACACCTTAGTTGAGAAAAAGAAAAGTGTAACTGCAAATAACAAAACTGAAAGAATAACAGATAGTACTGTTCTGCACAGTGTTGTTCACACACATAGAGTGAGAAAGATAAGACTACATTCAACCTACACACTGTAATGCAAACAGAATATATTACAACAAATATTCACCAAAAGCATCTGAAGATGAGTTTCAGAAGGTTGGGCAGAATGAACTGTTTGTCCCCAAACTGTGGGTTTGGTATTAAAACAGATCACTATGTTATAGAGAAACAGGGGACCCGTTTGTAACAGCTGCCAAATTCATATCGGAGGGTAATAGCTTAGCAAACATGCCCAAATTTCTCAGTGTTTCTGTCACTGTCTTTACCTTTCTAAAAAACATGGCAACTTTATTGCACACAACACTCACTCTTTTCCTTGATCTTTGTGACAAAAAAAAAGCACTGGTTTAAAAAATCTGTCACTGACGGTTACCATGAGTTACCACGCAGCCTTGTTCATGGTGCAAAGTTAAAAGCAAACAAAGGGCACAGGAACTTCAAACATCACCTGTGTTTGAATGTTGCTGGACCTATGCCCTGGCAGACTGAATGGTTCAGCAGTCACCAGAATTACACTTCGCCTGCTCTAAAGCACCTTTGGTTTTCTGGGCTGAGCTGAATGTGGCTACGTCATTTGTTTCATTTGTTAAAGGAACTTGATGCATCGCAGTTCCAGGTTTGTCATTAATACTGGTTAAACTGTAAACCTCTCTACAAAGCAGTAAAGCAAATGGAGCATACTAGCATCTATCACATATATGTTAGGAACCAGTGCTGCCATGAAGCTCTGATTAAGCAGCACAGTCTTCATTCACTCTTCATGCTGCAAACTCATACCGCAGTAAAACTAGAGAATGTGACGAAGCGACTCTGGACACCTTTGTACTTCTCATACTGCTGACATACAATAACCAAAGGAATTTTTCCTTCGCACACGGTATTATTGCCCTAGCGTGTGTATACCAACGCCCCTTCCTCCCAGTTTGCTCAAGCACAAGCTGCAGTTCACCCTGATTGGCACAAGCTTTGACATCTGCCCTTAGTGACACTTTTCACCAAGTAAAAACAGTGCTGAGAGTTTCCAGGAGAAGGATGCAGGATTTTTCAGAATTATTTTGCAGGACAAAACGAATCCCTAGAACTGTAGGAGTGTCTGCAAAGAAAACCTAAGGAGAAAATGGAACCACAACTCTAAATCTCTTAAGCAAAGAGCCCTAAATAAAAGTAATTAAATTTTATGTTTCGAAATTGTATAATTCAAAGACAGAGAGAATTATTAGATGCTTACAGCCGGTCATTTGTTAATCTGAACCCATTAAGTTTCATTCAGATAGCCCACCCAGCCAAAATATTTGACCCCATGGTGGTATTAAAGTACTTGCTGAGGCAGAAGGTAGATGAGCACAAACAAGAAACCAGCAGAGGAGGGAAACTGATGAAGTGAGACATGCCCAAGTGGTCTCAGCAAACGAACTCTAGCCTCCCCTATTGAGGGCCTTCCCCATGTGGGCTCCCAGTGCATTCCCTGGCAGACATCAGTCAGTCTAACACAAGGAGGTGAGCAAGACAAGTCAGCCACATCCAGGAGGATTCTCTATATAACAGAACACCAGCTCACATTAGCTGGCGTCCCATGTCTCGTTATGGTCAGCCTCTACTCCTTCAGAGGAAGCTGAAAACAAACAAAATCCTTGGATCTATATACTTAATTGGATGTCTGGGGAAGTTTATTCTTGACTGGCTAAAGCTCTGAAGCTTGAGAACTCTTTATAACCATTGTCTTAATGCAGAGCTGACTGTGTCACAAAGCAATGCACAAGCATTTCAGAGAGAGCAATGCAAGCATTTCAGCTCTTTCTACAGCCCTAAAAGAAAAAAGGAACTCCAACAAAAGAAAAGATGACTAGAAATCTTCAGCAATCCTTTCCAAAACTTTCACTGCCATCCCCACATTCTTGTCCCTGTAAACACACAGGTATTAAAATTTCTTATTGAAGCTGGGTTACCTTCTTTTTTTAAGAATCTCTAATCTCCCTTCCTTAAAAATCTAAGCAATGAGGAGTCCTCCAGCTCACCTGGCAAGCAGTTCCTGCCTCTAATTACTCTCACAGCTTCCAGCCATTCAATTTTGTTATGCTTTGTCAGCAGGAGAGAAAAGCCCAATTACCACATTTTTTTCCATGGAAGGGTATCCATGTGATTCTTGACCTTATCTCTAAGAAGCTGTGTAAGTAGAACTCCTTGCTTTTTTCTTGGAAGAATAAGGCTTGTTTTCCAGCACCTGTATAGTTTTCACGGCTTGCATTTGAACTCTCTTACTTCCACATCTAATTCTTGAAGCGTGGTCCCCAGAAAACAAAACAATCTTGTAAGTGATCTTGCCAATATTGTTCAAACGTCTTTAATTCTCCAGGTACTTTTCTTCTGATATAGCCAAGGAAGCCTTTGCCTGTTTTAGCTACATCATTGACAGCTCATATTGAAATAATACTCATAAGGTGCTATATTTTTCTAAGACAGAATTACTGCTTACGTTCTGAACTTTTTTTTGTCTCGCCTACAGACTTTAGGAACTAACGCTTTTCATCATTGTCTAGGGTTTTTTTTGACAAAAATATTGGTATCAAGACAAGTCTAGATCCCTGGAGAGCTCCACTGAAAATAAATCTACCAAATTAATCTCTCCCTTTACACAAATATAGTTTGATATCTGTCATTAGCCTATTTTTAATCCTTCTAATAAGTGTTTTGGTCACATAATACAAGATTTTTTTCCTAATAAAAATGGTTGAAGATAAAATATATATGCAGACAACTGTGAATAATAGTCAGCTTAGCATTTACAAACCGGACATATATATGCTACCTGTGTGCTCTACTTGAGCAGTAACCCAGGTTAGCTAAAGCCAAAGAGGTTTACCTGGGATATTGAGGGCACATTTGCAAGGGCCATGCTTTGCAAAGCAGCAGAATGCAGCACACCTGTCATGGATCTCAGCTCAGATGGCTGCTGCACTCACCACCTGCACACAGCTGCACTCAGGGTGTTCCCCATAAGGGAGTGTCTTCAGGTCTGTGTGGCTTAGGTGGTGCCAGCAATGGAAATGCCTTCTAGAGCTACATGGGATGCTTGCATGAGCTATCAAAGAACCTCGCCACTACTGATCTGCAGCCTCCAACTTTTCAGAATCTTCTTCCTCAACCAAAGTTCAGTGGACTAGCATAACTTCTTGTGTACAGTGCTATGCTTTCTAAATATTGCACAGACCAGTTTTCACAGTAAACTGATAAATACCTAATAAGCCCACGTTCTTTTTGGAAGCTGTATTAATTGCGCAAAATATGTCTGGCAGATTTAGTCTTGCTCCTGATCTACAGGCGAGTCAATTGCAAAACTTTGTCAAAAGTTCAACTCTCAAATGTTTATATACCTATTGGCTAGTACTCAAATAGAAAATTGCCTATGAACCTAAAAGCTAGTAGCTGATTATACCCAGACACTTAATTGCTATCTTTCCCTTAAAAGACTTCCTATTTTGGAATCTCACCATTTGGGTAAATATGTGAACAGAAAGCCTGGATCTTTTAGGGTCATTTACTGCTTATCAGAAGCCATGATGAATATTGAGTAGCTGTACAGCCTTAGATGTGACAGTTACCTGTGTACTGCCATAGCTTCATCACAGATAATGTTTTAAGCATTCTCAACAGAAACATTAACGTTATCCTATATGCAGGCTGATATCAGACCATCTGCAAGTGTAAGGAATTGTGCAGATGAATTCCTGCTGCGTATCCGCTGATGAACATATAGATGAGTTTCCTCTGTGTAAAACAAAATCTTTCTGACTAATCAACCTTTGCATCTTGACACTTCAGTGGTATAGTATATACATCCTCTCAGCTCTGCCATCAGAATGTAATAAATCTTCCTGCTACTGTCATAATACTTTTCTCAATATTTATAGTTGGAAAAATTTAACTCTTGACTGCATGTTAAAAAACATAGAGAGGATTGATTGTTAAAGTAAAAATCAATCTGAGGGTTTTGATGATTTAACAAGCTGCAAAACCATATAAATGTATCACAAAAACTTTGATTGATTTATAACTTTGTAATCCATCCCTCTTCATTTATTATCCTGTAAGTACTGTATTAGCAATCATTAGTAGCAAGAAGAGATGGAACACTGACATCTTCCTGACACAATATGACCATAACTGGAATCTTCTAATACACAAATGCTTTTACCTGGCTATTAATAGTGCCCTTCACTAAAGATGGACTGGTATTTCCAGCCGTATTGAACGACTGAAGTTTGCTATCAATCCTGGAAGTGTCTGCTCCGGATGGTTGTACCTACCGGAACAATAGCGGAGTGCCAGCCAGACTACTGTATTACTGTTCTCACCAGTACATTCATTTATCTCTGTAGAAAGACAATAATTTAAAATTAAATCTATAGTACTAAGGATTAAGTGGATATTTTTCAAGATATTAAAATAGGAATCTGTCTCCGATTTCCATGCAAAAAATCTTTTTGTTCTTCCTGAAGCTTAAAATTTTCCCATATGCATGAGACTTCGAGATTACAGGCACAGGCACGGACCAGTACAACAACTCTTTGTATCATCACTGTGCTAGCACTTTTTCTAAAGTTTTAAATTGTCTCTGAAAAAGTTTATACAGGATGAAAGAGCACAAAGTTTCCAGGAAAAAAAGAATAACAAGGAAGATTGTCATTAGCTTTATTTTAAACTAATTCTAAGCAAAAAGAACTCTTTTGTCACCAGTACACCAAAAAGGTGTGGATTTGTTCTGTAGATCATACAGATTATATACACCATGGAAGCCAGTGGCTTAAGCAATACAGAGAACAGCTTGGGGCACCATACTTTTTATTTCTTCCTATTCTTGGAAAACTTCTGATAGGTATCACTTGTGCTCGCAATCTGAAAACTCTTTACAGAAGCACAGGCTGTGAAAGCCAGCCTAGACAGCAAGCTGTCACAGGTAATTGGTGGTCCTGACAGACAAAATCCCCCCAGCATCTTCATATCTCTTACTGCTGTACATTTTCACCCTATAAATGGATGCATTTTATTGCTGAAGTTCCTGCCCTGGGCCAGTGTCTTATCTTGTCTATATGACCGTAAATCTAGCACAACTCCTTTAATGATAGGGGGTCATTTTGCATTTATGATTGTGTAAATCAACACAAACTTTGTCATTTCTGTCTGCACTAAATATCCTCATTAACTTCAGTCTTGTTTTTAGCTGTGAAAGAAATCCATAACAATGGCAAAGCCTATAACATGTTAAGACATTCAGAAATATATGGCATCATATAATGTGGTCTATTACATAATACTGTACCTATTATCTTTATATAAATAATTCCTAAAGAAATTCCTTCTTTACCCTGTTGAGAGCCCAGCTATGGATAATTCTACATCATCTGACAAAATCTTCCAAAATTTCTCCAGAAAGGCTTTGTCTGCAGGAGCAGGATTGTGACCTGGATCTTCATGCAGGTGTCTAGGCCAACATTTTGGTGACAATGAGCCGTTCCAGGTTCAGATCTTTTGTTAAACTGTTGTCTTACACTTTCTTATACGACTTTATTGCAGAACTGGTACACTGCAGCACTGTTACACTGCAGCACATTCAAAACGTAATTGTATTGGGTTTGCATGACAGAGTTTAGGTAATGAGTGGGCTACAGCTTCTGTGAGAAGATGATAGAAGCTTCTCCCAGATCTAACAGAGCCAACACCAGCCAGCTCCAAGGCAGACCCGTCGCTGGCCAAGGCCAAGCCCAGCAGCAGTGGTGGTAGAGCCTCTGAGACCGTGTATTTTAAAGGGGAGTAAAAATAACCTGCACAGAACAGAAGCAGAGAGAGAGGAGTGAGAATATGTGAGAGGAGCAGCTCTGCAGACACCAAGGTCAGTGCAGGAGGGGCAGGAGGTGCTCCACGTGCCAGCGCAGAGATTCCCCTGCAGCCCGTGGTGCAGACCCTGGTGAGGCAGCTGTGCCCCTACAGCCCATGGTGGCTCATGGGGGAGCAGAGGTCCACATCCAGCTCATGGAGGGCCCTACGCCAGAGCAGAAGGATGCCCCAAGGCAGCTGTGAGCTAGAGAGCAGCCTCAGGAGGAATCTGTGCTGGAGCAGTTCAAGAACTGCAGTGTGGGAAGCACTGTCTCCTGTGGGAAAGACTCCATGCTGGAGCAGGGGAAGAGTGAGAGGAGTCCTCCCCTGTGCAGGAAGAAGTGGCAGAGATGTGTGATAAATTGACCACAACCCCCATTCCCTGTCCCCGTGTGCCACTGCAGGGGAGGAAGTAGAGAAAAAGAGAGATAAAGTCAAGCCCACGTAGAAGGGAGAGGTGAGGGGGAAATGTTTTTAAGTTTTGCGGTTATTTCCTGTTATCATACTCTAATTGATTGGTAAAAATTAAACTAATTTCCCCAAATCCAGTCTGTTTTGCCCATGGTGGTAACTACTGAGTGATCTCTTCCTGCTCTTATCTCAACCCACAAGCCTTTCACTATCATTTCTCTCCCCTGTCCAGCTGAGGAGGAGACTGACAGAGCAGCTCTGGTGGGCACCTGGTGTCTAGCCAGGGTCAACCCACCACAGTAATATTTGAATTCAAGTAATTAAGCATTTATGTTAATCCCATGTTAATCCCCATCATGAGAGTCTTTCTGTATCAGAGTGATTCCCCTTCAACACTGCATGCAGTCACCTTCCACATGTATATCATATCCTCTATACACAAAAGAAAAGAATATCTCTGGGAACTCTAAAATACTTTTCCCCATGGCTCCAGTGGGCCAAGGAATTCTTATGGGGAAATAAATAATAGAAAAGGCTGATGGGAAGAAACAGTAGCCCCCTTGAATGTATACTCATTTTCTGATGATCAAAACAGCTTCAGGCTTGATTTTTAAGATCCTCTTTCACGTCCCTAATATTATGGGGGAAGTTGGAAATGTCACTGCAGAAAACTAATATGCAGCTCATCAATGCCACTCTACCAGCCAGTAAGAGGGGGAGTGTAGAGAGCTATAATCCTGTTGAAACTGGCAGTAGAGTTTCCATAGATCCCAGGGGTTAATTAAAAGAGTGTCAGAAAATAAATCAAATAGGAATTTGGGACCAGAAAGAACAAATAGATGCATGAGACCTCCTTGAATCTTTTCAAGAAGCTCATAAACCTTCCAGTATGAATACAAGACAGAACAGGATTGGTCAAGAAAACAGTAAATACATACAACATCATGTAACTCTGCCCGGCAAACCAAGAGGGGTGTAAATCTCCTCAGTGAGTCAACCTGCCTCAAAGATTGTGATCATTACTTCTGTCTTCATGTACCTCTTGTTCTCAGGCCCTCCTTATTCAGGCCCAGTTACGGAATATTTCTGGATTTGTCCCAATCTTTCTATTTATTTCAGAGAAACAAAAATCAGCCCAGCAAACTAGCATAAGGCACACAGTCATGCTGAGCACTGATTTCCCGTGAAGCGTCACGTTAGCGCATATTGTCCCTGGGTGAGTCTGTAGTGTGGTATAAAGGATCTGTAACACAACTCTGGGTCTGTAATCTTTTCACCAATGAACACTTCACAGGTTTCACCTCAGCCCTTTAGCAATCAAAGCAGCAGCTGAAAACTGCACACTTGAATATTTATGAAAGATCTTACTCAGCTGCTTCTATAGATGTGTTTTCTTTCCATTGTGCTTTCTTTCTCCCAGAGAGCACAATGAAACAGACACTTTTAAGACTACTTTAAAAACATTGATTGGTTTAAACATTAAACTGTCACAAGCCTAAAACGAAATTTTATTAAATTACCAGTATATTGAAGACCATGGCCCAAACCTGAAGACAACTAAGTAACTACTAGCATTACTGCATGATTAGTGTTTGCAAATTTACGAGACTGTCTTAAGCATCTGTGGGAGCATTTCACCATTCACAAGTGCACATTAATTAGTTAATAGCTCATGTTATCCATTAATACCTGGGCAAGGATTCCTTAAAAGTTATTCAAACACTTGTCTTACTCATGTAAGTAGCCCCATTAAAGCTAGTCCTATTAGCAAAATACAGTTAATGGGTGTTTCTGGGATCAGAGGTTTAGGCATCCAGGGAAACTTTTGAACAAAAGCAGCCGTAGAAAGAACCAGTGAGCTGTTGGTATGTTCCCAGTCACTTACTCCTGAAAGTGCTTGCAGAATCAGGGGCTTTTATTCATAATAGTAGAAGACATTTCCACTTCATTCTTAGTCCAGGTATCCTTTGCATTTTGACGAAATTCCTTAGAAAATACCATTTTTGTAAATATTAGCAGGTTTTAATTTATGTAGTGGATAAACTGTACTACTACTACTACTACTACTCCATTTCCACTCCACAATAAAGGTTTTTTGTTTAAAATCCCATTTACATTATGTCGTTACATCGAAGATACATACATACAGGTAGATATATGGTCTGTTCTTGACATATTTCTGGGTTTTTTTCTCTGTTTTGGATAGCTATTAAATGGTTATCTAACACAGCAAGAATCACTTTGGATGGAATGAGTTCAAGGTTTCCAAATGTGCTATTTTATGTGCCAGAGATTCTGTCATCCTCAAACAAGCAGTACACAAATGCTCTTATATAGATGATGGAGACAATATAGATTGGAGAATCTTTAATTAGCACAAGGACAGCACATTCCACTCATTTGTTTATGATACCCACAAGGAAATATTTTGTAAAATTTAAATTTTCTAAAAATACTTTACATAGTTAAAATAAATAAAAGCAGTACTCTCTTACTGTAGTCATTACAGACCTGATCTCAAAACCATGCAAGTGCCAGAAATTCTTTCCTTCTGACTTCAAATCTTCCCAAAACTTCCTCTCTGTGAGCACACTTGCTGAATCTTCCTCTAATTATGGACCTGATCTGCAAATACCAACTCACCAAACACTTGTTATGACAACCTATCACTATTATGAGTAATTCTACAATAATTTACAAGGTCAGATTGCAATTTTATAGATGTAATTAGCACAATGAGTACAATAATGCACTTTGCAATGTTATTTCCCATCATGCTGCAAAACTTCACACTACACCAGACAGGACCTGTACTTACAATGAAAAACCAAAACATTTTGTGTATTTACATATAAAATTATTTCCTCTTCTGGCCATTAAAATTGCCCCTTCTGTCTGAATGTTAGGCATGGGGCTGGCCACGAATGAAGCATCACACTCTGAGTGTGACCCTGTTGGTGATTGTACATTGACATAGCTATGTGCAAGCCCAAGGCCACCTTCAGCATGACCACACATTGTATTTTACCATGTATTCAGTTCCTCAACAGTTAGGACCCAGAAAACACAAGAAAAACTCAAGCTCTAGGTGAAAGGCTGTTAACTATTTCTAAAACAGTGGAAGTCTTGAGAAAAAAAATTGTTTGTCAATAGAACACAGACCTCTCTTAGCTCATCCAAATGCATGAGGCAAACTCCCACAAAGAATAAAGACTGCTGCAAAGCTCATGTCATTCCATTCCCAGTGCAAGATTTTGCTGTCCCTAAAATAAGCCCATAACAACTTGTGAATTTAAAAATTATTACTTAAATCTCTAGCAAACCAAGACATTCCATTGCTTCTTCTCTGGGGAGAGAATTACCAACATGTGACAGATATTGGTCACATTCCTTGATGAGCTGCTGAGCCCAGAACTACAATGATAAACACCATTTAAGAGCCTAAATATAATGGAATCATGGAACTTAACCCATAACTCCTGAGAAACCTAAAGAGAGAACCAGAAAGGATCTCAATTTGAAAATGTATGGAGGCAGAAAACACTTATCAGTGTGATGTCTCCTGTATGTAACTGCAATTCACCAAACAGAATACATTTCAGATATTTTTATACGTGGAAAACAGTGGTCTGCATTTCCTACTGAAATTAACAGAATGTAAATCCGTATCTCCTGGCTTCATGTTCATAACTATCTCTCCAGAACCATTTTTTCTATCACAAGAAGTTGTTTAGACCTATATGCAGGAAGATTTATGCCTAACAATAGTAAAGATGTAGATCTAACTTATTAGTCTAAAGCAATTTATTTTTCTTTGATCTCCACGTGCTTTATGCACAGTCATGTTTAAGGAATGCGCCCAGTGAATCTTTCCTGGAATATAATACCAGAAAAGAACAGGCCGCTCCACAAACAAGAAAAAGTACTTTGGTCTATTCAGAAATCACCTTGAAACTGACAAAACCTAGAAAGCAGACAAAAAATATCAATTCTTTATAAACTAATGACTACCCGAACTCTCTCTTTTTTTTGTTATGAAGACTGACATATTGTGGTTTCTTGAATCTAACCATTGCTGTGCCTGAATTTACATTACATCCAAATAAAATAAAATCTCATCATAAAAATAAAATATACTGAAATATTACAGGGTTTTTTTTTTTTAGTGGCAGAGCTACTGGCCTACAGAGAACACTTTTCCCCTTTATTTCCATGTCCTTACACCTTTTTCCCAGTGTTCTCCATTTAAGCACGTTATCTTTTAGCATAGTCTCCCTATGAAGACACTCCATGCTTTCTGGTATATCTACCTGATGAGACGTGCTTGTAACAACCTTCACTGCAGGGGTGATAGATGTTAAAATGCCTTACAGGGATTATTCTCTTCTAAAAACACAAATATAAAAAAGAGAAATATCACCTTAAAAAGTCAATCTAATTATGGCATCTAAGCAGAGGGTATAATTCTTGACCAACTCTAAATGAACTCAGTTTGTGGATCTGGGTAAATTTTCACTCTATTGCCTATAAAACTAATATGACGATTGAAATGATAAGGGATATTCCTTCAGGGCTTTCTTACCATGCGAAGAAGTTAAGAGTAAGGTTGATGATACCAGGGACAACACAAATCATGGGATCAGAAATACATTTGTTACAGTAGCAGTAATAAACAAAGTAAAATTAAGAATAGCAGTGAACCAGAATCAAACTTCTAGTTCCAAATGCCACTGAGCTTTAAACATCAGTGAAGTTCACATTTAAATTCTGTGGATAACTCTCCTCTCTGGCCAAGCCAAAATCGCAAGGACAAACACCGGTGAACTTTAACTGAATGTGACTCCAGATACATTGGAGAACAAGAAATGTGTGGCTTGCTACTATGCAACATATTTAAATACAAATTAAAACAAGCAATAGACCAACAAATGCCAACAATAATACTAAGAAAAATACTGAGGACATACTTATGGTAAGGTACCCATCCAGTTTACAAATGAAAAAGAGTGCTTTAAGTGTACGCCTCAGATTTTTTGGGTGGGGTGGGGTGCTGTGGGGGGTGGGAGGAAAGGCAAGCAAAACTGAAACAAACTTTATTAAGTGGAATTTTTAGGCTAAGAAAGAATTGCAAGCATTTGGGAAAAATAAACACAAAAAATTGCAAAATTCAAGTTTAATATATGGTATGGGGAAGGAAGGAAAGAAGGAGTTGTACCATATATTCTGTTTTGAGTTATTCGACAAATGCAGGGATTACTGCAAGGAAATCAGCTGGATGCAATTACATAATGACAACCCAGCAGCCTCAGTAATGCTGGAGCTCTAAGATCAGCTCAGAGCTCCCCCTCAGTCCAGAGCTGTCACATGCTGTTAAAAGATTATTTTCAAGCAAATTTCATTCTTTAATACTGATGTTACCACTGAAAGGCCCAAAACTTATTTCTAACCATTCACATCTTCTATCGTTGCAGTAAGGCTTTTGGACTTCTTTAATTTGATTGTTTATAGACACTTGGAATCTTTGTCAAGTTGCTATTTCACTATAATCAGGTCTTTGTTTCAATCTCTTTGTACCAGTTTCTGGATTTTTATATGAACAGAAAATATTTTTATCTATGGTCTATTCAGAATACATTAGTGAGATTTTATGTCACTTACGAGACATAATTCAGATTATCAAAGCTGACATAAAGCTGCCACTATTAACTCAGCATCTATGTATCTATTATAGTGCAGAAAAAGAGCCAACACAACAAGTGTTCTGGATAAACAGCTAATGCAACTTCTTTACATTCAAAAAATTGCCTTTACCCCATTTCTCTATGCAAATAATAAAGGGTGCAAATATATACACATGTATCTGTAGATCTGCTATCTAAGAAGGCTCACCTAAGGAAAGATTATAATTGATTTTAGCAGAAGTACTCATGCTCATAGAAGTTCAGATTTATGTTTGGTATGACAGCATATGAAAAACAGAATGAAGGAGAAAGACGAGTTGGGACATTATGCATGTAGTAAATAGTGCTGTACTTGTTCTTTAATGAAAATTTTTCAAATAGTGTGTTGCTTTTAGTAGAATACAACTAAAGTATCACATATGGAAAATTGCTTTTGACTTCAATGGCAGCAGAAATGAGGCTGATACATGAGAAACAGACAATATTTCTGAAGGTTTTTCATTCCCAAAAGGAGTCTTTTGGTTTGCAAGAATGCTGTGTGTTACAACCATCTCAGCTAATAAAAGAAAGGCTATGATTTTCTCAACTTTGACAGAGAAACAAGCCTATTAATGGATAAACTCCTAATTGCCTTGCTTCAGACTGGTTTTGATGCTATACAGAATCTGCATTCAATGAAGAACAGATTACAGAAAATCCCCTAAATTGTTAAGGAATAATCACCAAGTATTAAATTAATCTCTTCTCTTAAATGAAGAAAAGAAATTATTTTTATTTTTTTAATGGAGTGCATAATTAAAGTGTAGAACTCACAAATATCTATGAATCCAACATTAATTAGATAAATTAATGTCAGACAGTTTCATCATCTAATAATAAAAACAGTGCTATTCAACAGCCCGAAGGGGCTCAGGTTTACCGGCTTGGGCTTCCCATCCATCAGCACACTGAGGAGAAGATGGACAGCTAAAGGAAGAGGGCCACGTGAGAGATAAGGGAGATGCTATGGTACAGAAAGAGAACTCAAATGGGTTGGCAATAAGGAATCAGCAGAAGCCTGGTGGCAGGAGGCATTAAAACAATGAATCACATTCATGAGAATGCAGAATTTATTAAAAGCTGTCCCTTCGCTAATTTTTTTACATAAAGATCGTGATTAAAGCATGGAACTATAAGAAGTCAGAAATTAAGGCTCTTTGAGAGCAGATACTGAATATCAAGCTCAATGAGAGGTAGACTGACTTTTGTATGGCATTTGTTAATTCTTTTCTCACCCTTTTACCCTGTTTCATTATGAAAGCAGTTGAGCATGTGCGGATTAATGTACCTTTAACATATAAAGAAATACAGTCAAAATATAGAAAACTCTAAATGACAAGGCCCGTATTTATTAATATTTCTCTCATTCTTTCAATCAAAAAGTCCTTCTCTGGAGACCTTTCAATCCCATCAGTTGTTACCTCATTTGGTGGTGTGACTTATCTGAGCATGCTCAGGGCCAGACAACCCAGTTAAATCTGCAGCTCTCTATACTGCCCCTGTACAAAGACCTTAAGAAAGTGGCTGCCTCTTTTGCAGCATTCTTGAAAGCAACTGATGGATGATGAATACCATGGTGCTCGTGTTCAAATAATGGTTTGCCTCTGTGAAGGCAAAAGATCCCATAAAGGCTCCCCCTCAGTATGTCAGGTTATGCTACCTAAATATATTAATTCCTGTGAAATAGTACAAAAATAATGTATCATAATTTCATCATAATTTTGTTTGTTGTTAGAATGATTAATAAATAGGTGGTATTTTTTTCTTCTGAAGAGATAAGCACACTGTAACTCAGAAAGCAGAGGAATAAGTCACGTAACACTTTTCCAAGAAATTACTGAAAACACATCCCCAAGCCAATGGAAATGTGAGAAAATCAACCATTGAAGGTCTTAATTCCTTTAGGTATGTGTGAAGGGAGGCATGACCCTGATATGTGGAACAAGTAATGAGATGAAACCTGCCCATTTCAAACCCAACCAAACAAAACCCCAACCATACAGTGAGAAAATACGTCCTTGTGCATCTACAGTTATCATTCTTCACTCTCCAATTCCGTCTCTCCCGTATTGTAGACTCAAAAGCGTATTCTTCCTCTAGGGAATATTTGTTGGTTTAGAAAAAGTCCTTCTGGACTTTTACTCAGAATTCAGGATGTGAAACAATAGAAGGTCCAGAACCGGACGCTGAGTCAATACGAGGAGCTCTTGCAAGCAGCAGCTGCAACTCATGTTCACAATGTATCCTTGGCTTTTAATTACTATTAAAAGTATCATCCTATTTCCTTCCCTTCTTGTAAAGGCGTAAAGTAATTGCTAGACTTGAAAGTCCATGAATGTCCCTAGGTATCTGAGGGACAAAGTGGCAGACAACACAGCCCCTGGCATGCCCAGTGGTTAGGTCTCAGCCAACGCGTTTTATAGAATGGATGTAAGCGTGCACATTTCTTCTGCTGCTATCAGTATCAATCAAGGAGCTGGGGGGCAGGCAAGAAGCAAACACTGGCGAGTTCATCACACAGCCATGCTGCAGGCCACCACCTTCAGTCGTCTTGTTTCACAGAGACAATGCCATAGCATCTCTCTGCTAGGCTGGCCAGCAGCTCTTTCTCCCACCAGCTGACATTTGCCCAGAGCCTGCGTTTATAAAAAGGTGCTGGGCATGCAAAACCTATCATGGACCTTGTAATATGATATGCTTTGTCAGTCACAAAGCATTGCTACTGCTCTGTTGCAGCAGCCTAACATTTCTGCTCAAAACCACGGAGAAAAAAAATATAGAAAGCACAATATCACTTTAAATGCACAGTCTAATTAGCTGGTACCTGAACATAAGATATGAACATTAACAGAAAACTCTGACTCAGTGAATCCTTACAGCTGTGTGAAGGACTGTCATTTTCAGGTGTGAGAAGCACCAGGGAAATTTGATTACAATTTTAATTAATACTAGCAACCCATATAATGACAAAAACACATCTATTTATCCAACAAAACAGACAAAGAAATTCCCACTGGTAACCTTTCCCCAACTATGTGTCAGCCGTTCATTTTCATTTTGCTGATGCTTCTCTTCTCTCTTTCATTAACACATTCCTGGTTATGCATTTTATCTCATTTTCCAAGAAGGGCTCTGTTTATGAAGAGTCACAGCCATTTTCTTCTGGATGGAAATGCTGCCCTCAAGCTGCCATTGTAACCTGAAACAAGGATGCTTCATTGCTTTGGAAAAGACCCCGGGGACACTTCTTCATACACGTATTTATCTTCTTCATGATGTACACACAGATTTCCATGGTGAAGAAAAGCTGTGCGATTCCAAAAGGCTCTGCCTTTCATGAAATGAAGGTTTGTTCAGGATTAAGATTAAACTGCAGCATTTTGGGGAAGAGACGAGGCATCTTATCAGAAAAGCACTTCAGCTACCGTAAGGAACTGGAAAGAGTCAGATCACAGTTTTTGCTCTATTCTTTCCTCCTCATTTCATTTCCTTTCAGGTTTCTGTTCCCTTCCAGTCTCCCACCTCTGTCCTCTAAAATCTGTTGGTTTTCAGCTTCATTCTTGACCCTCAGCTGTATTATTTTCCTGCACACTACCCAGAATTTTCATCTACATCCACCTTTTAATAGCATTGTTAATGACTAGAGGGGAGTAAATCACACACAAGATAATGGCTGCAAAAAATTAATGTACATGATTTCTGCGATATAATCCACTAGTATACTAATTCTCTACACAGTTAATTGAAAAGCACTGAATATTTTATTATTCATTTGTTATTTCTTCTCCTTTCCCCATTCTTGCATCTGTTTATTTTTCTTTCTTTAGAACTTTTAACCTACTGTTCCACTCTAATTTATTTTTAATAAAAATTACCTCCTACTGGCATCTAGTCCTAGCACTTAAAAAAAATATTTAGGAAATTGAGAATTTCTTTGGAACCTGCTGCAGACAAGATGGGGAAGAGACTCCATCTCACTACCTAGAAAGCTGCTGTAGAAGAAAGTATTAGGGGTTTTTTCAGTCATCTTTTCAAAAATCGGACTTAAACTACTGTCACTCTGAAGAATGCAGACTCCTTGTCACAATCAAGCTTAAAACTCTTAAAGGGACAGAACACTTGCCAGTTGGGCAATAACTCAAGGCCTCTCTTTGAATCTAAAATTGTACATCTCAGAGAAGAACTTAAAAAAAAAACCAAAAAACCCCCCAAACAAAAACCACAATAGGACCTATCTTAAGTCAAGGACTTTTTCTGAAAAGTTCATAATAATTAAAGGTTATGTTATGTATAAAATGAAAACACAAAATCTTTATGAAAATTAGCTTTTCTTTTTTTGCTTTTTTTGTGCATTTTTTCTCCCTCCAGCAGATGGAATAGGGGTTTGTTTGAGAGAGATTTTGACTTTAATACTAGCCTTTCTCTTATACCATCTCTTATAACCTTTATGCAGCCAATGTAATAGCAGTGGAATAGACCAAAAATTATTAATTTTGCTGTTTAGTATTTGTAAACACAGCCAGAGTCTTTCTTAAGTAACAGTTTTTCTTCATTCATAAATAAATGCATTGACTGATGCATTTAGTCAGTGATAAGTCTGCTTAGGTTTTTTGTGGGAGGGGTTGTTTTCAAATTTTGAGTGAGCCTAGTTCTTATGAAAATACTGAATATACAATTCAGCAGGCAAAGAAAAGGCTGTTGTTATACTCATCAACAATGTCTATAATACCACAACCTTCAATACCCATGCAGTTAACAGTCTTCCTGCAAAGTACAATTCCACTAAGTTCTGTGATGATCCTCTGATGGTTAGCATAGTTACGCATTTACACAGCTACATAAAACTGATGCTAAATTAGCAAACTAGTCAAAGTTCAGAAGAGAGCTCTACACAGTCTGTAATGGTGCTTTTAATGAGATGACTGCATGCAGTATTTTTCTGCAGATCCCTGCCTCGTTCAGAAAATGAATACTTATGCAGTTTTTTCTCTATTTGCTCCACAGAATATGTGACCCCAAACAGAGAATTGTTCAGTGCTAAGTGGGCATCTCTCTAGAGTTCCTCAATATAGTATAAACGCATTTTTCTTAAAAAGCAAAACCAAGGCCAAAATCTATGAAATGAGGCAGTATTATTATTTCGTATGGTACAGTGTTATACTTTCGTGTGAAAGGAGAATAAAGAAGTGGGAAATATCTACCCACTGCCATAATCATCACCAGTAATATTGCTAATACCTGATGCTCAGGTCACCATCCACGGTACTTCATAACTTTCTACATTCAAAACACAGTTCCCTTTGACATCCCTTGCAAGTGCTGAAACCTCAGCCCCGTGTGTCTCTCTTGTCCCTATAAACTTCATTCCTTCAAGGAGGACTCTCTCAGCCAGTGCCTGAGCACGTAATGAGGCTCTCCACATTGCAACGATCTGCCCCAGGATATGGGCTGCAGGTTTACATGGGCTAGCCCTCAGTAAAATGGCAGATCTATTCTGATGTTCAGTATATTGCAAGTAACTGCAAATGATATGAAGGATTTTATTTTCAGTCTGACATTCTACAAGATATACCTCAAGTGTACATATGAAAACATAATGAAAACATTATTGTTCATTTGCCCATGAGTGTGTGATTTGGCATTTTTAATACCTTTCCCCGATTACACATACAGCCATGCTTTTAAGACAGACCTCTGGTAACAAAACAGCCCTGAATTTTCAGATGTGCAGAGCACCTGCAACTCCTGTTGCTATCAGCTGGAGCTGCCAGGCTCTCAGCACTTCTGAAGCTCTGGCCTTACTTTATGGACTGCCAGAGGTGCATTCATTCTCTAATGAGCAGCTAGCATTTTGATACACTTTAATGTGATAATGGTGCAGATGAGGGAAGCAGAAAAAATGTGGAGAGAGTTAAATTACTCAGAAAACTACTAATTCTGCCATTGCCATATTCCCAACCAACCCTGTGTTTGACATTGCTCAGCTTATCTGACCCATTTCAAGGGAGTTATACACTGCACATAAAATGTACCCATAACCACCTCTTCCTCTCACATAAAACAGCTTATTTACCTGTGGGGAAGTGCAGCTTCTTGTAGAACAAGTCCATATGCTCAATGTCACAGTGTGACTCCAGTGCTTAGTGTGAGGATAACGAAGGCTGGAAAAGCCACTGGAAAAGCAGCTCTCCTGGGTAGCTGCAGGAGCTATGCACAACCTGCAGCTGTGGAGACAAACACACACCTGGAAACACTGAACCAGCTGCTTCTATCACCAGAGCCCCCACTCTCTGCCCTGGAATGAGCTGATGGCCAGCAGTTTACAAAGGAAGAGCAATCCTACCCTCTTGGGGAAGATTTCTCTGTGCTCAGCTTATTACTGTTCTCAGTTTCTAACCCAAGTTAAAACCTCTTTTTTGATATGCATTTTGGCTATTTTACAACCTTATGAGCATACAAAATGGCCTTCCATTTGCTCAAAGCTATTCTGCACGTTTAATACTACCTCACCCAGCCAATCCTCACCTTTAATTGCCGATACCTCCATTTGAATTGAACTCACATTCACTTGACTCTCACACAACAAAAAAAGTTGAACTACATTGTCCTATAATATTATTTTACTAATATTTAGTAACAAAAGACAATCAGTTCTGTTTCACACTGTATTATATATTCTGTGTGAAAAGGATGTTCTTCTCCTTTGCAGAGCAGAAGGGCGTCTCTCGTTATTATTACCACACAGGCTGTGCACTTCTCTGAGGCTGCTGCAGTAGTGTTTTATAGACAGGGCAAGAAATAGGAATCTCAGCAGTTGCTCCAGAAACGGCATCAAAGGTGCCACACAGGGCTACTCACAAGGTGAAATTCACTCTAGTTCTAAACACAAAACAAATTTTATGGTATGCTTGAATATTTTAGCATTTCAGGAAACACCTAGAAGGACTCGGTACTACATTATAAGTATTTTTTAAAGCGGCAAGACATTTGTTTTTATGCACTGAGTTTTGAAAGCACTTCTACGGTGAACCTATTTTTGTTGATTTTTATCTGGATAATGCAGAACTATATTTGATAGGTTCAATTTTGAACCTATATTATAGGTTAAGAAAATAATGTCGAGTTCTGATGATGATGTCACCTAATTGGTTTTACTAGTCACAACTAACAAAATGAATGTATTCCTTACATTGAAAGTAATCCTTGCACTCAGAAGAGCTTCCATTCCTTCTCAAGAAAGAACTTCCCAGACACAGTTCTTCCTTCCAAGTGCAGACAGCAACCTCATAGACGTAATGCAAGCCTTGCACGTCACTAGTCGATGTTATAACTTAAGTGACTTTTTAATGACTACATTGTCACCATATGCTCCCAGTATTAGGACTAAGCTCTTACTCATTTACACTGGGCAGAAGGGCTGCTCTGCATCCTCTGAAGTCCCAGAGCTCCCATGTCAACAGCTCCACTGGCACAAGAACTGAAAGCCTGTAGGGTAGGACTAAGGTCTCGTGTTGCTATCAAACAGCTGTGTCTCTGGCCCCTGGATCTGAAATGGGCTGGAGTTCCACACTGGCACTGCAAGCTTTCCTACCCACAGGTCGGCAAGCTGCAATCATTTCAGAGTCACATCTCAGATTTCTCTTTCAAGCAGCAGCACTTTTAGATATCTTTCTGGCTTCTGTGTGTCTATAAATGCTTTGATTTTTGTCATGTTCCACGGATGAGAAGGCGTTCCAGCATATACACAAAGACAGCAGACATCCCTGTTTCAGTAAAATTACCACTCTTCTGATCCAGTCTTATGCATGATAACTATTTAAAGAACAAAAGGCTCCCATTTAACTATGTACAGCTATGTGTATGATACCACGCATGCACAATTAGGCTGCTCAAACTGCTTCAGCAGTGACTTCAAAACAAAGACTGCCTAAAATAAAGAGGCTGTGAGGGTTGCCACCACTTTTGAGAGCTTCTCATGCAGCAACACCCCTCTCCTGTCAGATGTCCACAGGTATATTCTCTCAAGAAGAATCCAAAATACAAGAAACTTCATATTCTGATTTATTATTGCCTTAAAGAAAGACAACATGCTGAGATGACTAAAAGTCATGAAGTTTTGATAAATAATTCCTGTATCAGTGTATTGATTCTATATGATTAAGAGCACATCAATGTTTTACTATTATGCATAATAACAATTAGGTTAAGACTATACAACTGTTTTTGAGGATCTTCAGATGCTAATTACACTTTCCTCAGATTTACAGCTTAAAACTGGACTTTCCCTTCCAAACATGCTTTTTTACCCCTCCAGACAGATGTTTCACCAGTGTGTTTCACTGTTCTACATCACTGTTTTTGCACAACACTTACAGTTTGTGAAATAAATGAAAACGTGAAAATTAAAGAGAAAAACGATGAATAAAAATCATGGTAGAGCCTTTTCAGTATCAATTGACTCTTATTTTAACATCACCCAGAATCTTAGCTAATGAAAACTCAAAAATAGTTTCTTAAGTTAGATAAGCAGAGGCACACAAGCTGAAGAATTCCAAGTCACAAAAGGAGGCAATAAGAGAAATAAGAACAATGCTCATAAATACCGACTATTTTAATTCTTAACTTTGACTATGAAGACTGATGTCCTTGATATTAGTGCCAGCATCAAAGAGACTAACAGCTCTAACAGCTTGTAAGAGGAATTACTCTGTGACAAAGGACTAGTGCTGTCAAAGTAATGATATTACAGCAGTGTATCAACAGAAGAACGGCCGTATCAAAATCTATCTAATCCCCCATGCTGCCTCCTGTTATAGCCAATAAGGATGCTTCAGAAGTATTATATATCATGTACTGGTATTTGTCCAGAACAGTCTTTCACCTCCTAGAAATCTGTACTATGGAGACTTTCTAAGCCAAAGCAGTAAATTTTTATTTAATATTTTCCTCTCAGAATTTTGTCAAATTGTTTTTTGAATCGTAATGAGTTTTTTGCATGTTCAACACTAAACGTAAGCATTGAGATGAGGAATCCCACTGTTTACTTTCTTTCATGTGAAAAAATGATCCCTCCTGTTTGAACACCCACTAACTTTCTTTAGATTCATGTTCGTATTAGACTAAATCCTATTTTTATTCTAATTAATATGTAAGTTCCTGGTACTTTAAAAAATATTAGCACAAGGAGAGGTGGTATGTCTGTTCGTACTGACAAATCTGTTTTGTCTTTTACAAAAATTTAATGCTTCAGATAGATATGGCAGGTATAGCTGAATGAGCTCACGACACTGTTTCTTCACAGTTTTAGTCAAGATTTCTTATCCTGAAAATGAAACCGTTTTTATTCTAGGATATCTCTGTGCCTTTACCTGAGCTGAGAGGTTTTTTCCAAACTTAAAGCTTAGCACTGAACACTTAAAACTCTTCAGTGGCTTTAGAGTCAATGTCCTGTGATAGCTTTCTACCTCAGACTGGCTTATGAAGGCAAAAAAACCCACAACAAAAATAATTCAAAGTTCTTTCAAAGCATGAAGTTGTTTACATTCTCTACCAATATTGAAAGCAGCTATACTGGAGTAATGATTCCAGATTTGAGAACTGAGTCCTCTGAAATTAGAAAGAATTTATAGAAGTGAGACCAGAAGGATCCTACCTCTTCAGAATAGAGAATAAAGCATTGCATTCCTTTGCTGTAACACACTTCATTACCAAAATGCTTTTCTCTCCTCATGTTATGGTGGGGTCTCTGAGAAAACAATAACCTCCAATGGTTACTTCTAGTTTCTCAATCAAATTAAGATACAGAGATCTGTGTTGCAGAGTCACCATCCTACCAGAAAGATTTCTCTAGACAGTCTATGCAATGGAATTCCATTTCTATCACTGGCCTTCTAAAAAGCATTCCCAATACTTAAGTACCTGCAAACCCTGTGTGTCATTGTATAATCAAATATTGTTCTAGTATTAATTTACACAATCAGATAGTGAATTTTACATAGACTCTGCAAATAGATCTGCAACTCACACAGATACATCTGAGCTGTCTTTGAACTGTCTAATAGGACTACAGAGAGTCCCACAGCAGCAGCAGCCACAGCGACATGGGAGTTACTACACGCAAGCTACTACGTATGTAAGGCTTAGGAACCTTTTGTAACACAGACTGAACTTTTCTTCCCATGTACCTACAGTAAGATCACCTTCTGAGGAATGCTACAGGGACCAAAACCCAATCAACCCCATGGCACTACATTTACAACGACTAGGAAATAAATTAAATATGTACAGTTTAGGAATGTGACAACAGAGCCCATTGCTGAGAACTTAGCAATCTCTATAAGCTATGAGTTTCTTTTTAAATGAAGTATTTTTTTTAAAAAGTAATATTTTGGTAAAAAAGAGGCCATTTGCTAGAGGCAAGTAATGGGGTTTAGATTACGTTTTCCTTTTCAATCTTCACTTTTAACAGTGTGACATTTGCCCCAAAGACAGCACTCTGGTTTGTGTTACTATCCCTGGGAAATACATGCCCTAGAGAGCAGTTGTTTAATGAAAATGTTCTTATAACATATTCATGGTAGTTAATGTGAACAGGTATTATATCCTAATAAAATATATCCTTATCATGACCACACAAACAATTCATCACTCCACTGTAAGGGAGTTTCCCAAGAAGACATTCCAACAACATCAGTAGAAAATAAATATGCACACACACACATACATAACAAGTTCGGGTTGTTTTCAAGCCTTATCACTCAATGTGGTTTATAATGGAACTTGCTGCTAAATTAAAGTCTTATCCCTCAAGGACTCTTATGTATCTTTCAAAATGTTCTTAAAGCATTTTACTCTTCAGTAGATCACTACAATGTCATGTAAATAAAACTGATTAATAAGAATTCAGTGAGGAGAGAGAGACATTTACCATAAAACCAGGAATGCTTTGAGCTCTGTAGAGATTCTTTTCTGCCACACACAGCTTGGCTGGAAACATTCCACTGGTCCCACAATGCACATGTTTTCAATTATAAACTACAGATTTTATCAGAGTTTAAGTTAATTATTTTATACCTCTGAGATAAAAGCAATTCATGTTTAAAAACAAAAGTACATATCTTGCTATTTTAAAGCAAAAATATTTGTGCTTCCAAGAAAGGGCTGTGAACCATTTAGAACAATTTTTTACTTTTAAGATCATTGTCATAGGAAATCTATTCTTCTCTGGTGGTTTACCTCTCTCAAGTTATCAAGCCTTCATAGCATAATGAGAACAAAATTACATCTCATGGCAGTCTCTTATGATCCTGTTATTTACAGGCTTTTTAGCAAAAAGCAGCGCCTGCACTTGGTTTTGTAGAAGTGATCCAGCGTGCATTTTCTACCCACTGCTGTTTTCAATGTCCAAACTGTATCAAAGTAAAACAACCCAAAGGAAATGAAGCAGTTTCTGTCAACATCCCCAATGTGCCATATGAAGTATACATCCAGTATAAAACTTGAGATTTATATGTTAATAATATCAGCTTGAATTTAATAAGTAAATCATACATATTGTTTTACAAAATGAAAAGTATCATCAGGAAGGACAGATAAATCTCTAAAATACCTTACTTAACTTTATGCCAAAACCAAAAATATAACAGTGAGGAAATGTTGTATTTTCAAAATTGAGTGCTAATACAATAATACCCTGTCCAACAAATCAATATTTTTTGGTCTCCTCTGAGAGGAGAGTACACACACTATGACTTTACACTGTTTTAAACTAGAGAAGGAAAATTTTCTCCAGCATAGTTTCTAAAACTTGCACAAATGCCAAAAAAAGATGATGAATAAGAGTTAATGAGTGCTCCACTTCCATTGCTGAAAGCTTAGTTTCTTTAAGGGCATTTGGAAAATTAAAACGAAGATTTAATGAACACAAACATGAAGAGTTTTTGAAGTAGAAGATACTACAGGTCTGTAAGAAGGGGAAAAACCCCAGAGATTGAGGATTCTATTTTCCTCTCTTGTCATGGAATCGCCACATAGCTGCAGGCAAGTCCACACTGCACACCACCACCTATCAGTTTATCAGTCTTTGAAATGGGAGAAATAAATGTCTGCTGATCTAATTCAGTAAAGCACCATGAAATTTACATTAAAAAGATGTTATGCGTGAGTGTAAAACAGACAGTAAATATCCTGAAGTAAATGAATGCCTCATCAGCAATGAGATCATTTGTGGCAAACACTCATTACTTAGCTAGCTTGTTGCAGAAAAGAATTAAACCATAAAAAACAGAACCTGGATAAAGTAGAACTGAACACAAAGGGCATCCTGGAAATAATTTCTGCTCTTCTAGTTTCGTCATAATTGTCATGTAACTAGGGAGAGTTAAAATTACACCACCTGGGAAAGTCAAATATTTCTTTTGTTTATTGAGGGACCCTCAGAAAAGTCTTACCCACCTGATTAAGTAACATTGTGTTTGTTTTGTAGACAATAAAATGTAAAAAGTTTTCCTTTTCCTGTCAGCAAATGATGAATACATGTGGAACAGATTATTTAATACCACCAGACCACCAGGGAAGAAGATTTAGGTGAGCAGCAGCAGAGCTGTACCATTTATTTTTATTACCATGCATTAAAAATTACGTTTACAGATAATTGTTTTTCTCCCTCCAATAAACCAAGATTAAAAAAAAATCAAGGAGAATATTTAATAATACCAGACCACCAGGGAGGAATTTTAAAAGTTGATTTTTTTAGTGACAAATTGGATTCTCTTTTTCTTTCTTTCTTTTCTTCTAAATTTCCAATTATTTTTAACTACAATTTGTGGAGAGAAAATTTGAAAATAACATGACAAAATGAGTTTTCAGACGGGGGAGTTTCACACAGACTAGGTTGTCCCTTTATAAGGGTAATTAGCTAATCAAATAGTCCCTCAACACCAGCAGTTTTATAACACCTGTGTAGCTGTCCACATGTTATATAATGTTTTGCAGCTGTAAGTCCTCAAAAGTTTGGTCACACAGTCTTATTTCCTAGTATTCTTTGTCATTCCTGCTCTGTCTAAACTCTGATACTGCTGCTATCTGTTTCTGTGGGAGTGTTACTGCGTAAAAAGTTGTTGATCTTACTTCACTTTCCTGCTAGAAAAACTGTGTTTTGTATAAACCTCTATTTTAAATTCCCAATCCCACTTTGAAACTAAAAGATTGTGAGAGAGGTCATTCACTTCCATGATGCTCCTCATGCTAGGAAACCCCAAAAATACTGGAAACATAAGTAGTCAGTTTGCTTATGTGAGAGCTCCAGATGATTTATCTATAAAAGGAATTTGGGGCCAAATTCTCAAGTCAATGCTCATTAGCTAAACAAAGCTGATATGGGCTTCAAAGTCAGTAGTGATTTTGCCTAAGTAAAAACAGCAAGCCCATCAGGATCTGATAAGCATCTGAATGCCTCAGAATCAGAAAAAGAAATTAAGCCACTGAATGTTTAGCTGTTTCTCTATTACAGTATGAAAGGATCCAGATGTCAGAATAGGAGCCTATGCTATTTTGTCGTGCTGGTCAGGTTCACACTATTTTCTATTTGAAGAAAACAAAAAATTCTGCATGCACAGCGGGGCCATAAAAACATGCAGTGACACATGAATGTGCAGTGAACTTTTTCAAATGTGCACTGACTTTTTGAAATATAAATGTTGGCTACTCAGCAGTCACCTATGGTTGTTGCAGCCACTGCTTGGATCTGTGTTTGCTCATTCACAAAGTGTCTATAGATGGGTTTTTTTATACACAACTTTTAAAAGAAATACATATGCCTGGAAGTCAACATTTGCTACATACATTTTCAGTTTTATCCTGACTGTTTCATCATCGATATACACAACCAATTGTTAGTTTAAATGAGAACTACACACGCTCTAGGAAGGACTTACAAACTTTCCTATGTTGCTCACACATGACCAGAACGCTCACTCAAGAAAGCAGGAACAGCCTGCAGTGACACACCACGAGACAAGACCTACTCTTAACCCCTTCTGCTTTCACAACCAACTGCTCCTGCCACTACTGCCCAATGTAAGGCACAGTGCTCAACACTGGCTGCTCCTCTTGGTACCAGCAGATACACTCCAAAGGGGAAGAAAGCCTTGCTCTAATGAATACAGTTCATTCCTCAGTTCCTACACCATTCTTTCCCAGACCTGGTTCTGGTCTTAACCTCCCACATAAAGGGACCTCTTTCGATTAAGACCTTGTCTTCTTCCTCCTTCCCTTTTTTCCTCATCCAAGAGACTCAAAAGGTTGCAAGGACGGAAAAGAATGGTCCCCAGAAAGGCTAAAAAGGGCGAACAAAACCATGTGCTTGCCCAGCCACCAACCACAGTCTCTACAAAGATGCACATCCCAAAATCTATCGAGTGTTTGCAGTCCCTTCACCCTAACTCCTTGCTCTTACATGACTAAGCTCTCCCCAAAGCTCACCTTCATGATCTCCTATGGATCCTATGGATGGAGGTGATCTCCTGTGATTTCTCAAACCAAATGCTGTGGTTTCTCAGACACGAAATTCTCCAGAGCTCTACTGACTCCAAAAGTCTTCATCCCCACATACAAGCTTCTAAATGTCTCCATTTGAAGTCCTACTGACTATTGCCTACTTTCAGATCCACAGCAGCTGAACTTTCCCTTCACCTAACATTCTTAGCCCCCTCAAATCCCAGCCTTCATTCACAGAAGTCTGTACCACAGTAAAACTGAATTTTGCCTACATTGTTGGTACCACTGAAGAGTGGATTCAAAGCTCACTAAAATCACTTGAAATCCTTCCAGATGGTTCAGGAGCATTCTCTTTTTGTCCTTTTTTTTGTTAGGCCTTTAGCTTTGGTTCTAACTTTTCTTATACTGGGGAAAAATCAGTCAGCTTGTGCTTTTTTCTATGCTGCTTTCAAAACCTAGAAGATGGGGGGGAATATGTTGGCAAAATATCTAAATCTAAAAAAAGATGAATACATTTTTATAAGATTTATGAAGCTTCCCACGGTTTTTTTGCAGGCACATCATATTACTAGATCTAAGCATGTATGCTTTTTCTTTTTTCTTTTTTTTTTTTTTCCAGCTGTAGCTATGAGGACAAGCAGGAAAACACACTGGTTCATAAGCCAGTTTGTATCACTCTATGTGTTTGTCAGTAAATAGCTTTATTAACTAAGTAATGGAGTTAAGTAACAAACCACATGAGAAAGAAAATATGTTTCAAATGAGGTTTGAAGAGGGAAGTCAATGAAGCGGAAGAATGGGAGTTACATATGTAAATCTATCCCAGAAAAAGCTTAGTAATGAACAAAGACGAAAATATTAATTTCTCTTCCCTCTCTGGATATTATTTGATCACAAACAGCATTCAAAAATTATTCAAGTTGCCTAACAGCAGCAACAAATTGATTTTTAAAGGGATACCATAAATGCTCTTGCAAAATCAAATTCAGCTACTACAGCCACTTGAAATTGTCCCCTGAGAAGTTAAAAATTAACAATCAGCTAAATCAAAAGGCTGGGCTCCTCCTAAATGACTACAAATCCTAGAGCACAGAGTCATGATGCACTCTGGCTCTTTAGGTATTGTGTTTGGTTTCAAATTCCTCCCAGAGCAGCAGACTCCTTTTCCTTACTGCTCACAGCAAGTACAAGAAGCAAAAAAAAAAGAAATGCAAATCTTTCTGGCTAAAAACCAAGCTAAGTCCAGGAGTGGCAAATAGCATACCAGCTGCCCAGAGCAACATCTAGCTGATGAATGAACTAATGACGATGGACAGCAAACTCATCCCTCTTCCCAAGCTAAATTTTCCGTCACTGAGTTAGTAAAATCATGATTATCATTATTACATTTACTTCACACAGCATCTGCACTGTACCTGCTGCCATATTTTATTTTGACAACTGTAGTAAGCAGTAGTTATTCAGAAGTGTAGGCACAAATACCAAGGGAGAAAAAGCATGGTGAGACATGGCAAATAGACTTACAAGATAATTTTTCCCAGCAGTTGTACAAAGTTGATAGTGAAAATGTTTGCAATGTTGACTCTGCTTTCTTTGCCCCTTGTCTTGAAATGCAGTGTTTTCTTGGCACAGTAAAGATGTTGCTGATACTTCATTTTAGTTCTGCCTGTTAAGTGACTGAACATAGGAATAAGTTCTGGCACTGGAAATAATTTGTTCCTGAATTTTAATGCCAATGAACATACAGTTATATAACATTCATGATGCCTTGCACTTAGCACTTACAATTCCTTAAGATTCAAAAACACTTTCCAAACAAACATAAAAGTTATATGTAAGGGTTACACACATAATTCTCCCTAGAATATCTACTTTCTGTGTCACACCACAGAAGACATTTTGAACAATTCAAAAATAAAGTGAGTGAAGGATTTTTGTTTGACCTGAATTTGGACATCAGATGCCCAGATGAATGCGTCTGGCTTTACAGAAAATGTTGTAGGTGGTCAAAGCCATGAGTTATATACTCCCAAGAATAACAACCCATACAGAGCACCACAGTTCCATACTTGGAAATAGTACCAGTGACTGACAACTTGCTTTACACATTTCCTTCTGTATTGACCCATATTCTTCCTTTGGCAATATCTGCACCATGACAGACTCAATAAATGCACAAGCACAAGACCTCTTTTCATAATTTTGAACTGAGATGGATATAGGCAAATGGAATTCAAGGCATTGAATGAATAATCAACATCTCTCTGCCAGTTTTGGACTACATTCCTGCTGAAAATAAACATACTTCTTTTCCTTTAAGGCAAAACACCATCACTTAAATAGAATCACAGAAGAGTTTGCGTTGGAAGGGACCTTCAAGATCATCAAGTTCCAACCCCCTTCCATGGTCAGGGGCACCTTCCACTAAATCAGTTTGCTCAGAGCTCCACCCAGCCTGGCCTTGAACACTTCCAGGGATGGGGCAGCAACAGCTTCTCTGGGCAACCTGTTCCAGTGCCTCACCTTCATAATAAAGCACTTCTTCCTAATATTTAAAACTGCATTCGTGCAGTTTACAGACATTACCGCTTGTCCTGTCACTTCATGCCCTTGTAAAACTTCCCTCTCCAGCTTTTTTGTAGGCCCCGTATGGTACTGGAAGGCGCTCTAAGGTCTCCCTGGAGCCTTCTCTTCTCCAGGCTGAAAAACCCTAACTCTCAGCCTGTGTTCATAGGAGAGGTGATCCATCTTCATGGCCCTCCTCTAGACTTGTTCTAACACGTCCCAATTGCTAATGTTTTCTTTACCTGCTACTGTGCTCCATGCAGTTTGGAAACATCCATTGCATTGCCTTTTCTGGGAAGATATTAAGTTTTATCTGTAATTTCTGTAATGAAGTACATATAAACAAGTTTGATTTCAGCATGCTGCAGGAAGAACTCTAGCCTGTCCATTGATTTGTTTTCACTGACATACAAAGGAAACCCTATTTGGCAAATTCAGCCTCTTTCCCCTGCTTTGCTGTTTAAACTTCGTAATTGTCAGGAACAGCTGCGTAGATTGCTAGTAACCTTCCTAAAAACTAACAGGCCTCCAACTGACGAAACTTCTATGCTCCTGCTAAATTTGTTTTTAATTATATTGCAAGTAAGAAAAAAAATCCCCAGCTGTTAACACTGACTCAGAAAGGCTGAAAGGAGATGTAAAACAGACATTAGGAAATACTTTTAAAAATTCTTGTAGTTCATCATGCTTAAGTAAGAGATATTTCTGGCTTTGAATAAATTCTGAAATATTCTGAGATGACACATTAAACAATAGATTATGATTATTGTTTTCAGGTTTTGATGCCTCGAATTCTGCCTCAAAACCACAATGTATTAACTCTACATTTGCAGGTAAATACGAAGTTATTTGTCATAATAACTTTACAGCTTTTTGTTTCATCTTGCCTTGATTGCTGAAGGTAATAGGGCCTGCTTTATTATGCCCATAAATTGAGTCAATTGACTTATCCTTATATCCTGTTTCCTGAACTTAATGAGAGATTCTGCATCATTAGGAAGACACATCATCCTACAACAGGATCAAAAGCAAAGGAAGACTGATAACAAGTCATTTGGATTTCAGAGAATGTTCACAGGACAAAATTTCAGTGTTTTGACCTCAGTTAGAACAAACAACTGGCTTGGTAAGTAAGTTTGCTGATTCCTGTGCTTACTTTGCAGATGGCTCAGAAAACACAAACAAAACTGAGTTATTTCTGAATGTAAGTTATACTCAGCTGAGGATAAACTCCATGTGCTTTTGTATGAAAAGATAAAATATTTCAGAAGAATATATTAAAGCAACATATTAAAGGAACTGTTTCCAATAAAACAACAGAAATGTTTTCAACTTCAGTGTATTTTCACTACCAACACAAATATCTGACGTATTACATTACCATCATGATATTTGAATGTAAAGGCTACCATTTGATAATCGAAATAGGATGACAAATCTCTTAAATCCCAGCAGATGGAGTTTATTTGGTATCTGGGCACACAAGTACAGCACTGGTGCCAGACCTGGGTAAAAGCATTCACTGGCCCAGAGCAGGTCACAGGAGAATGCAGTCCCCCAGCTTGGTCCTTCCCTGGTGTGAACATGGCACGTGCCACAGTTTTGCCCATGCCAGTACCTACAGTGCGTTCTTCATTCCTAGCACATTCCAGGTTTTCTGTGGTTTAAATACAAAACAGTATCAGCCTTATTATCTTGCCTCTGCTCAGGAAAAATAAGAAAATAAAAACCAATTGCTACCAATGCTCAGACGTTCTCAGTGCATAGGAGTGCATAGGAAGTTGCTCAAAATACCTTTGTTGTCGATTTTCCACCTGTTGCCATAAAGATATTTTTATTCACACACAAAAAAAATCAGAACTTAAAATGGGAGTAAGACCTAGAAAGAAGGAAGACTACATATATAACAGACAATGTTTTCATCACAGCTTAAAAGCAAACTGTGAAAGTATTACAAATTAAAATGTCTTCAGGCCTTTTTTCAGCTCAGTTCTGTTTGGGTTTTTCTCTGAATAGGAAATTTATTATATTTCTAGTGCAGATATTAAACTAAACCAAACTGCAGTTTTGTTTCCTCAATATTATTTGAATATGCATAGACCCTTGAACTCCCTGTCCTTTGGAGTTCACACATTAATAACAGGTATTTTTCATTTTCTGTTATCTTTAAAGGGTGTGGAGTAATTTCCAGATAAAATCATATAAAAGTTACATAGTACCTTAATTAGAAAGACAAATTATCTAAAAATTTAAGGTTCCAGCAAGCTTACTGAACTAGAGAACTTGAAGTTAATAATAAAAGGCATCTTTTAAAAGTATTAAGGAGTGACTGCAATATACTGCATGGTATACCATACCCGACAATCCAGTAATACTTATTCCTGTTCATTACAAATTTTCAACCTCACCTCTATCTTTGAGGTTGCAAATATATACTAATGCATATTTACAAGCTATCTTTTCTAGAAAATATTATTTCTATTTTATTTGAATTCAGTTATGAAATAATCTCACAGTAGAATAACATTAAAAATGCTCTGTATGCTGTCTTGAATTAATCTAAAATCACAAGGAGGAAGGTGTCGCTGCTCTCCCCACGGACGAGTAGAGAAATGACACGAAGTCCAGGCTCAGGGATAAACGGTAGTGCTTTAATGATCTCTTAGAAGGCTTTTATATGTTAGTTCGCAAAAGTGTATTAAATGGCATAAGGTAATTGGTTTTTTGTCATCCACCCCTTAAGGGGATTGGTCAAGTTCTAAGACACTCATCTCTGAATGTTTTTCTGGTTAGAACCATAACAATTCTGCAAAAGAACCTGCAGGTGCAAAAAGTTTACAAAACTGTAACATTGTTTTGAGTTACTTGCATAGGAAAGACAGAACTCCCACAAAATGCTGCAGAGAGCTGGAGAATTTCTCTGCTAAAGCTTTTTCAGCATCCCTAGGAAGGTTTTCCTGCAGTGTGAAGATTCATTGTCAAATGAAAGTTCCAAGAGAATACTTCTGAGATTCAGTGGATTCATATTAATTTTCCACTACAAAGAACGGAGAGCTGGATGTGTCAGGGAGTGCAGCAGGAGACTCCAATCTGCAGAATAAGGACTTCTCTTCAGTATGGATATCATTGACAGAGTAGACCACAATGCTCAGTGGGGTCAAGGTCTACTTACTCTCTCTTTGGTGCACAGATTCTCTACACAAAAGCTTATAAGAACCCTTGTAGAGTTGTTGCAGTCTCTCAATAAAGACTGTTCAAGGTGAGCCACTGTCCTGCAAAGTTACCACCTTCTGGTGGTCTGCACATATTTAGCATCTATTTAGGTGTTCTCAACGCGTCTCAACTGTGACAATCTCTATCCCCTAACAATTACATATTATAAATAGATACCCTGCAAGCATTTTTTTCAAGGCAAGTATATTTTCTTTTAGGCACTACATAAGAGAGACAGAAGTTACAAGATGGTGTAAGTGCTCCCTTGGGCACAAGTATCTTCAGCAAGAGATTGCAGATGAGAGACAGGTTGTTCCTAGTTAAATAAAGATTAGTAAATATATCCATTATATGCCCAAGTATTGCACAGTCTTGGTTTTTGACCAGTTTAATGGTGCAGTGGTTAACGTCAATGAAAATCGTACCACATGCAGCACATCCATAACGCAAATGGCTTCATTTCACTATACAGTTCCATAACAGCAAAGAGTATGTCCCCTTTCGGGAATGGCCCCAGATCCTGAGTGAATCCATGCAGATAATTCAGACAAAAAGGTGAATTCTCCCTTTTTCAAGTGTTTAGTCTAAATTTAAGTAAATACAAATGCCAAAAAGCATTTGTAGAGTTAATCTTTCTTTGGGGATGCCAAAAGCTATCTATATATTGGCTGCATCAATTATACATTGAAATTAATACTGAGAAAAATAATTCAGATTTTGTAATTTATACGTTACAAAATCTTCAACTTAGGCTCAGAAACTTCCTCATGGCCCTTGCAAAACAGTTGTGCAGAAGCACTCTCTGATGAACTGCAGAAACAAACCTTAGAGCTCCAAAGACCTTTCTGGGATCTCACACATGCCCCACTGCTCTTTTGAATAATTCCACTAACTGCAGGACAGGACAACCTCAGCTTCAGCCTCCTACTTCTTCCAGGATCTAGTAAGAGGATGCAAACCCTGGTATCCTCTGGAAAAACAGAGAGCAATGGCTTTCCCCATAGATGGTTAGTGTGTCTCCTCTCTGCTTAAGTATTTGTAGCTGGATTAACAAAAGCCAGTGATTTCTGCAACCATCATACCAGGAATCTTCAAGGAAAATAAATGTGTTCCCTTTTTGTCATGACAAAACAGCATTTAAGTCGTGTAAGCCAACTTCACCTGCCTTTCTGAATCCCTCTTTGTTTATGAGGGAGAAAGAAATTGCATGTGCAAGGAGAAAAGGGGTTTAAGACTATGAATTGAGAATGAGCGGTGTGCAGAAGGCACATAAATCAGACTTTTCTTTATCAGAAATGCCAAACATACTGTATGATCCTTACACTTGTTTCTGTTCTCAGAACTACTTTACGGATTTAAAGGGCGTGGAAAGGAAGAAACACTTTCGCAAAAACACTAACATTGGCAGGCATTCAAATTGCTATGAAAACCTACTGTGACCAGTTCTAAAAGCCTGTTAGTTAATATTATATAGTATTTTCTATAATACCTCCCAAAGGGTTCAGATGAAGAAATTTGGAAGTAGAAAAACTAAGTAACGAGTTTGATTTTTGTACTGAACTCTGAAACAGTAAAGTCTGAGATAAATCCTTCTCCAATAGATCTGTGTTATCAAATGCATATCCAGCTTCTGTGAAATCATTTTTCATGCACAAATGGATTTCTAAGTCCTCCCACATTGCCTGACACTTTCTTTAGCTTTCTAAATGGTGATGGACAATGTTGTGCCAGTGAGAATGTTAACTTTTTCAGACTGCTATGGTCAGGCCTAGAGACAGCTTGTATTCTGGAACTGAGCCCCAATCCACAGGGTGTCAAAACACAGATCAACTGGGTAAAGCATTGACAGTGCTACTAGCCAGACCAAGTGTTATAGTTTCATTAGATAAAACTTTTTTGCAGGACTTGTCACTTCACTGCTAGGTATAGTATGTAATAACACTTGCCTGATACCGTGGAAATCTGGTGATTTATTAATGACTAAAAACCTCATGAATAGTGGATATTTGCATAATGATAAATACTACCTGCTAAATTAGCAAGGACCATTAGGCTCTGTGGTGGCCAGTAAGGCTGTGGTACAAGGGACAAAGAGAGTCCACTGGTGGGACAGTCCCTACTACCAAAAGATCCTCTCCAGGTTAGGGTGACAGAAAAGGTTTCTCCCAGGATGCTCTGTTCTACCATGTTAATATATCCCAGTTCTGCTTGCCCGCCCTTTGTTATCTTACATGTCCCTGCCCTAGAAAGTTCTCCCCTCCCTGTTCCTCCATTGGCCCTGCCCCATTGTCACTCCCTCAGAGCTTCCCATTGGCTCCCATTCCCTAGTCCTGCCTGTGTACTGCCCCTGTGCCCTCAGATCATTGGTCTCTGGTGCTCCCTCCGCTCCTGCATATAAACCTGGACCCTCCCATGTTCTTTGTCTTTGTCCTTGGAACCCTTCACGCGTTTGTCTGCAATAACCCTCTCCCGTGGAACCCCATACAAAGACCCTTCCCATCTCTTTGCCGTTGGCCCATTTTCTGGCGCTATCCGCGTGTGTGTGTGTGTGTGTGTGAACGCGTGTGTGAGTGCGTGGTGGTCCTGCCGAGCAGCTTTGCCTTGGAGATGTTTTCAGGAAGGTCGCGGCACCTCGCCATCCAGCACCGCCAAGCCAGAGACCGTGACAAGGCTCACGAGAACTTCTGTTTGATAAATGCAGGAGCCATTCCCGCCTCTACTATATGCAAGTAACATCCTCATCTCTCTTCCTATATTGTATACATAAAAGCATACTTTTTTTTACTATTTCCTAGAATATAAAGCTTGCTATAAGCACACAGTTCCCAAAGATACTCCAAAAACTACTTTCAGAAAAACTAGTCCTTATTCCCAGTCACATCCAGAACTTTCAGCCAAGCCAATCTAATTGCTTTGGTTTTATAAATTACTTCTAGCCATTTGCACAGCTTTGTTTTCACCTTTTTCCAGTCTAAATGTTGCCAAAGAACAGGTTGAGAATTTTTGGTGACACAGTACAAAGCTTTCACATTAATTACAAAGTATGCAAATGTTGCTTTGGCTTGATTTAGGGTTTCTTCTTAGCCAGAGAGACATATTTAAATCTCTGCAATATACTCTGGATACATTTCTTTGGCCTGACTGCCTGCAGGAAATAGCTTTTAAATACCAAGAGTGCACTACAGTTGTCCAAGCTTCAATGTGGATATGAGATTTGTAACAGCTTTTATCATCTTCTAACATGTGCCAAAGAGGAAAACATCAAATAGCTTGGAGCACTGGAAAAGGAGACAGAATATGAATCAGTGCCTACGTTAGGTCCTGAAGCTATGTGTGATTACTGGCTCAGAAGAATGGTCACTTAGTGAGGATTTATATCTTGTTTAAATAAACATTCAAAACAACTGTGCAAAGGACTTCTCTCTCATCGCCTTAAACTGCATTCCCTTAGCTACACAGAAGTGTATCTTTCTGTGTGAACTTCCTCTGCTTCTTTTGGAAAGACCTCATGTATCTATAGCAGCAGTGTGAACAAAACAGCTTTGCACTCATTAGGAAACACACAGAAAGGGAGCTGGCTCAGGAGGTCACTACAAGTCCATTCCCAATGCTCTTGCACTATTTCACCTTACTGAGGAGGGACTAATACTCTGAAATAGTGAAGTATTGACAGATTTGTTGCAGACATTTTATCACTTCAGTGGATAAAGTCTGACCATCATAATTATCATGAATACCAAGGTAGTACTGAGTATGGCCAGCACATCTTTTATCTCCACTGACTGACACTACAAAAGACTGTTACCTGGTTTCTCAAACTGCTGAGAGCATCTGAGAAAAGCTCAAGAGCTGCTCTTTAAGATCCTTACTAATCATGTGAGGTAACCTTTTTTCATAAACCTTTTCACGTGTTTCCAATTTCATTGGTTTACTGAAACTTAATTTCATTGGTTTACTGAAATTTTTCACTGATTGTGAAAAGAATGAAGCCCATTTGTCAGCAGCAGAGGTGATCAGAATGCCTGACTATGGCCAAAACAAAGTACCAAATACTATTCCGGCCAAAACAAAGTACCAAATACTATTCCATGCAGCAAGGACGGAGCAGCTGTTTAGAGATTATCGGTGGTAATAATTCCAGAGAGTCAGCTGTTCACATCAAGTAACTGGAAAAGAATTGTAGGTTATTTGTTTTCCTTTTTTTTTAAAGGAAAGCCCATCCTTTTAAATAATTCTATCAGAAACTTAATTGCAGTCTTGAATTTGGTGGCTGACTTGTGAATAGGACGTTCAAGTTTGCCATAGTATGTTCAGGTATGCCAGTTTAGCAAGTGGCATAAGCCAAGTAAGAGTAAGCAAAATATATAGAAAAGAAAGGAATAAAATAAAAATTAGCATCTGTACCAGAAAAAAGTTCAGAGAATAGAAAAGAAGGAAATAAAAAATCAAAACTTTCTAAATAGTGATGTCCTAAATAAACTTTGTGATGTTCCTAATTAATAGCTTTTCGCCTTCCTTCACAGGCCAGACATAGTAAGGTAAATGTTATTATACTGTTGCCAGATGATATTCTTAGATGTAAGATATAGTAAGTGAAATTCCATTATCTGAAATATCATTTTGTAGTATTTCACATTGCTTTTACTTTTAGCACATGTATTGATAAAACTTAAAATTGTCAGAGGGGTATTTTTTGAGGTAAACATTTTTTTAATTGGTATATAGTGTGTTATCCCTGAAAAGTTAGTCACCTTCTCTGACTCATGTGAGTCTTTCTAGAAACCCATAGGAGAAAGATATTTTTATTAGAGGACAAATACTATCTGTTAGCGAGAATATTTTTCTTTAGTTTTTTAAGTTTACAGTGGTCCTTAAAAAAACCTTCCTGCTCACTGAGGAACACAGGATTTTTCTGTGAAAACTGTACAAGGAATTATTTAAAGAATTATCATATTTTGTTGTTATATGAAAGTTTAAAAAAACCCCACACCTGGTTTTGTGGTAAGAAAATTTTTTAAAAGTCTGGCAAACGCTATTGAGCCAACCATCAGCAGAAACCAGGTCCCTGCAGTGGAAAGCGTTACAGAGAGTCCTCACAGCAGCTAAACAGACAATCAGCTAGGAAGCAACTTCTGGAGCCAGCTAGATGGACAATAGGCCACTCACAGTAACCACACCTCAAAAGCCATGGAGATGAGGAACGAGGTAGTCTGTGGAAAAAGCATTTGAGGAGCTAAATAGACAAAGGGAAGAAAGCCAGTCAGCAAGACACTTGGAAGTTTAGGCAAGCCAGCAGCAAGCCACTCTGTGATCCATACAAGCACCCAGAGAAAGAGCTGGCTGCCCATCAAGTGATGAACTGGGAGACAAGGAGCTCAAGAGCTTGCCAGGTCAAGAGCCTAGAGAGCTTAGAAAAGAGGTCATGCAGCTGTTGACAAGCTGCTTGATTGGTACAAAACCTGGCAAGAAAATAAAAGCTCACCTCCCTGCTGATTTTCTGTTGATATCTATGACAGAATGAACATTCCTCTGGAAAACTTTTTTCCATCAAACAGGCATAGTTCTACTGGAAAAAATTCTGCAAGCTTTATTGAAGGAACATTCTGTCTTTCTTCTAAAAATACCAATTGGTCATAAAAGATGTTACCCTCCTGGATAAATAACCAGTCTGCTGGGCTACTTCAACTGCTTTCTTCTCAATAATGGAAGAAACACCTCCGCCAAATTTGAGGCATTAGCATGAAGGATGCAGTTCTGGATTTCAGCTTTATTAACTCTGAAAACAGAGGGATTTTAAAATAACAGATACAAGAGCAGATAACAAAATGATGCATTGCTACGAGAAAAATAGCCAAGGTCAAATGGGAATGGGCCAAGATATAGAACTTCACTACCAACATGTAAGTCTCTATTGTTTGTATTTTCTCATTTCTAGAATATTATCTATAAAGAGGTCTAGATTGCATTTTCTTGCCGAGCAGTGAAGATCGAGTTAAAATAAAAAACTGCTTTCTACGAACTCTTCAGAAAAAAACAATGGGAACATTTTCTGGCCAGGGCCCAAGGTTTTTGTGCTTTCCTGAGCCAAACAAGTATACAATATTAGCAAGAGTAAGTCAAAAATATTATTTGGCTAAAAACAGCTTTTTAAGTTGCAGAGAGTAGCTCAGCTATACAGTAGCACTTCTAATGCAATACAGGTTTTGTTGAACTCAGCATCAGAACACTCAATAGGTGAGAAAGGAGTCTGGTGAATAAAGACAGCATTGTTAAAGATAGCTGAACAGACCAACTGTGTGTCACAAAGACACTCCTGTATTCTTGAGGTAGATATATTTTCCATGCCCTTAGCCAAAACAAACCAGTGGCACTGGGGAAGTGAAATAAAGAAATATGCTTATCCTTACCTTGGCAAGAGAGAGTGAGCTGTGTTCCAAGCTCATCATTTTTATTCTCGTTCTGACAATCACAAACACTTACTTAAGCTGAAATATTGGACCATAGTGCAGGGTCTTAAATACGATTTTTGAAACTTGAACCCTTGTCTCATATTTACATAAGAATTATGACATTCTATCCCTTAATACTAATGCTCGCCCATTTCACTAATCCTATACTTGTGTTTTGCACTTGACCAATCCCAGCACAGAAAATCCCACCACACAATGTAAAATGACTGATAAATTACTTATCTCTCAACAACCTTATAAGCCGTAACAACAAAAAACACATCTCAAGCTATCCACTTTCTTACTTTCATGAAGCTATATCAACCTTGTATTTTCAATATGAATTTATTTTACAGTTCATCAATTTAATTCATGTTTTGTCCATCAGTCACTGAGTCCAAATTCTTTTCTTTTTCCTCTTTTTTTTTTTTTTTTCTCTCAGCTTCTTGCAGCCTTGAGCCAAAACTTTTAAACTTTCTATCCACAGCAACCGTTGTAGCCTGGACTACATCCAGCCTTTTACTAACATCTGTCAAGTTCATACTTGTGGTTGCAATGGAGTGGAATAGAGAATAAAGATGGATGGCAATGGATTAACCCAAATACTTCTTTATTACACTGTAGCCATTTTATATGTCTCTCCTGTACTGATTCTTACTCAAGTTTCCATACAAATACCCTCTCCTATATTATCACCTAGTAACAGAAGATAAAAATAATCCTTTTCATTTAATGAGGCAATGACCAACATTATCAGTGACACAACTAAGACTCTTAACTCTGAAATGCAAACTTTACTCTATTGCACATAATTGTGCAAGCTGTTTCAAACATGTTGAAGCTCATAAAAGTATCTAAGAGGAAAACATTTTTGTCTGCAAAGAGTGAGAATAAAATCTATATATAAGGACTTTATTTTCAAGATTCCAAAAAGTAGTACTGATAATTTTGAAGTTCTACTATAAATTTCACCCAAAAATCTCACTTCCTTTTATAAAAATTAATTAACCCCTATGGGGAAATTCTTATAGACAGGAACTAAGGAAAATGATACTAAACCACCCACACAAGCCAAGCAGAAGGCATTTTGCATGTTTGTCAAACTCAAACAAGGAAGGTAGTAGTAGTTCTTTAATATGCTAATGAAAACTATTTATTGAGACAGTCTGTTGTTTATTATTATTTTAGTATCTATGTCTGTAGAGTTCGAAGTGAAGTTTTTCTTCAGGGAGACCCAATGGTCACTGAATCCAATAGGTATTAGTATGCAGCCCTTTTACTTAATAAGAAAGAAATCTTTTTTTGAGTGTGAGGTGTAAAAACCGGGTCTTTACCTGAAGGAGTCATAAATGTGGAGTATTTGAAAACTTGAACATTGATTATCTCCTATTAATTTACAGTAGAGTCTCTAAGCTTGACTTTTCACAAAAGCTTTCTAAGAGGAGAGCATTTGCTAAACTTGCACAGGTATAGCATGTAAGATGGATATGACAATGAATTACAGCTGAGCTGTCTATTGACAGTGGGAAGAAATGAGCTTGGAATTAAGTTTTGTTATCGATTATATTCCATTTTGAGCATAAAGGTAAGCAGAAAGATAACAAACCAGATCACAGAGTATAACACATGATAAAAAAGTCCCAAGAGGACTATTAAAAACTACTTTGGTATTTAGAGTTGTTGGATTTCTTCCAAGCTTGATAAGACAGTCAGCCTATTACTTTGATGAAGCAGTTACAGAAATTCAGCTTGGCCCAGTGCTCTAAATCAATATATGGGAAAGGTAGAAATTTTACAAATGCTGGAAGTTTATTTCTTATAAAAATGCCTAAGGGACACGAAGAACTTGAGCAGTCAATATGTAAGCTAGATTTTAATATAAAACCAGCTGATAGGAAGGCAAATTCCTCCTCGAAATTGTTCTTGTTTTGTGATTACTGTGTTTGCAATGAGCTGCAATGCTGTCTGAAATCTGTCAACATACACTGACAAATTAAGACACTCAAGATTTCTAATTATCATTTGAAAAAACAGGATAGTAACCAAACACTATTAAGCCATTAAGCACAAAAATGAAAAAAAAGCTGAATTGTCTTAATGTAATTAATTCTGATAAAAAGATAACGTAGTCCTGCATCTCTAGGTTACAAGTCACTGGAGTAGCTAGTAAAGTCTGTTCCAATTTGGGTCACATGCTACTTCCCTCATTTCTTGCCAGGAAGTAAACGTCATGGATTTAAAAGACGGCAATGAAATGTAGATGCTAGTGTTTCATAGACTAATTTTCTTAGCATTTGTCTCTTTGATAAATACATCAAATTGAGAGTGTTTTTTCCTGGTGAGGTCAAGCTGATATAGTTGATGTATTTTTGCAAGTACAAAACAGACAGGCACATCAGTAGAATTTGCAAGATTAGTAGGAAGCTACAAGTAGGACTCTCCAAGTAAAACAAGGGCTCTGAAGCCTGCGCACTATGGAACTATTGGGCCACATGAACTTTTCTCATGCTTGTTGACAGTCTATCTTCACAGAAAATTAAGTACAATGTTCCCCCCAACCCAGGAAATCATGAGCACATAAAAACCAGTTTTGGTCTCTCAGCTTACCCACACCACGCCAGGTGAGTGACTCCCCCTTCGACTGACGGCTTTCTACAGGAGCAAAAAGCGAAAAACCTCAGCCATGGCTATGCCAGCTAACAACCACTGTTTGTGCCGCTCCTACTGCCATCAGTGTCTGAGGAAGCTGCTCTTTGACTGAATTTTAGGAACAACTAATCTGGGAGGGCTAAGTTCCTGAAGAAAACAGAATGACAGACTGGTTGCCATTGGAAGGGACCTCTGGAGATCATCTGGTCCACCCTCCTGCTAAAGCAAGTTCACCTAGAGCAGGTTGCACAGGATCATGTCCAGGCAGGTTTTGAATATATCCAGAGAAAGAGACTCCACAGCCTCTCTGGACAGCCTAATCCAGTGCCCTGTCACCCTCAAAGTAAAGAAGGTTTTCCTCATATTTAGATGGAGCTTCCTGTGTTTTAGTTTGTGCCTCTTGCCCCTTGTCCTGTTGCAGAGCACCACCAAAAAGAGCCTGGCCTCATCCTCTTGACACGCACCCTTGAGATATTTGTATACATTGGTAAGATCCCCTCCAGCCATCTCTTCCCCAGGCTAAACAGGCTCATCTCTCTCAGCCTTTCCTCAAAAGAGACATGCAAAACAATGAAGAAGAAACAGCAATACATTTAGGAAAAATAAGAATGATTGCTTATTTAGTGAGATGGAAGCATTCTTCCCCTATCACCCTGTGAATGTTTAGACAGTGTATGCACACAATACATTTGGTGGAACAATATCACAGCTCTCATATCTGTACCTTCTGTCAAGTTCAAAGATTCTATTTTAAGCTGCAGAAATCAAAACTCTTCAAGCTGGCTGTTCTACCTAAGCTTTTTTCAGTTCTGTGGGAGGCTACATTAAGGAAGGAAGCAAGGAAAATAATGACTGCTGATGTAACAGCAGTGAGATTTGGAGAAACTTAATTTGTGGGTCACAAAGAAACCTATATAGTCTCTGCATTTCTCAGTAACATTACTAAAACAATTTTATCACGTATACTAAGTGATCTATCTTTGTAAATTATTTCAGAGCAGAACTGATAGTTGTGTC
This sequence comes from Ifrita kowaldi, assembly GCA_013398055.1. Lineage (NCBI taxonomy): Eukaryota > Metazoa > Chordata > Aves > Passeriformes > Cinclosomatidae > Ifrita > Ifrita kowaldi. Next base: position 197,616 of record VZRS01012392.1, read on the forward strand.
CTTCACCAGTTACATAAAAACTTGTGTTATAACACTAAGTAGCATTTTAACGTCTTAAATTAAAGGGAAGTTCAAAGCTCTGACATGAGACTAAAAAAATAAAACATTTTTTTGTTGCATCAATTTAATTTGTTTTAACAGCTTTTGTCCCAATGTGAAGGTTAACAGATTCAGCCACAGCTAATTAAAAGTTCAGTTCAATCACTGAACTTTTCCTTACAATATGTTTGTTTGCCTATTATTATTTTAATAACATCCATTAAACAGTGCATTAAACTAGATTTTTCTTACAAATTTTCATCCTAAATGTGAAAGAAAATGTATTTAGAAGGACTTACCGTAGTTGTAAAACCATTAATTTTTCCTAGCTGATACCTCAAAATAGTGAAACCATCCTGTCTATTTTGGGGATTGTAAAAGTTGGTGCTTTCTACACTCTATTTTAATTTAAGAGGTCTTCAGATTATTTCATGTGCCATAGCTAAACTGCCTTTTTTTCCCAAGAGCACAAGGTAATACTCTCACAAACCAAGGCACTTAGTCACATTTAACCATCATAACTGGTATATTTCTGCCTCTACCACCTCTCAACAGTGTGGTACCAAGTCTAAGGTGAAGTCTTGTCCTCAGGAGTATGACTCACTCTAATGAAATGATAGATCTTAATAACTACAATGGAAGAAAAGTTATTAAAGGGGACCTTTGTATCAATGAGTCAGCTAATACCTAGCAGCACCTAAATCCCTACATGTTCCTCCTCCAAATGCAGACTTGTTATTCTTCCAATTACTTGTGGTTTAGAATAAAAATATTTCAGCTGACTATTATTGTCTTTTATTTGTTATACCAGAAGTACATGGTAACTATCACTGGTCATGCTTTGGTTGCAAGTTGATGAAATTATTCCAAACTTTGGAAAGCCAGCTCTTCATTCTCTGCAGAGCACTTTTCTTTATTTATGAAGTTGGGTTATTGCCAGGAAGTCTACCCACCCTGCAGCATCTGGCCTCCAGGTTGACTAAACTGAGAACCAGACAGGCAGAATTAAAATAAGGCTGATTTTTATGAAGTTCTCTGCATGTAAGTATAACATCTCTGCCAGCTTCCAAATAGGACAGGAAAGAGAATATAGAAAAGTTGGAAATATTTTTCTCCACTGTATTTTTTAACCAGAATGGGTGGGGTTGGTTGTCTTCAATATTTCAAACAGCAGCAGACAGAAGTTTAACCATAGTCATGACTCAGACCAAGGGTACACATGGTTTTCAGCTGGCATTGTTCATCGTTTGCAGTAATGGGGATTGCTCTGTAAATATTTATCTTGCTAAGAATGCTTCCTGATGTTTAGCACTAAATCCTCAACGGAGGGAGACTGCTATCACAATGATGAAATTCTACCAACTGAGGTGCAATTTCTGGCTCTGTTGTTATTCCTCTGCTGACTTTCCTATTGCTACAAGGCAGTGTCATGACAGTAAAAAAAAAAAACCAAAAAAAAACCAGGCACAAAATGAGAAATTAAAGTCAATGAATATTCAGAACACATCATATTCCATGCACGCTATTCTGCCAGAACACTTGGTCAAGCAACATAATAGTTATTCATCAAAGTTACCCCAATTTTTGGCAGTATGGGCTTTTAATTTATTTAGTCATTTTTATTGAGTAATTTTAACTTTAAGAGTTCACACACAGAACAACTGAAGTTGGAAGGGATCTCTGGAGATCGTCTTGTCCAACCCCTCTCCTCAAGCAGAGTCACCTACAGCAGGTTGCCCAGGACAGCTTTTGAGTATCTCCAAGGGGGAAACTCCACAATGTCCCTGGGCAACCTGAGCCCGTGTTCCATCACCGACTTTCACCATTAAAAAAACCCTCTTGTCTCCTCAGCTCCTGATGTGCACATTTTTTCTTGTCCTGTCATTGGACACCACCAAAATAAGCCTGGCTCCATCTTTAAACCTTCCCTTCAGATATTTAAATAAACTGCTTAAATCTACCCAACTCTTCTTTTCTCTAGGCTAAACAGTCCCTGTTCTCTCCGCCTTTTCTCCAGTTCCATAATTGTCTTAGTGGCCCTGTGCTAGACTTTCTCCAGTATGTCCACGTCTCTCTTGCACTGAGGAGCCCAAAACTGGACAGGGTATTCCAGGTGTGGCCTCACCCGTGCTGAGTAGAGGGGAAGGAACACTTCCCCGATCTGCAGGCAGCACACCTTATGCAGCCCAGGATACCACTGGCCATCTTCACTGCAGGGGCACATGACTGGCTCACATTCAACTTGGTGTCCACCAGGATTCCCAGGTCCTTTTCTACACAGCTGTTTCCCAGCTGGTTGGCCCTCAGTACATACTGGTGCATGGGCTTATTCCCAACCAGGTGCGGGACTTTGTAGTTCCCTATCTTTAACTTCATGAGGGTCCTGTAGGCCCATTTCTCTGGCCTCTTGAGGACCCTCTGGACGGTAGCACAACGCTCTGGTGTATCAGCCACTCCTTCCAGTTTGGTATCAGCAGCAAACTTGCTGATAGTACACTCTGCTTCGTAATTCAAACCATTAATGAGGACATTCAACAGTATTGGGCCCACTAGAGACCCCTGAGATGCACTGTTAGTTCCTGGCCTCCAGCTAGACTCAGTACTGCTGCTCAGCACCCTCTGAGCTCAGCCGAAAGTTCCTATTTACATATGAACTAGTTCCTGGTACTGAAGGCATGATCTAAATTACACTGGAGGGAGGTAGCAGGTTCTTTCTTCAGCAGAATCATGCAAAAAAGAGCAACGGTCATAAATCACTGAAAACTAAAGTTTACTAAACCCTCTGAATAGTGCACAAATTTGTGTATTAGTGTTGTGAGATATGAGCACAAAGGTATAAAAGACAATGATGCATCACCAGTGATGCGTTTTTAGTCTGAGAAAGTATTTGTCTTTCTAGCATGACTTTTTAAATTTGCTACAGATCATGTTACTAAAATGAAAATAAATCTAAGAGACGCTTTTTAAAAATAATAAATACTGGTTAAAATCTATTTTCAGTTATACGCAAGTAACCAGGGGAGCTTTTGAATTTTAAACTAACACTTAAAAAGCATGTTACTAGGAGTCAAAAATTCTTGAAGTGTCTTATAAATTCTTATTACTTAATATTAAAATATTAATATTATTAAATATAACATATATGTTAAAATTATCATTATCTCAATTTAGTTGCTTAAATACTTCCCCAAAATAGTATTTCCATCTTGTTAATAGAACAGGACTTTCATATTAATTGAGATTCTATCTCAACAAATGACATTTGGTAATCAGTTCTTCAGTACTGAAAGAATGAGTTAGCAAGAAGTGGTAATGCAATGTGTAAACTACTTCATTCTGCAGCATAACTGAACTCAAACTGACCCAGTGGTGGTGAAATGAAAATTTACAGCTTCCAATCAGAGTGGGATTAGCACACACTGTGTGCTAAGCTCTGTTGCTTCGTTTACAGTTAAGACCTGAAGCAATCACAGTTTTAAAAATTACCTTTGGATTGAGTTGAACTTCACATATAACTCAGAAGCCAATAAATACTTATGGAAAGTTTAGTTAATTAGCTGCCTGGTCAAAAGAAAGCAAATGACAATCATTATGAGCAGCCAAACACCAGAAAGCAATATGGTAATAAACAATTAAACCATTAATTTCCTTCCCTTTCATACTAGTGGAAAATGTGCCAGAATCTCTGCATTCATTCACTTAATATTACTTCAGAAGAAAATATAATTTGTAATAGGCTCTGCTTCAAGCGATAAATAAAAGGAACATTTCACTTCTTAGCGTGCATCTACAGCACTAAGATCATGAGGCTGTACAAAAAGCATTACTTGGGGAAATTTCTCTTTTCACTGCTTGTGGTGGAGAGGAAAGGAATTACTTCTGCTGCATCATGCAATGATTTCTTGTGAAGCAGAAATGGCAAAATCATTTTTGAAGACGTAAGCAACATTCTCCTTTCTCAGTGTCGAGGATTAATGTCCAACTAGTACTGGTCATTTTGCATAGGGCTTTCCCTACTTAATTAATGGAACTATTCTATGTAGTTGTATTATCTATGTAGTTGTAAATCCTTTACACAGAGAAACAGAGACACACCGGCAAAAGATTTGAGACTGAAGTCATTATCTCTCAGGTCAAGGAATACAGACCTGAGCTTAGGAAAGAAGCCTTCTACTGTCCCTTGTGGAGGCAGGTTCCTTATCTTTAAGCCAGACGTAAGAGGACAGTATGACTCCAACATACATGTTAATATTCTCTTCCTGACTTGAACAGAACTTATTCTTAACTTCTGACTTTCCTAAGAGTCCAAAAGCAATGTCAAACCCAAAATCATTTGTCACCACTTTCAAGAATCTCCACACTGCTGGGAACTTCATTCATAAAATAAGCAGATTCATTCATGTTCCATGTAAATAGCTACATATCAAACTGATTATATTCTATATTACTAGTAATAGTAATAATTTCTTGGGGGGTTGATACATGTGAAAAATTTAAAAAACCCTCACCTGTTAGCAGTGGCTCAAGACTATGATATTAAATTCCCACTTAACAGCATACTGCCAACCAGTGGTTTTTACATCACATGAAAGCTTATGCCTTCTTAGTAACATAAAGAGCAATAACATGTTCTCATGACTGTGAGTCTTTCTTAAAACTCCATCCTTAAAGAGAATACCACTTTCCACAATTATCATGTTCTCTTCATTTTAAGTAGTATTTCTTTAATTTGAGGAGTTTAATTTTAATTAAATGCTTTCCCACCAAAATCTTGCAAATAGGAATTCCATTTTCCCCATCTCCTGTATCTTTGACAAAGTCAACTGTACTCATTTCTAAGGCTTCTTATTTGATATCCTCAGTACAAAATCACTGGAAGTATGTGACACTGTTTCAAACACTGCTGAATAAATTGCTGCTACACAATTATCAACACAAGTAAATTCAGCTTATATTTGGCTATTACATTCAGTGCTTTCCTTGCTACTCCTAAAAGCCCCCAGGTGTCTATACCATATACTTTTCATATAAGGAAGGTATGTTTATTTTTTTGTATTATGTTTCTTTAAGAGAGATATCCTTTCAGGTAGTTTTCCCATTCAAATCTCATAAAAAGTGTCAGAAAACACACCATTCACTTAAAAACTTTAATGGAGGAATTATTTTAAGGAAAGTGAGTGGGTGGGACCAGAATCAATATACATAAAAGGGTTTGTTATCACTTTTGTCCTAGATTTGTTTCTGTTTGAGCAAGTCATTTACTACTATGTACTAAGAACTGCAACATCTATGAATAGATAAAACAAATTATGAAGTCTTGAACCCTTATGTGTATTTAAGTATTCAGCAGTAGGTAATGGAAATATTCAGGCATGCGAAAACAATACAAGGTGCTTAGAGATTATCATATCAAATATAAAATGTGAAAATTATTCATATTCTGCTACTACTATCTTTCTATAAAATTTACTGTAGTTCAGCCACAGGTCATCAGAATCAATGAGGAATCACCAAGGGAAATGGTCTATGGTCAAACTAGATAATCATAACCATTTCTTTTAGCCTTAAAACTCTATGAGTCCATTTAAAAGCTGTTATAAATCTAGAGGGTTACATTAAAACCTCATGACTAATAAACACAAATACATCAGTTTAATTCTCCTGTAATACATTGTAAGTTGTTTTGTACTAAAGAAAACCAAATTGAAAGCTGAAATAAACAGAGCAACAAATAAAACATGTAGATATTATATCATGTTCTCAAAGCAATTTCTTCCCATATGCATTCCACATAGCAAAACTCAGCACTCTTAGATTGTATGTGCATTTTCTTCTGTTCTCAAAGCTTTTTGCTTTACTTGTAAGTCATGATCATTGTACAGAGTGGAATGAACAGGGTTCAGTTACTGATTCCTGTGGGAAGTGGCTTCTTTCCAACTGTGAACAACTAATAACTCCGGTGAGCCTGATTTCTGGAGAGTCTCTCTGCCTATTCTTTTTCACCCAGTTACTTATGCATAGCATCTGTGTAATGGGACTTTCCCAGACCTGTACAAACACTTTAACATTGGTACCTTGAATTTTTGTTTTTGCGATTTTAATCAACATCTTGTCATGTGGAATCAAATTATAAAAGGATCTAAATAAATACTGCCATTTAATTGTTCATATTATCAGCCCAGCAACTCTGCTCATCTAATAAGAAGGTTATATCTGTATTCCTACCCCCTTCATTGGGTTAATGGTGATTCAATATATTTAGAGCTGGAAGCTACTTCTCTAAGCTTGAACATTTGAATGAAAAATGGGCAATTCGGCTACATCACCCTTGGCAAAACAATCCATTTAATCAGTGTTACAGTTTGTATCTAAAAAGTGGGTTTAATCAGAGTATCTATCTACTAATTCTAAATAGGAGGAAGTAGCAGGAGTAGAAAAGGGAGTGAGAATCATTGTATCATTGCTGAGTCAGTTTATTTCCTGTAACTATCCATCATAGCAGGAGAAGCAGTAGGCAGATGCACACTTACTTCAGAGGAGATTACTTTTTTCCCTGGGGATTCCAGTGTTAGATGCAGACAACATCTGCTCCAGCACTCCAAAAAAGGTTTAGTACTTTCTTTTGTTCCTTTCTATAAAAATGTACAACTGTTTTGTGCAACTGTGTGGCTATATCTTCTGAAAGATATTATGGGCTTGAAACCGAAATGACGAGTTTCAGTGACAAGTGAAATAACACTGGCATGACATATACAGGCAGTTTGGTTAAATGGGTATGATGGTATCTCCTTGTCTTACACAAATATAGACCAGGCTTGTGAATAGGGGATTTCAGTACTGGTCTTCCCTTTTGAAAGTCTTTCTACTGTATCCAGCAACTCTGATCCCCCACTGGATCAGGGGATGCTATGCAGTGACATGCTGCACACACACACATTCATGCACCACATTATTATCTGTTTCTCTGATATTATAACAAATATGTAAGAAAACCTAAAAGCAACATTTTTAAACTGACTTGCTCTATTCAGAAAACTAGATCTAAAGCTTGCTTTCATTCCTTTATCAACTCATGGAAGTGCTTGTCTATTCTCATTATGTCTGAAGAAATAGCCAAAGTAGCATACTTTTACAAAAGTGCCTGAAGTGAATCCTGTCCAAAAAGAACAAAAAGGCTAAGATTTGGCCTTCTGGCCATTAACTGAAGAAATGCAAATCTATTACTTAATAAAACATTTATAGGAGAACAAACGGTTGGTAAGTGAAAGAATTCAGCTGAATTTCATGGAAGTTGCATCCTGAAGGTTTTCAGAAATACTTGAAAATTTTCAACCGAAAATTTCTTTGATATTTTTACTTCCAAGAAATAGGACTAAGTATATAAGAAGATGTGGAAATGATGACTAATAATTGCTCACTTCAAATAATAACAATACATGATGTATACAGTCGTACCCTGCTTCAGCAAAATATGAAAGCTTGTTTGAAGTCAATGGAAAGACTCACATTGCAATTTTAAGCACCTCTTTATGAATGCTATTACAGAAGCATTAAGGTCATACCATCACAGATGAAATCAATTACAAGAATGTTTCTTGTGTGTGCATGCGTGTATATACATGTAAATATGTGCATGTAAATACACCCATATATTTATGTATAAGTAATCATACACAAACTTTTAATTACAGAACACAAAAGAACTTGGTGGATAATATTGAGAATCATGATATCTCTATGGACAAAGTCTTATTCCCATTGAAAATGTTGATTTTTGAGTTTCCCTGGAAAATACTCAATATGAATGCTTGCTTTTTTCAAGGGAGATAATAAGGATAGCCATGGCAGGTCAAAACAAATGTAGCCTGGTATTCTGTTTCCAGCAAATGCCAAGAGGAAGTGCTTAGGGAAGAGTATAATGTAACAAAAGCCCTTGTAGGACCTATGTTTATATTAGCAGAAACAAATCCTGATACAGTCAGGGTTCCCAAATTCTGTTTTCCTCAGAACATAATATTCATTAATACATAGCATTCAGTATTAAAACAATTCACAAATTTAAATATCTGTAGTAAAATTTCTAATGAAGTTATCAGAATGTTTAATTTGCCTCTGAGGATCTGTTACATGGTCCATATCTCATCTGAGATCAGAAAAATATCTTCTAATAAATGGATTTCAATATAATAAAAATCTATAGTTTAAGGCAATTTTTGGGGAGAACACATTCATATTCACAGTTATACATCTCATATAAAGACTCACATCATAAATCTGACCTCATAAATACAGTGGAAAAAACATCAGACAAAACTTCAGTGGCATTTCCCTTGTTTTCTTAGATTTCCTAAAGAAAGATAAACTACTTTTGCATAAGTATTTAAATCAAAGCCCATTATTGTCAGACTTCCCTCAGCAAAAAGCTGCTGGGCCTATTGTTTTCAATATCCTATGGCTATTTTCTTTTTCCCGTAAAATTAAAATGTTCAGGAAGTGGTCTCACTGGTTCAGTAAGTGGTTTCTTTCTCCTACAAATCAGTGTTGAAACAATGTTTCAGCAATGCTAGGAAAGCATTTGGCTGATGACACTGTGATTTAAATGAGACTTTAAAACTGAAGTTGCTGCAGATCTGAAGCACTTCAAAATCAAACAAAAGAAACTTTTGTTTTCAAAGGTTTTGTATCAGGCTCCAAAATAACTCCTACTTTCATATCACTTTAGTGCCCATTCTGCAACACAAATAACTTGTCCTGTATACTCCTGGTTTTACCTCTGCTCCCCAGGTATTTACTACTGGCTATTGCTCCATGTTACTCTGTCAACCCAAAGACTTCAAAGGTGAATACAAATGTAAAGTGTTCCCTGCTTAAATTCTTCATATATTGTCCAGCACTATTTAAAGAGGTATAAAAATAAAATGAGAATCTGACCTGCTGTTCTGGTTCCCAAAGGTGCTTTTTTTTTTCTCAAGCATGCATTCTTGACATTCCAAGAACAGTTAAATCAGGGTTCTGATTCTCTGTTAATATTTTTGTCAGAAAAACAACAAAAATTTAAAATAAATAGTACCTGTCCTTTAACACCAAATTTAATATCTATGTTACAGACAAGATGGAGTCCTTTGCTTTTTAGTAAATACTGTACTGTAGCCATTAAAAAAGGAATTGGAGGAAAGGGAAGACTGTTAAAACACTGGAGTCAGAAACATGCCATGGGCTAATGAATGCATTTTGTAACTATATGCTCTTGGCTTTCCCTTAAAAAAAAAAGAATCAATACAGCAATCCAGGTGAATATTTTCTAACATAACTACCTTTTGACTTCGTATTTTTCATTTTGTAAAGGTTAAATCAGTGTAAAAAGCCAATTTAATAACATGAAGAGTTTATTTTTCTCCTTCACTTCCTGAAAGAAATGAAAGTGTGCAGCATTTATGCAAATGGTACCATTTGTGTCACAATACAAATTTGACAATTGCACTAGAAGTGAACAGGAGGAAAAAGTGAACCTTGCCACTTGATGACGTCAAATGTCCAATAATGGTATGTTTATTCACTTAGGTTTGATTTTATATCATCAGAATACAATTATATGATCAAAGGGGAAATAATTAGCATCTTAACTGATCAGGGCACAATGATAGGACAGTGGAAAGCTATGAAATTGGATTGGATTCAAGCTGAGAATTGTTTTACTGTGGAAGTGTAGTGATCTCTAGAGACCACTCTTCAATTGAAAATTGTTTTCCTGTTTATAAATATACATCACTTGAGGCTGGGTTGTTGGGGTTTTTTTCAAATTTATTATCTTTTGAAAATTATCTTGGCTCCCAGGAGTTACTAAACTTATTTAAAATGGCAGCTTTCTCTTAAAATTGAAATCCAAATGCATTTGCAATTATGTAGTTTTATTCCCATTCTGACTTCAACAATTAAAAATGGAAACAGACATTTCATTGATATGATTTAGAATTTTAATCCTACAGTACCAAGGCATCAGTTTGCTAGGAAAACAAATCTTATTATGAGAAACTTGAGTGTTAACTGCCAGGAAATAACCAATTTTACATCAGAGCTGTTGAAAATTTCCTTTAAAAATACAGGAAAACTCCTTCCATTATTACATATCTGTAAAGATGTTCTATGTCCTTTCATTAAAAATAGTTCAGTAGGCATCGAAAAATATATTCTTGGATACTATTGGACAAATTCTGAGCCTAGTTAGAGAGTGCTGACTATATAGGTGTACAATAAAATACAACATAATCATCATATCCTGTTATTCTTGCTCAAAGAAAAGCAATAAGAAAAGTTGTCCTGTCATTTGCTCTCAACATTTCTATCACTTCCCAAAAAATACTCCATCCTAGCCAATTACTAGTCCAATTAACTACAGATGCACTACTTGAAGATGGAATAAATGATTGTTCTGCAGCTTAGAGAGAATGAAGAAATGGGGCTTCAGACCTTCAGAAAAATATATAAATACATTTTCTGCACATACAGCTTGTGCCTGACAAAATGTTGTGTTATATATTATAATAAGATGTTGAAGTAGTAGAATCTGTATCCACAATGTGCGGATCAGAGACAGAGTTGGTCCAAGTCACCTGTATACTCAGCAAACTTAGAAGTTTACCTTCACTTGGGCTCCCAGGAGGAGAACTCAAGCCTTAAAAGCAGACAGACCTTTTCATGTCTTGTAAAGAGCTGAAAGGATCTTGTTTTCACAAACATTCAAAACCTGGATAAAAAAGAGTGCACATGCTCATTCAAAGAATTAATTCTATGACAGAACAACTACTGGAGAAATGCCCAATGGAAATAATTACTTTGATTTTTAGCTGTTAATAGTTTTTCCACAAGACTCTATTTTCTTCATATTCACACACCTAATAACCACAGTGAATCAAATGCAGCATCAGTTTACATCCTGCACTAATCTACTGGAATGAATGGACCAGTTCCAGACCTGTTATAACTGAACGTGGCCAGCAGAGTTCCTCACATTTGTTGTATCCAGGACTGGATACACCCATCAGTCTATTAACAGATCCTGCAAGACACATTCGTGTAACATTCAGTCACTACAAAGAGACAGATAAAAGTAACTGTTTGACCCAAATGCCCTTTGTGGGTTAAGTTTTGGACAGAAGCATTTCCTCACATTCTGTATGTGATTGCTTGAAATAAATAGATTTTTATAGTTTGTGTATGCATGCAGAAAATCAATTAAACAGAAAATAAATAGAAATAAAATCTACAGGCTGTTCAAACCACCAACTTTCATTTCAACAACAATGAACAGTTGTCACGAGACAGTCTACAGGTAGCAACCAAGTTGAAAAATTTGTTGATACACAAGGCACAGATGCAGATTATTCAGTGAAAAGTATCATCCCTCAGCAGCCAAACAAGGTTTTGAACTTGCAAGTCCTCCACAAACTTAACTAAAGCAAAAGTCACTGTAACACCTAGAAACATCCTGAAAAGCAAAGAGAATGACAATTCAAGTGGGAACAAGAGAGGATGATGAGGATTGAAAGAAAAGTTTCAGATAAGCTGTTACACAGGGTCTCTATCTGACTGCACAGTGTGGAGCTGCTCTGTCCTGGAATCTTTATAGTAGACTTTTTAGACTGCTTCATTCACTGCAGAAGGATGTCGTTGTTATACTGCGGCTGGAGAGGAACGACACGACTCAGATTCCAGGTCCGTGGAGAATCCAGTGAGAGTTTATTAATCAATTAAAGACCACTTTTATAACTTGGTTCACAAAGATGACAGGAGAACCATTGGTTCTTTGAACAACGACCCCTTGTCCTATTGGCCAAAGCTCACAACACCTACTTCAAAATATTTTGCTAGTCAGTATCGTAACATAACAACAGGTGCAAGATAGAGAAAATGCGTTTACAAAACCGTAGCACTGTTTTTCATAGTTTCTGTGAGAAAAGCAGTGCTCTCACAGAATGCTGCAGAAAGCTGGAAAATTTCTCTGCCTAAAGCTTTTCAGTGTCCACAAAAGGGTGCAGGTGTATTTTCAATGTGAAGTTACAATGAAAATTCATGTGCAGTGCAACTTCAGCACATTGGAGTCCAGCCCCTATGATTGTCACTATCTTTCGTTTTAGTGAGCCAGATCGAATGTGACAGAACTCAGTCTGATATTTCAAGAAATAACTTCAGGACCTCACAAGTTGTCTCAAATCAGGTTCTCTACTTAATATGATTGAAGTTAGCCATGAAACAAATAACCACTTTAATGATGCCTGGGTTGATGTTTCATAAAGCTTTCCTATACTATTTGGCATCTCTTTCTTCAGATCATTTTACAATCTTTGCCACAATCAGAAGTATGTGTTACATTATGTAGGCTAAACTATGTAATTAAAAGAATTAAAAATTAGTGAAGAGAGAATAGATGATTTCCTGAAACCTGTCCTAGAGAATTAGAAGCTATTATTGACTTATACACTCCTGATACATTGGGCAAGTAACTAAAAGCAATTTTTTTAAGTGATCACCAAATGTATGTTCTTCATGCATGACAGGACTAATTGGAATCAATGGGCACAGTGCTCTTAATGTGCTACTATATTACTAGTGCTATTATATAATACAGATACTCAGAAAAAACAAGACAGTACTGTCAAGCCATGCTCCTAGAGCTAGTAGATTCTTTTGATTCTTGTTTCTACATGTCTCCATTTTGCATCTGTAAAATTGACATAATGGCACTTTATCTTCCAAAAGTTTGGTTAAAACAAATTATTATGAAGAGCACCAGTGTGATAGTGAAGAGTGCTGTGTAAAGCTCAGGAGGGAATTGAAGTTCAAATAAAAAGTTTTAGTAATGTGTAGCAAACAAGTGTGCCTACTGAACAAGAAGAAATTAAAATTTCTTATTAGCTCAGTGTAAGTTTACTGTAATTTAGAGTCAGCTGTTAAAAGGACAAAGTCCCAGGAGTTGGAATGACAGTGCAAAACCACCTTGTGAGGATAAAGGGCACACACATTTGGAATGCAAGGATCACTGACTGCTTTTTCTTTCAAAGGCAAACATTTAAAAATCAAGTGAAAACTGAAAGAAGTACACACTTACAAAGTTTTCTTTTTTCTAACAAGAAAACACCACATACAAGACCACTTTGCCTTTTTTAGAGATGGAGCTTCCAGCTGTGTCTTTTTCGAGCTAGGTTTTTCCCGTATTTTCTATATGTGTATTTCTATAAAATATTGGCTACTGACCAAATCTGACACTTGGATGCAATTTCTACTTATTCTTGAAAACTTGTCAGAACAACTGAAGCCAGGGGAAAATTTACATCAAAAGAGAATGTGGCCTGTAGGATTATTTCAATAGGTTTAAGGACCTTTTGCATCAACTTTCTAAAAAAAAAACCTGCTATACAACCTCTTACGTGACAGTGAAGTCAAGATGGGAGAATCTAGAATCCTGTACTGTATCTAGTACAAAAACCAGAAATCTTGTCTCCCTTCAGCCCCACAGACTTTGCTCATCTCCCTGCTTCCCTCACTCAGCTTTTGCATCTGGCTGCAGGAACCTGACTCCTCCTTCCTATAAGCTCTGGCACTCATCTATTTGATACCCCAGCAAGGCCATCCAACTATCAGCAACACACAATTCCTCATCAAAAGCTATCCTGAGTTATAGAGACATGGAATAACCACTTCAACTGATTCAAAGTAAGCAGCAGAAAATCACACTGAAGCAGGGAGAGAAGAAGCTGCTATGGGGCACAGGAGGAGAACATGTCTCTTTTGAGAGTGGTGAACTGCTATGTCAGGTCCTGCTTCTGGTATTACACCTGTTCCTACTAGTATTAACAAGCAGGGCAGGCTGATTATATCAGTATCTCCTAGTGACAGGCATGCGGTCAACCCCCACCACTTTCTCTGCACAGGTGAAATTAAGTAATATGTGTATACAAATGTAATTATTTTATTATTAGATGTATTAATAATCCAGATCAAAAGAAAGGAAAACTAAAACTAAGCTCCAAGAGAAAGAAAACATTATGAACAGAGTTTGGCTTCTGTTTTCTGTGCCACATTTTCTTTCCAAGCAAGTTCATGTCAAAACTCCTGTTTCTTGGAAAGCCTTATGGCTTTGTTTGTACAAGCAACTGTGCTACAGCCTTTACTAAAAAGCAGAACAAAGTCCTCTCACATTTTAGGATAGTCAATTTCCTGCTCACCTGCAGCAGGGCACCCATTAGGAAGGTG
>VZRS01012393.1:9151-21513 GCA_013398055.1 Ifrita kowaldi
CCCAGTCTGGGAAGCACGCCGAGCCCGGCTGGTTGCAGTTAGGATAATGAGAAACATCTGGAACGGGTGGTGGGAACAGCTGGGAGCGGGGTGCCAGGGCGGCCGCCGCGCTCTTGGCGCTGGGACAGCGGGGACGGATCCCAGCCTGCCTGGAGCCACAGGGCAACCAGCGCCTGCCAGGGCCTGGGGCTTCACCTTTCCCTGCTCCCATGGAGCCCAAAAACCCTGCAAACTGGGCAGGAGGGGAGGGGGCTCTGTCCCTCTCCAGCTCAGCCTGGAGCAAACCACTCCAGCAGATTCCTGAGGTGAGCACGGACCTCCACTCATGGACCCCTGCTCTGGGAGGGCTGGGATGCAGAGGTGGAAAAGGGGCTATTTTGGCACTTTTAAATTATTCCTTTGCTAACGAGGGACAGAGGATGCCGGGCTCGAACATCTGCTGGCAGTGCCGGTGCTGCCAGGCGTGCCAGCGCCGGGCGAATCCCTCTGGAGCGGGGTGACACTGCAGAGTCAGCGCAAAATTAAAAGGCAAATGAAGAAAGAAGAGGGAATTTTTAATGAATTGCAAATGGCAGCCAGCTGGGCCGACCCCTCGCTTTATTGCAACCAGCCCGGCCCTGTGTGGCTCCACACATGTGGGGGCACACGTGTGCCTGGGGGGGACACGGGCAGACCCACAGGCAGCTGCCAGCCCCAAAGCCACCCCCAAATCCCCTGTGCTGAAATGCTGCCATGATTCCCGCCATGCCCAGGCTGGGGCACCCACCTTGAGGAAGGGGATGACGAAAGGTCGCAGCGGGAAGTTGGTGGCCTCTTGGAGCTTGGCGTGAAACTCCTCGATGGTGAGGGTGGAGTTCTGTGGGGACAGCCCGGGCTCAGCACCCCTGGCACAACACCCACACCCCTGGGGGACACTTGGCTGTTCCTGCCCCATTCCTGCTCCTCTGCCAGCTCTGCCACGCTCACAGGAAAACCACACTCAAGGGAAAACCATGCTCAAGGCTCCACTGGCAATGCCAGCAGCCGGGACCCAACCCTGCGCTGGCTGTGCAGATCCCAGGAGATGCTGGGAAAACAACCCCCTTTTCTCCAGGATTTAGGTCAATCTCGGCCCCTCTTTCCCTTTCAGCAGCATCTCCATCCCCAGCAGAAAACCCAGGATCCTCAGATGCGGGGGATCCCGTGGCTGACCCCGCGGCCGGCGGACGTACCACGAGCCCCAGGACGAGGGTGCGCACCCGCTCCCCGATCTCGGGGGAGATGTCGTTCCCGAACTGCTGCAGGGTGGTGAGGAAGCGCTTGAGCTTGGACAGCTGGCGGGCACCGCAGGCCGGAGGGAGCTGGTGGGTGGACAGGGAGGCGCTGGAGGAGGTGGCCGGCCCGTTGCTGAACCCGTTGGGGGTGGACGGAGCCCCGTTGATGGCGGTCGGCGAGTGGCTGCTCCCGTTCATCACTGGGTAGACAGGGAATGAGGGGTCAGAGCGAGTGGCAGTGCCCTGGCACTGTGGGGACAAGGCTGGGATGGTAGGACCAGGGTGTCCTGCTGGGTAACGTGGGGCTGGCACCCCCTGGAAGGCTTCAGGATGCTGCTGCATCCCTGGGGCCGCATCCTGGACTGGTCCTGGTGCTGTGGGGGCTGTGGGGAAGGAGGGGATGCAGAGCATCCCCCAGCATGGCAAGGGCTTGATCCAGCTCCTCAGCAGCCAAGACAGCCAAGCCAAGGGCTCCATCCTGCCCCTCTGGGAGCTGCTCAGCGCTCCCAAAGAGAATCCAGGAGCCGTTTCCCACGGAGCCCAGCCTGGCTGGCAGCACGTTGCCACCTCTGTCCCCAGCACCCGGTCAGGAAGGAGAGGAGCTGCCTGAACACCGTACACCGGCAGACCCGGGGGGGATATTTTGGGGTGCCAACCATCCATGTGGCAGACCCTTCTCTCTGCACCAGCCCCACGTGAGCACAGAGACCTTTCCCCGGCCAGCACGGGTGACAACACGCGTCACCCACGTCCCGACCACATGGGTGACAACACGCATCACCCACGTCCCGACCGCGCGTCGCCCCGCGGCCCCCGGCTCGCACGCGCCTGTCCCCGCTGGCATCACACTGACCTGGGGGTGCTGTGCTGCCCTGCCAGCCCTGCCTGCTTTGGGGGGCTCCCGCTCGCTCTCCGGCCGGGCAGCGCCCGCCGCCCGCTGAAGAGGTGCCGAAAATAACCCGGCGGCCACAACTGCTTTTATTCCCGCGACAGGTGCGCTCCTAAGTTGGACACCACACATGTCCCTGCGCCGGGATGGGGTTGGGGTTCGCATCCCCGTGACCCGCCGGGGCAGGGCGAGGGGCTGGCGACGGGGAGCACCCCCGGGGGCTGCGGCTGCGCTCGGGTCTCTCATGAGAGCGGGTGTTTCATTTTACTTACAAAGACAGACCATCGACCATTTCAAGCAACCATGAAAACGGCCGCGAGGCAGAAACGTCGGAGGGCCAGCGTCTCGATCTGCAAGCAAAATAAAACACGCTATGATGAGAGAGCAGAGGGGGCAGCTCTCGGCCGGGGGGCCCTGCACGGGACGCTCCTCACCGTGGGCACACGTGCCACGGGCAAAGCCGCCGGACACACCAGGGACCCGGGCCCCTGTGTCCCACTGCAGCCACAAGGAGGGTTCATGGATGCTCGGCTGTCTGATGAAGTCCCCACATTTTAGGGACTGAAGGAGGTCCCCCAAGGCCAAGAACAACCGAAACACCGTGGTGCTCCATGCCAAGCTGCTCCAAGGCCCCAGCCTTGTGTCTCAAACCCTGCTCTGTGCTGAGCTGTGGCAGAAGGGCTGCCTGCACCCCCAGCTCCCTGTGTCCTGCATCCTGCTCTGTGCCGAGCTGTGGCACAGAGACCACCTGCACCCCTGGTCCTGCATCTCAAATCCTGCTCTGTGCCAAGCTGTGATGGAGAGGCCGCTGCACCCCCGGCCCTGTGTCCTGCATCCTGCTCTGTGCTGAGCCATGGCACAGGGACCGCCTGCACCCCTGGCCCTGCATCCCAGATCCAGCCAGACCTGGGCTGCCACATCAGCCACAGGGCTGGGATTGAAACCCAAACCCCCTCCAAGCCCAGCCAAGCACGAGCTGATTTCTAGAGAGTCTGTCCAGGAGCGCTGCTGGGGGGCTGCAGGTGTCAGGGGCGGCACCTCAGGGGTTGGTTTAGGGTTTTTTCTTCCTCACTGGGGTTTTTCTAAGCTAGAAACAGCCATGAGCAAAACCCTTGCACACGCGTGTGCCCAGGACACGTGCCGGTGGAACTGGAGCAGCCGCTGACAGTGGCCACTGCCACTCCTGCCAGGAGGCCAGCTTTGCCCCCTGCTCTTCTGGATGCCACCCTGCATGTGCCCTGTCCATCCACGTGCCAGGACGGTGACACCTCCACAGTGACCGACCCCTGGCGCAAACCCTGCGAGTGTGCAGTGAGCCCACGTGCCTCTGCTGCAGCTACCGCCGTGGTCGGCTGTCCCCAGTTCAACTTCAGAGCCCGAGACTCCCACCTGGAGTCCCCTGGTGCCACCACGCCACAGCCCGGGCAGGGCAAGGAGGTCCCAGCCACTGTGGCTGGCCGTGGCAGCGCCCTGCCATCACTGGGTGCCACACACAGAGGGACGGATGTGTCCCCACACGCCTGGGACCCACCACGGGGCCATCTCCGATCCACAGGAGCTCCCCCAACCCCCACCATCCTCCAGTCACCCGCTCCTCTGTGCCAGCACTGGTGAGCGGGTGGCAGGAGAGCAGGGTGTCCCTGTCCCCAGGGACCTCGCAGGGCCCTGCCGGCCACGGGCCGTGCCTCGGTGCTCCCCGCAGGAACACGCACGAGCCATGCCTTGGGAACGTGCACCCAGGGAGCTTATCCAGCCCGAGGACAGGCAATGTCACCCCACGTCACCGCCAGCACCGCGCTGGGCTCCGCGGACGCTGCTGGCCCCGGGTGCCGCGCGTGAGGAGGAGGCGAGGGGAGCTGGGCAGCCCCGGGCTGGCAGCGCGGTACTCACTGGTGCTTGGCGTGAAGGAGGGGTGCCGCGTGGCTCCCTGCGTGACGGCCGGCGGCGGCGGGGGCATGCTGGGCGGCGTGGAGCGGGCCTGCGTCTTCACGTCGGCCGGCGAGTCGGGCATGGTGGCGGCCGGAGTCTCCGCGTTATCTGCGGGAAGAGGGCACGGGGTGGTGAGCGGGGTGTGCCAGGCAGGGCCGTGATTCCCTGGCAAACAGAGGGGACGCTCGGGGACCTCGGGCTGACCTGGGCATCTCCGCTGCCACTGTAGGATGGCAGAGCTCAGGCAACGGGGATGGTGCCTGGTGTCGTGTGAGCCACAGGGTGGTGGGGAGGGTGATGGACCTGCTGTTCACCTGCACAGCGGTGGGGACGGTGCCCTGGGCAGGGACACAGAGCGCAGGGAGCCGGCACCGCTCTGCCCCTGCAGTGCCACCCCTGCTGTGCCACATCACTGCTCTCACAGCACAGCACCCTCCTGACACATCCTGGGAGTTCCCGCTGCCCGCTAACCCCTCACCATCCCCGGCAGCATCACCCAGGGCTGGCACAGCCCCAGGCAGGGATCGTGGGATCACTACAGCCAGTGTTTGGTGGCGGTGGCACAGGACCCACATATCCTCCAGTGACTGTCCCCTCCCCAGCCCTGAGTGGCCCAGCAAGGCCAGATCCTGCAATCCAGGGAGCGCAGAGCTCCCGGCCACCGCCATCACCCCACCGGGCATCGCCGCCTCCCTCCCACCTCCCTGCGCTCCAACCCCAAATCACGCCCAGCAGGGCATTCCCGGGGGGAGCGTGCCAGCACCAATCCCCTCCGGCCGGAGCACGGCCCCGGGGCAGGGTCTGGGCCCCGCGGCTGCCACGCCGGCGGTGACGGGTGGCCACAAGTGCCGGCAGCTGTGGGGATCTGTCACCGTGCCCGCGCTGCCGGCAGCTCCGGCCGAAGATGGAAGCGGCCGCCATGGACACCCCCGGCCGTGGGGTCCCCCCTGCGCCCCGGCACGGTCCCCCCCGGCCCGGCTGATAACCACTGATCCAATATTCATCCTTAATCCAGGGCAACTGTGGGGAGATTAATTGAACCCGGCTGGAGCACACTGGCCGGGCTAAATAAAACCAGGGCCTCGTCCCCACAGAGATGCTGTCGGGGCTGTTCCGCAGCCGGCAGCGCGAGGAGCACCAGGAGGTGGTGGTAAGAGCCAAAATCTTGGCTGGTCACCCACAGCATCCTTCTGGATGGCTCCAGCACCACGGATATCCATCCCTATCCATGGCACACCGGGATCCTGCAGATGCATGTGTTTGCTCCAGTTTCCCGTTCCTCACTCCCTTCTCCCTCCCCACGCACAGGAGAAACCCCAAGAGCACGCAGCTTCCCTCTCCACAAAACCTCAGTTTCCTTACAGGGCCTGCCAGAATAAACAGTTTGTTTCGAAAAACACTTTTTATTATCCTTTCCATGGAAATGTCCATCTCTGGGCAAACCTTGTGCAGCCTTCCAGGCTTCCCCCGTCACTCAGCGGAGCAGGATCCAGAGGCTGAGCTGTGAGTATGCACAGAGTGTGCCCCTGTGAGGGGTCACAGCTGCAGCACCTTGATCCCACACGATCCTTGCCTGCATCCCCTTCTCAGCTCTGGTCCCCCTCACTGCCCTGACTCCACACCCATGCCCACACCAAGGGGAAAACACGGATACATTCATTCTGGCACTGACACGGCTTTTCCACAGCTTCCCATCGGCAGGAAAATTTCCAGGAAGCTGAGCAAGCACTCGGGGAAATGGGGCCTGGTTCTAGTTTTTCTTGTGTTTTCCTTTTTTTCCTCTAAGTTTTAGATTTTCCCCAAGGTGTTTGTAACCCAAACATGGCCAGGCAAGCACAGGAATGGTCCCAAATCCAAGGGGATAAAGAGCTTGGAATGTCCAGAGGACCCAGCCACGGCTGTGCCACCAACCCAGATCCTTTGCAGGATGGGATGAGCTCCATGAGGGCAAACGGGATTTTGGGGGGGCAAAGTGCAGCCTCCCCTCAGCACCTCCAAACAGCGATTCCCCAGCACAACTCCAACTCTGCTGGAATTATTTTTCCCTCTATTTTTTTCTCTCTTTGGGGTAATTTGTCCCAGCCGCTCGGGGCCGTGTCTGTTTTCTTCCATCTGGTTTCCATTAGGTCTGTGCAGCCCAGATGAATAAGTAATAATATAAAAATAAAAGGATTAGTATTTTCTCCTGGGCTGACGGGAGAGGCTGTTCCCCACCCTGCCTCCCGGGGCCAGCGGATGCCGGACCCCCGCACACCCCTGTGTGACCCCGAGCCCCCCATTTGTCACACCGCAGGGTTTAACCCCCGGGCAGGGTCCCCGCTGGGGTGACACTGTCACACAGCCATGCATTCCAGTGGGCACACGGCATCCCGCAGCCTGGAGCCCCCGGGACAGGACCAGTGCCGGAGGGATGGGGCTGGCAGCCATCCCAGCCTGGCATTTGCTGTTTCCCACAGCCCCAGGGAGCCCCATCCAGCCACCACAAGCCCGGGGTTGTGTCTCCTCCCCGGGCAGCAAGTGCGATGTGCCAGCTCCGGGACGAACCCGATGAGTGCGGGGCAGCCGGGCTGGCTGCTCCGCTCTGCATTCCCCAGGGAATGCTCTCGAAGGAGCAGGCAGGGAGCTGCCCTGGATGTGGCCACTGGAAAGCTGCGGCTCCCTGCAGGCAAAGCTTCCCGGGCCAGGAAGGGGTTAAGGGGAATTCAGCGCCCAGCATCCTTCATGCTCTCCAAATGGCCACAAATGAAATCCAGATGCTGGAGGCGACGTCTCCCCGAGCCAGGCTGCCTCCGAAACAAAGGCAGGGAAGCATTCCTGCTCCTCAGCTGCCGCAGCCAGCGGGGCCAACAACAACTCCCCGATAAGATGGCAGGGCCGGAGCTGTCCCAGCTGGAGCAGGTTTGGAAGCGTGCAGTGCCTGAGGCCGGGCAGCAGCGCCAGCCGGTGCAGCAGCCCGGCAGAACTGGTGGGACCTCATGGCACCGTCAGCTGCCTCCTCCCCTGCACCCATCCTCATCCCTTCCCTGAGTTCAGCTCCCTCCTCCCCTGCACCCATCCTCATCCCTTCCCTGAGATCAGCTCCCTCCTCCCCTGCACCCATCCTCATCCCCTCCCTGGGGGCCGTGGTGACATCGGGAAAAGGTGACAACAGGCAGCTTGGAGGTGGCTCATTCCCAGTTGCACTTGGAGCGGGAGAGCAGCTGTGGGATGCTGAAGGTGGGTTTAGGTGGGATATTGGGAAGGATTTCTACCCTGTGAGGGTGGGCAGGCCCTGGCACAGGGTGCCCAGAGAAGCTGTGGCTGCCCCTGGATCCCTGGAAGTGTTCAAGGCCAGGTTGGACGGGTCTTGGAGCACCCTGGGACAGTGGAAGGTGTCTCTGTCCATGGCAGTGGAACGAGATGAGCTTTAAGGTCCCTCTCAACCCAAACCATTCCACGATTCCATGATGATGCTGGAGGAATGCTGCCCACCCACCACCAGGCTGTTCTGGATGCTCGTTTTGGGGAGCCAGCCTAGCAGGGAGCGATCCACACCCAGCACTCATCTGCACGAACAAAGCCCTTTAAAAGTAAATCCAATTAATTGAACTCTCTGCACAATTTGTAAAGGAACCCAGGTTCAGCCGGCTCCAGTCCTGGGGAACCCCTGCAGGTCATCCCCGCCTTCCCCACGGGCATCCTGAGACAGGTCCCGTGCCACTGGTCCAGCTGGGACATGTCCCACCAGCACAATTCCAGGTAAAGCAGATGTCCCCGTGCTCAGGTACATCCCGATGTGCTTTGCTTTCTGAGCACGCTGCCTGCACCCACATCCCCGGGATGCCAGCGCTGCTGGCAGATGCTCCACGGGCACCAACTTCCAGCAAGCCCCAAGCCCCCCGGTCCCCTCCCACCTCCTGCAGTGTGGCAGTGACAGCACAGCTCCACGTGGGACATCAGCACCCGCAGCCAGGCTCTCCATGCACCCCAAACCTCAAAATCCCACTTTTCAAGCCAAAACCATCCACCCAAGGACCCAAACCAGCTGGCTCCGTGCCACCAAGGCAGTGCCAGCAGCTCCCGCTCGCCCCGAGCTGGCGTGGCCGGGGGTGGGGGATGGGGACGGGTTTGATTTTTCCTCGAAACAACAACAAAAAAGCCAAAAAAAAGGCGCCCTCTCTGTTTTACAAGCCTTCATTTGCTATTGTTTATGTAAACAGGTAAATTGTTTCGTATCTCAATTAAAAACATCTGCCACATAAATGAATACCAATTAACTCATCCTGTTTTTAATTACTCTGTTAATTACACACAGGCAGCAAAAAGGATGGCAGGGGAATAGGGAAAGCATGTTTACACCCCCCTTCCCACCTTGCTCTTGGCAAGGATCCGAAATGTGCCCAGATAATGATGGATTAAGGTGAAAACCGTGGCTCGTGGCCAGCTCCGGCGTGGCGGCTCCCTGCCGGGGCGCCTCGCAGGGGGATTTCCCGGGACCCTCTGGAGAGGTTTTGGAAACCCCAAGCGCCCTGGGATGCCCCGCGCCGGGCGGCACAGCCCCGCTGGCACTCCCGGTGCCAGCCCCGCGCTCGCTCTCCGAACGCGTCCGCGGGAGAGAAACTTTGGGATGGCGAGAGGAGCGAGGAGGCGACATCCGCACGGACCGAGCGCACCCTCGAGGTGCCCGCGCTGCCCCCGGGAGCCCTCCTGGCACCGAGGGGTGGCCCCTCGGCGCGGGCACGGCTGCGCGGGGTGGGTGCCATCCCTGGCGAGGGACCCCGGGCGCCGCCGGCCCCCCCGGCTGCGGGAAGCTTTCCAAGCGAGCAGATGGGGCAGGGGAGCGGCGGCAGGAGGAGGAGGAGAGCAGAAAAGGCTATTTTCTCACGCTACATATTTTACAAGTCGAACATTTTGTGCATTTCAGCCCTGCCTGTAAAAGCATCTCGGGCTCAGCCCCGGGACTCGGCGGCGGAGCCTGTGAGTCAACAGCGGCTGGCGGCGACGTGGCTGCTGGCGGGGGGACGGGCTGGGAGGAGGGGTCCCCCGTGCCCAGGGTCACTTTGGGGGGCCCCCCTGACCCATCGGCCAGCAGCACCCAGCCAGGGCACGGTACCCGCTGCAAACGCCGCTGCAGTGTCGTGCCCGCTGCCACCGTCGGGTTCGTCCCCCCGGGGTGGCACGGGGAGGTGGGCGCGCACACCCTGCTGCTCCCCAGCTGCCTTACACTCCTGGAAATTAAATATCCTGGCTAAACACCAGGAGTAAACAGTGCCGCGGGCAGCCCGGAACACCTGGAGAGGAGCAGGGCTGGGGCTGACCCTGCTGGAGCTGCCCCCACCCAGGAAACACCCGCGCCCGGGCTGCACCACCCCCCAGAGCACTGCCAAAGGGGCACCCCAAAACCAGCCCAGCGCCCCAGTCGGGGATGTCTGCAGCCGTGTGCACGGGGGTGCTCGTGCCCAAAGGCGGCCTTGGTGGCTGGAGAAGGGACAAGCGGCACACGCGGGGGATTCGCGGTATCCTGGAGGCAGAGAGGGGCTGGAGAAGGGAAACCTCCCCCTGCACACCCCAGCTCCGGCGGGGAGCTCCCGGCCAGCTCCCTGCAGCGTGGGAACGCCGAGGCGCCGCCGACTCCCCAGGGACCCCGTGCCAGATCCTGCCCCGCAGGCGCCAGCGTGGTACCGGCTCCGAGGGGGTGCCGGATCCGGCCGTGCTCTCCCACAGCCTCCAGGCTGCTGCCTCACCGACTCTTTGTCTATTTTTGAACCACGGGCTCCATTTCAAGGCGTTTTTGCCCATGTGAAATTGAATCAAAGAACACAGGAAAAAATATAAATGAGAATTTTGCAAAATAAACAGGAAATCCCTTGGATGTTTTCTGGAACCGTTGGTCAGCATCTTCCGAAGGAAAGCTGTGGGTTTGTCAAGGTGGGGTTCCCCCTGGGGAGCCCGAGCACAGTGGGAGGGACGGCAGAAAACAGCTTCAGGAAATCTAAAAACAACCCCGAAGTGGGCAATGGCACTAAGGCCAGGGCACCCGGGCAGGGGGGTGTTCTCTGTGCCACCGGCCCGTTCTTGCCTCTGGCTGGCGAGGATTGATCCCAGCTCGGGGACTCCCGTCGCCCCCGTCCTGCCGGGCAGCTAAATCCATCTCCCACGTGAGATCCAGCTTGGAAAGCACAGGTCAGGCTGCAGCATCCGACCTGCAGCACCGACCACATCCCCCCGGCCCCAGCAGTAGCGATTAAGCCCAGCTTAACCCACGGGCTGTCCCTGGTCCCTCCCAGCCCCGTTCACGGTACCCGGCCCTGATCTGCCCCAAACCTTGCGCTCACTGTGACCGTGCTGGTCTGGCCGGGGGCTGAAGAGGGTCAGTGCTGGTGTGGGGGGATTCATGTGTTCCCCCAGCAGGGATCCAGCTCCTGCCCCACTGCCAGCACTCCCTGGCAGCCCTGCACTTCCTGGTTGACTTGCTGCCAGTCTGCTGACTCCCGTTAAGAGATAGAATAACAGATATTTGTGGGGTGCCTCTCCTCTCTGGGGGTCCCACAGCACCCAGACACCTTCCCGAGGTGGCTGCAGGACAGGGGACCGTGCACAACCACGGGCAGAGCCAAAGTGTCCCCAGACCTCACCAGGGATTTACGGCGGCTGCCAGCAGCGAGCGGAGCCGAGACCCCATTTCCACAAGACCCCATTTCCACGGCACGGCCACAACTCCTGGATCCTGCCCGGGGATCCTACGTGCAAATATCCATGGCTCAGAAGCAGAATTCCAGGAAGGGACTTTGGCAGAGACCTGCCAGCCCCAGGTTCCCCGTGGGACCTGCCAGAGCCCCCTCCTGCCCGCAGCAGCCCACCCCTGAAGTGGGGCTGAGCACCAGAATATTATTCCATCCTGCATCCTGGAAGTTCCCGATGTAAGAGGCAAATCCTGCACCCATGCGAGGCCTCCCCACTGCCCAAACCCGGCACCCACCCCACACCAGCACCCAGAGCCACGGGGGAACAGCCTCTCCCACACCGCGTCCTGGCTTTTCCCTCAACAAACCAACATCTGCACTCAGGTTTTCCAAACCAAACACACCCAACATCTGTCTGTTCCCGGGTAAAACCTTACCTGCCAGCGTGGGAGGCAGCCGGCAGGGAAAACCCCCTTGGCACAACCAAGTTCACCTCCACTCGCCTCCCCAGCCACGGAATTTCTCCCTGTGTGGAAACTCAGCACAGGGACCTGCCTCACAAAGCTCCGGGGATCCAAGAGCCCACCCCAGGCAGCAGCTCAGCTCCATGGGGCTCCTCACCCGAGGACCGTGGCTGTCAGCATCCTCCCCGGCTGCTGCTCCGTGTTTGCCGTGGGATTTCGGGATGGTTCCCCCATTTCTCCATGCCCTGTACCACAGCAGAGCTCACCACACCGCGGCGCCGAGCAGGCGGATGTTTGCAGAGTGTCTTCAAGTCGCTCGACAAAGGAGCAGGGAATTAATATTCCTTTTAATTAAAGGCAGAAAAATCTCTTTGTTCCTGAACAGAGAGAAAACAACAGAGGGAAGAGCTCAAAAGCTCTTCCTAAGCTGGAGACGAGACCATCGCTTGGAATCAAAGACACTGTCAACGCACACGTGACCTCGAATTAAAAAAACCAAAATGAAACCCAGCAGCGGCAGTGGCTCCTCTCCGACAGCGAAGGAAAGTTGCAAAGTTTTTCTTGGCTAATAGAGAGAAAAAAAAGAATTCCAAGAAAAGGTGTGTTTAACTAGAGAAACGCTCTGCGGTATCCGAAGGCACCATCCAGCGGCGAGGGAATGACGGGAAGAGCTGATTGTGCTCCGGCTCAGTGTCGCGGAGGAGCCACGGAGGAGCGTGGGGCCAGCCTCTCTCCATCGCTGCGCCGGCAGCATTCCCTTGGCAAAGCCGGGCTGCCCAGCTTAACGTAATTCCAAAGGGAAAGCAAGAGCAGGCGGTGATGAACGGCAGCGCTGGAGGCTCCCGAGCCAGCCTTCCTTCCCAAATCCACGTCCAAACAAACATGCCCCGGCACACGCGAGGACTCTGCGAGTGTTCCCACCACAGCCCCGTGTCCCCGCCACGGACCCGTGTCCTCGCACATAAACACAGAACGAAGGTAGCTGGAACTTCCCACGGCAGCCCTGGGATTCCTCCCGCAAACTCTCCCAAGTGGGTCAGCTCCTCCTCGCCACCAAACGCGGCTCCAGCTCCATTCCACAGCAGCCGGAGCGGGATGCGGAGCCGGCTGCTTGGCGGGCAGGCAGGAGGGATGCAGGGATGACAAAGAATTGGGCGGCTGGGCA
>VZRS01012395.1:16388-26890 GCA_013398055.1 Ifrita kowaldi
GACCCTGATGTTGAGCATCCCTGACCTATCCATGGAATTTCAGCTGCCTCTGGGCAGCAACACCTCCGAGCCCCAAATTCCTGGCTCCAGAGCTGCAGCTGGATGAAGGAGACTTTTCTCCTATTTGTTTTCTTTTGTCAGTCTTTAAACCCAGTTGCAAATGCTGCTGATAATTAAGGGCTCTCTTGCCACTTGGGTGAAGTGCTGAAGTGCAGCCTCCTGCTCCCAGCCAGATGCTCCCCAGCAAACCCATCCTGGACGACAGGCAAATTTTGGCTTAATTTTGATTCTTTCATATTCCAACAAAAACCTCCCTATCCGAGGCAGCCTTGGAAACCTCTCCTTATTAAAAGACCTCCTTGAAATGCATTGTAGCAGCCAAGGAGGGTGGTTATGAAGCACAAAAAGCCTGCAGAAGAGCTCATTAAAACAATAAATTACAAGTAATTAGAATAAATCAAGCTAAATCATCTCCAGTGGGAAGGCAAAATGAGGTGTGAGTGAGTGGTTTTAATAAAGATGGTGCTAATCCCAAGCACCCCTTTAAAATGATGGTGAGTCCTGCTGCAGCAATGATCCCGCTGCTGGGACCAGGGTGGAAAACAGACATGGACAAAGAGGAAAGCGGAGCTGATGGGATTCTGAATTGTGTCCCAGCCTGAGCTGCCTGTCCCTAATTGCAGTGGGTTTGGGGGTAGCACAGCACCCACAGTGGCTCACAGAGGTCAAGGTGCTGCATTTGCTCACTTTGGGTTTTATTTCTGTTTAATTTGTGATGCACAAAGTGGCTGTGGGGTTTTGCTCCTCTCATATCACTTCATCATCGCAGCCACAGCAAAATGACTTCTCTGCATAATTAGCAGTGAGATCATTGCAGCCGCCTTGGCTCCGAATCATTTCTCCTCCGGTCTCCAAAGAGCTGCTGAAAACAAGGGAGGGGAGAGAGGTGTGGGTGGAGACAGCGGGATGAGCAGCCTGCCAGGGTTGGGCTGGATGGGGCTCTGAGCAATGGAAGGTGTACCTGCCCATGGCAGGGGGTTGGAATGAGATGATCTTCAAGGTCCTTTCCCATCCAAACCATTCTGTGGTCATTGACCATAAGGTCTTCGAGCTGCCAAAGCAAGAGGTTGATGCTGAAGAGAGTGAATCACTGCTGAAAGCACCTGGAAGGGGGCTCAGCTCTGGGGAACACAGAGCCCAGAGTGAGCAGGGCACTGGTGCAGCAGTGAAGCTGCAGGAACAGCATGGCTTGAGCCTTCCTGGCTGCCACCTCCCTCCAAGGGGTGAGCACCGCTGCCAGTGCTGGAGAAATGTATTGGTTTCATTAAGCCTAAATCATTAGCTCCAGGCCTTGATAATGATACTTAATGGAGCTAAATTTTTTTTTGTGTGATTATGCTGCTGTATACAGTGTGTATATCATTTATAACCTTCTTTAAACCTCCTTGCTTTCACTGTCACTAATGATGTTCAAGCCCTTCTTATGCCTAAGCCCAATTAGCTGCCAATAAAGAGGTTTTGTCCCATGGAGGATGCCTTGGCTGTGCTGGGAGGCAGGTGCTGATGTTTTGAGCAGGAGGATGTTTGGATTTGGTGGCAAGAGCCATGGGCTGGACCCTACAGGGGGGTCAGGGCAGCCCTGGTGGGTGCAGGCAGTGGTTGAAAGCCTTGGGATGGCTCTGCTCTGTTCAAAACCCCTTTCCCAATCCCATCCTGAGTTCTGCAGGAGGGTTAACGCCAGTCAGGGCCTCCCCACATCCTGGGTTTTATCACCTCTTGGTGTCTGTAGGTGAGGATGGTGAAGTCAAACACTCCTCACTCTTTTCCTCAGGGGGTGATGTCAAGTGCATTGAGGGCTCTGTTTTCTCAAGGAAGATGTACCTAAGATGAGGACAGGTTATTCCTCTGTGGTCCCCATGCTGGATGCAGCCAGGTGGAAGAAGGAATATCACCACTGTCTGCAGACTCTCCCTGAACCTTTCCATCAGCCCTGGGAGGAGGACCCAGGCTCGGCTGCTTCTCTGCTCCTTCTCACCCGAGCCTCCTTCCCATCCTCCTGTGAGTTGATTAATCCATTTGGATTAACCTCTCTTTAACTCCTTGATTAGCTGCATTTTAAAACTCCATTTGTTTTCCTTTTACATCAAGCTGGAGCCAAAAAAAGAGGGCAATTTGCAGCAATACTGATTTAATGCAATTTCTGAAAATCAGAGCGAACATCGGGAAGGCGTGCTCGGCATTTCAACTCTTCCCAGCGAGCTGCAAGAGGCTCCATCCAGCAGGAGTCAGATTTGGGGAGAACACCACAGAACCAGCATCCACCTGAGTCCCCAGGATTGGTTTCTGATGGTATTGGTGCAAACCTGAAAGATGCATCCTGTGTTTCAAGGTATCCTTGGGGAAGCTGAGGCTCTTGTGAAGTGATGTGGGCTTTTTAGTCCCACAGGGACAACCTATTTCTCCATTGGAAATGTCCCTGATTTCCCAGAACTGCACATGGCAGGAATTGCTCGAGACAGGGCTTCTTGCTCTAAGATGACACAGGATCATGGTTTAGATCCATCCAGGTTTGATTTGCCAGGTTTAGACCCAGTCCTGGGTTTACAAAACCCAGGTTTAGTCCATGCCCTAGGTGAGCTGCCAGACCCCTCCAAAATCTGGGCCTGTTTGATGACAAAAACTTTGCTTGTCTGTGGCAGGGGTTTGGCTCAGTGTCAGCTCCAGCTTTTCCTATGGGGCCTTTCTCTGCTGTGCAGGAGCCATGTGGGAAAACTCACTAGTATCGTCAAAAATAAGCAAACCCGTTGGATTTAGATCAAAATCTCTACTGTTTTCAAATGCCTGTCTTTCCCTTCCCAGTGTGTCCCAGTGGGAGAGAGTGACTTCTCCATCCTGGGACGGTCCCATTGCTGAGGCTGGGGATGTGGGACACAGGCAGCAGTGGGGGGTGTTGGGGTGAGCAGTGCTGTGGTAGTTCCATGGTGGGGGCTTTTTGGGGCTCCCCAAAACCCCAGCTCTGAGCCTTGAGGCTTCTCCCCATGCAGGACATGCACAGGGAGGAGTGGGCAGTCACCCCCTGTCCCGTCTCTGGCCAGGCACAGCTCATCCCCTGGCTGCTCCAGAGTTACTCCTGCTGTGTTTGTGTGATTATTAAGCTCTAAGGTGACTGACACCAAACACCCCCGGCTGTGTTAACCCTTTGATTCATTCTTGGGGCACTTCCTCTGGCTGTGAATCAGTGTTTGAGTTTGGATGCTTTGGGAGGTGGCCGGTAGGGCTGAGGCTCAGGGAGCTCAGCAGAGCCAAGGCTTGGAGCTGGGGCCTGGGGTGTCTCTCTCACCTGGCCAAGGGCTGGGAGTCTCCCCTGGGAACGAGGTGCTGAAGAAAATGCCTCCCTTCTCCTGTGGAGCTGGATTTTTGGGGCTGTCTGTCTGCACCGAGCAGCTTTCCCTGCAGTTGTTTGGGGCGACTAGGAAAGGCTGAGAGCAGCAGGGACATCACTAGAGCCTTTCTCCTCTTCCAGATTCCCCACTTGCAGGATGTTTATCAGGACCTTTGAGATGTCTCTAAGGTTTTGGAGCAGTTCAATGTGTTTCTAAGCTATTTTGGGGTTCATGAGTGGGAAATACACACCATGAACACATGTGCCTGTGTGCACCCCGTGCAACTGCCTGCAGCTCCAAGTGTTCGGGCAAGCAGCTTCAGAGATCTGCAAGGGTAACTTCTTCCCAGTACTGAAGCAAAACAAGGCAAAACCAAGCAGAAATTGGTACAAAACCAAGCAGAAAGCTTTGCCTTGTGGGACTGCAGCTCCCAAAGCTGGGCCCCCCTGCACGGGTAGTACTGGAACAGGGAAATTCTCTCAGGAGCCGTCTGGGAGCTGTCAAAATATATCATCAGCTGCTGTTGAGGTTTAAAAAGCTTCACGCTGATGCACAATTTAGGGGAAGCATCTTGCATTTCCATAGATGTACAACAAGATTTTCTGAAATTGCAATGATATGAGAAAACGTCTTTTAAAGTGGCACCCAGATGGCGGGAGGAAATTGTGCTGTTTGAATTCTCTTCAGATAAATCGAAGCTAAAGGGATGTTAAACATTTTATAGGTTTTTCCTCCCCCCCACTTCCACCACCTGCTACTGAAATGACATAAGAGGAGCCATCAAACAGCAAGATCCTTATAGCACAGGGCTTGGGAAATGGCTTAATCTGAGGGCATTTAATACCCACAGATTCCAAGCCCAGCAGGGTCAGGTCAGGGCTCCTCCACACCCACTCCCTGGGAAGGTGCCTTTTGGGACAGGGATTTCTGGAGGGGTTGCCCAAACTCATTTCTAACAAAGGAGCCATAGGCAAACCTCGGGTGTCAGGACTCAGCCTTGGGGATTGCAGTGTGAGTGCAATGCCATGTCTGGAGCTGTATTTCTCCTTTGAAAGCCACCTCCTGCAGGATGCAGAGACTCTCAAATGCATGAATAGAGCATTTGGCTATAAATCCCCCTAATCCCAGCCATGCCCAGAGCTGTTCTGCCTTAGGGACAGGCTCTCCATGCCTCTTCGAGGTGAGGTTTCAGAGCCTCCCCAGCAGCAGGCATTTCCCTTGCAGGTGCTTTTTGTTTTCCTGCTCCTTGGCACTCACAGGCGAGCAGCATTTTCACTCCTGAGCTAAATATGTCACTTTATCTTGTAGCAGCTGCCAGGCTTTAAAGCGCTGGCACCTCGCGGAAGCACACGGAGGACAAATGCCAATGATTACGCACTGTCCTTACTCAAGGAGGAAGAACTGGGCTTTGCGGCTCCTTGTTCTTGTTTTGAAAGTAAAACGAGCCTGTTTACCTGGCTGTTTACTTTAGCTGGGTGAGTCACGGCCCAGGAAACCTGTGCAGGCTGGTTTGTCCACTCGGACATATCCCACTTCCAGGGATGGGCTTAGGGGACACCGTGAGCAATAGCAGCAAATACGCCAGCCTTGGTTGTGTTCCTGCCAGGCGAATGTGCTGGGTGCCTTTCCCCCCACAGGGGAGCAGTGCTGGCATTTCCAGGAAGCCTTTTCCCTATCCATCCCTGCCTCCCTGCTTGTGCTGGTGGGCACTAGTGGCGTGGGAAGCCTTGGTGATGGGCAGCACCTGCACCCACAGCTGGGCCAGAAGCTGCTGCTTTGAGCCCCATCCAGGCTGGTCCCCCTGGGGCAGTTGAGCCTTCAGCCCATCTCTGGGCAAGCTATTTTTAAATACTCCTTTTAAAATTGTTTCCAGTGTTGTGGGATTCGTCCTAGCAGATGGGTCCATCAGCAGGCAGGATGATGCTCCCCGTGAGTGGTGAGGTGGCTTTTTGCTCAACACCAAATGGAGGTCACTGGCAGGGCATGTGGTTGTGGTTTTTTAGAACGCTTCCCAGCTGGGATCTGGCTTAAATTTTGGGAGAAGAGATCCTGAGCAAGATCCCAGCAGCTTTTTCAAAGGGCTGAGCCTGTGAGGAGCACCTGCTCATCACCACTGTGGGCTTCCCAGCTCCAAGCAGAGCTGCAGAAACCACGGGGGCTGGGACGGGTATTTTTAAACAACCTTGGCCAGGCAGGCTCTGCCGGAGCGCTGCCTTTTCCTGTTATCTCTTCCTGCAATTACGGAGTGATTTGGAGCCAGCCGTCCTGCGGCTCAGCTCCCCGCAGCTGAGGGATGTGCAACTCACAGCCACACTGCTGGCAGGACACAGCGCTGCCTCGTTTATCACGGTGTGGGGTGCTCAGCAAATATCCCCGTCTTTGCTCCAAATTGCTCCCAACGCCGGGTTGTTTTGGAGGGGGGTTGGTGTGTTATTTATTATACCCACAAACCTAGATAATAATAGTAATACCATGTGGTGGAGTGCTGTTAATGCAGCGAGACTTTCACTTGTCACCAAGACTGCTGTGTGTGGCAGCCTGTTAAAAAGAGTCACAACAAGGCTGGCAGCAGCCAGCCTGAGCACAGCCTGGCGAGGATGTTCTGTGCTGCTCAGCTCTGCTCCCTGGCAGCCCCGATACAGCCATGTCCTGGCGTGCTGTGGCTTGTAGGGAGACCGAGAGCATGGCCCCAGGGCTCAGGAGGTATTTTGGCGGAGATGCTTCCCTGAGCCAGGCTGGGCCTGCCCCGGCTGCCCGCCTGCCTTGCTGTGTGAGCTCACTCCCTCCTGAATCCATGTGCTGCTTAGAGGGTGGTCTTGCCCAATGGATCCTAAATATGGGGATCAGTGGATACTAAATGCATCCCGTGGGGTGTGCAGGGGGAGCAGCAGGTGTGTGAGCCCCTCGGCTGCTCACCCCATGGGATGGGCAGATGCTACATCACCCCCACACC
Organism: Ifrita kowaldi; assembly: GCA_013398055.1. Classification (NCBI taxonomy): domain Eukaryota; kingdom Metazoa; phylum Chordata; class Aves; order Passeriformes; family Cinclosomatidae; genus Ifrita; species Ifrita kowaldi. Next base: position 22,725 of record VZRS01012395.1, read on the forward strand.
TGGGCACAGCTGAGCTCCCAGAGCAGGCAGCATCAGCTTGTTGCTGGAGGCACTGGGTGCTTATCTTTCTCCTCCCTTTTTCCCTTAAAAAAGGTATTTCAAACATGAAAGCAATGTGAAGACAGGCACTTACACATCTGGAAATGTGTCATGAATGAAATGAGGATATGGGAGGTTTTCTGCAGGAATTCTTCTCCGCTGTATCTGCTCCACAGTTAGCCATAAACTTCTGAAGAACATAAAAATCTCATTTTTTTTCTCCCTTTAAGCACATACCCAGTGCCTGTTTCCCCCAGCTGCAGACCCCGTGCATGAGCAGAGAAAATGTTCTCTGCATCCACACTGAGAGCAACGATGAACCTCCTGCGAGCCTCAACAACTCCAGCATTTTCTGTTCATAATGGAATGGGGAACAGAGAGCTCTGTGGAAGTGAAATGTCTTTCTCAAATCATCAGTTATTTTTATGTGTGTTGATACTTTCTCATGTGTGTGTAAATACCTCCCCCACACACGTAGCTTTATCTCAAGGAGTGAAATAAAAAAATAGCTGGAGATTGAAAGGGAAGCGGGTGAGGGGGTGGTTGCGCTTTTGGGAAGAATCTCTTCAAGGTTCGGAAACAGCGAAGTCATGGTGATAACACAATCTGACAAAACCTCAGCCTCCCTGGGCCTGGCAGGAATGGTGTTAATGGAAGAGCTCTTAATGACTTTCCCTCTCTCTGTTTCCACTTACCCAAGCCCAGGGCGCAGGCTCAGTGTTGCACTGGGGGAAGTTCTGAGCAGCTCCAAGGAGCTGGCTCTGTGCCTGCCGGGAATTGCTGCTCAGTGGCTCGGATAAATGCCCCCCATCCCACAGGTGCTGGGATGGCACAGAGCGATCCCCCATCTCTCTGGGCTCCTGGCAGTGCCCACTTTGCTATGTTGCTTTCCCTTGCCAGCTCCTGGCCCTGCTTGTTCCCAGCTTCCCTCCTCTGCAAGCCTGGGCCGGTCCAGTCGTGGGGGGAGATGGTGCTTGACCCCGGAGGAGTAGAGGGATGTGCTGCAGCTTGATACAGATGATCTGTAGGTTCTTATTTCATTCCCCACAACCTCCCTGGCAGGAGAATAGCAAAGGGATTTCTGAGAGCTCAAGCTCTGCAAAGTGGGGAGGAAATTTCCCTAGGGAATGTAAATGAGGAGGGTTATATGATCTGGCAAAGCTGGTGCCCTGCGTGCCCTGGCTCGGTATCATTTATGGTCATTGCTTTTCTTATTTTTTAGTGATAACAAAAGGAGGATTAGGAAATACCCTGCTGTGGGAAGCTGCGTGGCTGGGTGGTGGCATACAGGGGACATGGTGACCCTCGGCACCAAATGTTTCTGGATGGACAGGATCCATCCAGTGCCCATCACAGCGTCAGAGCTCAAACTGCACCAGTTGAACTTTGGCTGGAGCAGAAGTAAAACCATCAGGTCTAATAATACCCAGGCGCAGCTCCAGAGAGCCTCTGCCAGCTGCTGCAGTGTCATGAGTCACCAAGGCACAGCATTGTGCAAAGTCACTGTTCCTGTCCCAACCGTCCTGGTCCCACAGGTCCTCTCTCCCAGCCGGTCCCTCGGGGGCCTCACAGGGTTTGGAGGAGCCCAGCTCAGCTCAGGCAACTCCTCCTCCTTGTCCACTTTGGGAAAGAGCTGGGAAGATTTCCAAATACCTCTGCTTGGCAGCCAATCCCCCCCCATTCTGGTAATGCACTAGAAGTCAATCCGGAGAAAGTTCAAGGCTTGTATCCCTCTAAACTTTATTTCTGGTCCCCCTCCCTCTGCACAGCATCTCCTGGCTGCTGACAATGCCCAGTCTGTTAATTTCTAGTGATGCCAGTGCTGGATGCAGGTGGGAGATGATGTGTTGAGAAGGGATGACTCAATTATAATTTTTTTCCTGTAAACTTCCCAGCTCCTACGATGTCCCCACAGTGACCTGCCATGGTTGGCACAGGGACTTGGGCTACCCCCACGTATCTGTGCTTCTGGTGCTCCTTGCACAAGCCTGTGCACCAGGCAGGTCACAGGTAATGCCTGGCAAGGGCATGTGGTGTCGAAAGCCATCTCCAGGGGGTTGGAAATGTCCCATGAACTTCTTGCTGAGCGAGTTCCTGGCATTCACGGGGGTGGGACAGCATGGCCTTTGGTAGCAGAGCATTGTCCTGCTCCATGTTTTGGGCATGGATTTGCTCTGTGCACTGAATGCCAGAGCTGCTCTGGTGGTTGGCACCAGAGCACATCAGACCTTGGCCAAGCCCCCGGGTGCAGTTTCACTGGTGGGCAATCCCCATCAGTGATCCGAGCCACTCCTGCTGTAGCAAAGCTGTTGGCAGTGCAAACTGAAGCCATTTGAGTGTTTTTCCCTGCAAAACCCACTTTGTCAGCAGCCCCTCTCTCCTCCGCACCCACGCTGCAGAAGATACTTCTCACTTGAGTGGCGTGTGCCCACCACTCCTCTGAGTCACGTCTGTTAGCAGGGAGCTCGTATTCTTCAGGTTTTTTCAAGTACAAATGTTTTTGGAAAAGGGCATTAAATAAAACACTTGACTGAGGTCCCGGTGGTGACTAATTCCCATGGTACGCCCCATTCCAGCATTAACCCTGCTGAGCTCGTTGCAGGCTGGGGGTTGCAAAGGGATCCTCGCAAGCGGAGGAGCAAAAGAAAAGCTGGGTGTTGCAAGAGAACGGCTTGAAAGGGGCAGATGGGGGTGGTGGCAGGGTGGAGATGGACCCCAGGGTGCTCCCTCCAGGTGCCACATTCCCTGGAGAGCATGTCCGTGTGAGCTGTGCCTTAGTCCAAAGCAGGGGTACAGCCCAAATCTCAGGGTGTAGCAAAATCTAATACTCGTGCCCAAAATTGGCTGGAAAGCTTTGAGGAGGGAGGGAAATCCGACAATGGTTTGGGTTGGAAGGGAATATAAAGATTCTTGAGGTTAAACCCCCCTGCCATGGGTAGGGACACTTTTCCCTAGACCAGGTTGCTCCAAGCCCTGTCCAAACCAACCTCGGGACACTTCCAGGGATGGGGCATCCACAGCAACCTGAAAAAAGAATCCCTCTCCACGGAAGAGATTACATTAAACACCACTGGGTTTAGTGGTGGACCTGGTAGTGCTGGATTAATTGTTGGACTCGACGATCTTAGAGGTCTTTTCCAACCTGAGTTGTTCCGTGATTCTGTGATCTCCTCGGGGCCAGTGCTGGGTGGCTCTGGATGGCTCTGCAGGGCTGTGCAGGCCACCTCCAAAAAACAACCCCAGCTTTGTTTGCTTCTTGGGTCCCTGCTGAAAACACGACCCTCCTGGGGACTTTAGCAAGGTGAAGCAGTTTTTCCCCCAGCTTTGCTCTCCCCCATTCACCTGGAGAGCCCAGGCAGCTGCGGAGCAGGAGCAGCCTGTGAGCACCGTGACCGAACGGCTGCAGGACAGGGCAGAACTAATTAGAGCCTCTATAAAATGACATCTCTTTCCACAGATGGGAAGCTGCTTCCCCTTTGTCTGCCTCCCTCAGTTAATTAGTTATCTAGGAGGTTGCATTTGCATTCCCCTCTTTGTGAAGTACCCTTTTGTTAACTACTTTTCGTATACTTTTATGAAGTCAGCTGCTGAAACAAGCTCATTTATCTCACCAGCGACAGGCTGAGAGGCTTGCCCAGAGCTCTGTGCCAGATGCTGGGATTGGAAAATAATGTTTGGCTTGTCTGGTGTTTGGAAAGGAGACAGAAGGAGCAGGGCTGCGAGAAAAAAGTGTCAGGCTGCTAAAGCCAAGGGCTGGATCTTGACAACTTCTATAAAAATGTTCAATCTGTTGCTTTTGGGCAGCTTGCAGGAGCCAGGGAGGATGGTGTTGTGCCAGCCATGGGCTTGGATATCTCCATTGTCATCTGATGGGAGCAGGGTGTGAGCATCCACATTTCTCAAGATTTATGTGCTGCTTCCCTTCTCCAGGGTGTGAATGTGTCCCTCCAAGAGCCCTCCTTTCCCACAGGGAGCCAAGGGACACCTCAAAGCTGCTGCTCCACACATTTATCCTCCATTAGCAAAACCATGAGCAACAGGATCACAAATCGATCCCTCTTGTTATTGTTAGGAAATGTTTGCAAAAATCAATGTTTCCTCCATAGCATAAACAATCCATGAAGCCC
>VZRS01012395.1:26928-69793 GCA_013398055.1 Ifrita kowaldi
GGATTTGGTGGGGGGAGGGGGGGGCATAGCTGGGTGGGTTTGGCTGCTCCTAGGCATTTTCCAGGGATCCCAAGGATCATGTTGCAAAAAAGGGAATTCTGCTATGAGTTCAGCCATCCCTCCAATCCGGTAGAGGGTTTTTTTGGCAATGAGCAACCATATCTTTAAACTGAAACTTTGAAAACGCAGAGCACAGCTCGACTACCGGGGGGAAATAAAGCCCAAATACATAAATCTCTTTATTTTCTGCACCAGTGGGTTTGTATTGGCCTGTTAGTTGACGGTTCTGGAGGTATCCGCTGGGATGCAACTATTACATATCCAAACTGTCACAAATGGAGCCATCACTCTGAGAGACAAAGGGTAATTTATTGAGAAAAGGTGTTATTTAGGTGGAAGGAAGAGAGACAGTCACTGTGGAACTGCCAAAAGAGAATACCAGATCGGCTGATAGGCAGGGAACAGCTTTGAATTTCCAAGGCTGCCCTTGAGGGATAAGAAAATAAAAGCTAAGGACAAAAAAAAAAAAAATGTCTTAAGTACAGTGACAGCAGAAACCTGAAGGATCACAGTGGAAAAATGGGACTTTGTCTTCTAACAATAACTGCGAAAAAGATAGGAACATAATTTGTAAAGGCTGTTAAATTGCTGCCAAAATTGTAAGCTGGATGGAGGAACAACACAGAAGGAAAAAAGAAACAAATGCAGACCTGTTGTTATTGGAGTATTGCTCGAAAATGGGACTAGAGATGAACAGGGTGGAGGAGAAATGGAGCTGAGGAAGGGAAGAGCTGGGAGATCCCACCCAGCTCATCTCCGTGAGCCTCCGCAGGCTGCGGGAGGAAAATAGTGGGAGTGTCTCCAAAAACATAAACCTATAAATCCATCTTTTGGGATCTTTTTTGTTTGTTTCTGAATAATACATCCCCCTATGTCTTGGAAGGAGCTAATTTCTGTGGACGTGGCACTAAGGAGCCAGGCACAGGCATGTACTCCTCTCTGAGCTCAGTGCTCCAGAGGGAACCCCGTGCCAGGAAGGAGTTTGCAGGTTGGGCTCCCCATGGACAAATTTCGGGAGAAACGAATTGCAAAGAGCCCGGAGACAGACGTGATGATCAGTGCAAGAGCCTTGCGCCAAGGCTTGCAGGCTGCCCTTGGGGTGCAGGTGCCAGTGGGATGGGAGACAAATTGCAGGAAGGGAGACCAGGAAGGACAGAGAGTGTCCAGTCTCAGGAGGACACATCCCTTCCATCCCCTCTGTGCCCTTCCTGGCCCCCAGGCTCCTGAGCATCCTGAGCCAAATGGCACTGAGGTTGTTCTAAAGCCATCAAAAAATGGACCTGCCAGGGAAGAAGGGCGAGTTTTGGGCACAATTCCAGAGGGTGACAGCATCGATGCCTGCAGGGTGAGGGTGTGGGATGGCTCCTATGTGCCCACCCACTCCTCTGCAGCTCCTGCATTGACTCACAGGCCCAGAGGGTGCAGGGGTGGTGTGTCTCAGCTGGGTCCCCCCTCTCCAGGAGCCAGAGCCCCAGCAGGTTCCAACCTGCTGCAGACAAAGGTTGTCCCAGCTGAAATCCCAATTCCAGATGAGATGTCATCCTTTGTATTAGGGAATTCATTGAAACCAGTTCTTCCTCCAACATTTCAGTTGAAATCATTCCTGTACGCCCATGTCCAAAACCAGCAGGTGCTCAGAGGGTCATTGTCACCAAATTGTGATATTTCTTGTGGCCGTCTCAAACACTGGGTGTTAGAATACTTCCTTTTAGCTGGAAATGTCTGTGATTAAACTTCATCCGGTGAGAAAAGTAGCAGAAATTGCATTTCCAGCTCCCCAGTGTAGTAGGTCAGTGGGTGAGCACCTCTGGCCTCGACCACCGTGTGCCTGAGTTTTTCCTGAAAAGAAAAGCAGAGCAATGCATAAGGTTTGAGGGTAAAAATCAGCCTGAAGAAAATATAAAGCCAGGGAAGAAAATGAGGTGGGGGGAACCTGCCCAGCTGCAAATGCCCCCTGCTTTCTCCTGCAGCCTCTGAAGCCCCACAACCCCTCTGTGGCTCCCCACTTCTCCTGTCTGGTCACATCCCTCTAAATCAAAAGTTGTAATAGCAAAGAAGAATTGGACAGATTAAAATGCAGGGAAATGACAGCATGGGTGGTTTTTTTCCTGGCTGAGAGGAAAGACAGGGAGGAGGGAGGGAGGAGATGTTTCCAGATACCTTGTCCCTTTAGAGAGCTCACAGGATTCAAATGGTTGGAGTGATCTTGGCAGGCTAAAAACCCAATCTGCTGGAAATCATATACCTCAAATAATGTGCTATTGCTGCTGATCGGCCCTGTATTTTAGGGCTGAATAGGTGCAGTATTAAATTCACCTCGAGTTTTCATTTGCACCAGTTACAGCCTGTTTGACAAGGTTTGAGCGGAGTTTAAAAGGCTTTTACTGAAAACAGTCGTGGGAGGAACGAGGTTTGATGGATTTTCTCAAGGGCTGAGCAGCACCAGAGAATGGAGAAGCTGGGGTTGCTCTGTTTTGTACCCCAAGCTGCCACATGGGAGAGTAGCCAAGGATTATATTTAATTAATTGAAATACTGATTAATATTGCCCTTACTGTTATAATGACACTCAGGTCTTCTCCTTCCCAGTGCTTTAATTACTGGGCTCTCCATCAGTGTTGTGAAGTGATGAAGTTCTCTTGATCTAAAGGCAAAACACATTTATGGCCATGTCCCTTGGCCACAGCTCTGGTGTCCCTCAGCAGGCGGACACCCCAGCTTGACCCTCAGCTGAAAGAAAGGTGAAAAAATCCTTCTCCAGAGGTGACGTTCATGCTTGGAGAAACCAGCTGCTGTCTCCTGGTGTCCCCCAGTGTGGGTTTTGCAGGAGGAACCCCCTTGCAGCTCTGCTCTGGGGCACAGGGAGATGTCAGAGCTGATTCCAGCACAGTTGCCGAGTCGGGTTTATTAGTTCCTTCCTTATCTTGGGAGTTCTGCTGGATGGCCCATAAATTCTGCATTCTTTGTGTCCACTATCAGCGGGCATCCATTTTTCCCAAGCTTTGTTAACCTCCCCCTAAGCCTGAGATCACTGAAACATGTCAAGCCCTAAACTTAAGGCAATTCTACCAATTAGTAATTTGGGGTTTTTTTCCTAATGCATGAGCTTGGTCATTAGCTGCTATCTGTTAATTAGTCTTGAAAATATACAATTATCAAACATCAAGAGCATCCTTTCCTAAGAAAATTTTTACATATTCCATATTTTGCCACAGCCCCATGACCCTTGGCAAGTCTGTGGCGACTTGTGGTCATGCATGGCACCCTTGGCCCCAGGAGGGGATGAGGAAACTTCACCCCAGTTCCTGGAATTTGGGCAGTGGGAGGCCCTTGGCATGAGGGCTGCAGGCAGGGGAGGTGGTGCTGCAGTTAGAAATAGATATAAAGATGTTTTATTTGGCATATAAATACAAAGGAGGTGTTGTGGGTGGTCCCCAGGAAGCTGGTTAGGTTTGAGGTGCTATGGCCTCTCAGGATTTGTTTCTATTGTCGAGGGGCTGCTGAGGGGAATGAGACCTCATGTAGTGTTAATTAGCTGCAGATCCTTCTGCCGGGCTACCCTTTAGAAAATGAAAAACTCTTGTTTCAGTGTTTGGGTAGCTGTGTTTGTTTTCATAACTGGGAAACCACTGCCTTTAATAACTTAGGGAATAAAAACCACCAAGGCTCCTGTTCTGGAACAATGTCAGTACCAGATGCATCTAAAAATTGTAGACTCAAGTCACCTGTGATAGCAAATGCAGGTGGGAACAGCAAACTCGAGGCACCTGTGGTCCCAGATCGAGTTGGGAACAGCAGAATAAAGGTGCCAGCAGCCACTAAAGTGCTGAATCCTTGAGATTTTTGTGCCCGTTCAGGCTTTGCTTGGCTCTGCTCAGGAGGAAGGAAAGGTCTTGGCCTGGAGCAGCAAGTGTCCAAGGGAGCAAGTTCTGGGAAAATGACCATAAGGAGGGAAAAATAATTCATTCAGAGGTGCTTCAACCCCCTGGGAAGCCTTATCAGGAGGTTGGCGAGATTCTCCACACGGATCTAAGGAAACTCATCTCTGCTCCTTGGGGCATCTTGCGCAGGTATGCCCAGTTTTCCTGGCTCCCCTTTAAAGCAGGAGAGACTTTTCTTTGAAGTAAGCTCTTGTTTCCAGGGAAAAGAAATCATTGCTTCTGCTTAAATAAATGCTTGGAACAATCTTCCATGCCTTCCTGTGGGTGATTGCAGGAAACATATCACAGGATACAATATTTGATGGTGGTACAGAGTGTTCGTAAGTGAAGCAGGACTGTTTTGATGGGTACATTGTGGCTTGGGAATTGGCTCTTTGAAACTGATCTCTAAAGTTCTTAATGAGAGCACTTAAAATGGAGCAGGGACAGTAGTAGGCTGAGTGAAAAGGAAAATGTGAGATCAGGAGGATGCACTTAAGGGAGAATACTCAGGGAAAGGTAGCAAGTCTTGAAAATGGAAGGAAAGGAATTGTGGTGAGGGTTTGAGGGTGAAGGATGGATTTAGAAGCAGGAATAATAAATGCTGGTAGTTGAGGGCTGGGTAAACAGCTCAAAAGCTGAGCAAAAGAATGCTATAAAAGTAAAGTTTTTGCAATACAGCTTAGATACGTAGGGATGGCTTCAGAGGTGGTGGATCAACTGTTTCGCATTTTGCTTCACCTCTGTGTTTGGGTTTCAGGAAGGAGTCAGGGGACCAGCCAGGTTAATTCAAGGTAGCGATTATTGTTTTGGTATTGAACAATGATGTCAGGGTTTGGTCCTTAAGGGTGCTTTGAAACCCAGTTGGAACTTGGCTGTTTAACTTCACCAAATTAAAAGTACACAATTGAAATAGAAAATACTTTGCTTTACCTGTATTTTTGCTTTATATTGTTAATTAGCTCCATTCCTACCCACACTGAGCAGTCCCCATAATATTTTGAATATCCAGGAAGATAATAGGTACTGGATATGTCTAATTATAGGTGTCTGAGAGCATAACATTCCTGGTAGAAAAATCACGATCTCTGATTAATGCATTTGCACTCATTTCTGCCTTCTGAGTTAGTGTTTTCTTCAGTCACAAGTACAGCTGATAATTTGCAGTCATGAATGACAGGATAATTTGTAAACAACAAGAAGATCATAAAAGCCCTGTGAATTCAACAAGGCTTGAGTATGTTAATATCTGCTGGCAAATGCTGCTTTCTAAATTGATATTATTAAAAAAATAGATTTTAAGAGCTAAAACCACTTGAGGGACTGTGGATGGTTTCACAAAATAACATGGCCATAGGGCATTATATGGAATAATTGCATGTTTAGGATGCTTTGTAATATACTTGTTGGCAACAAATGTGTTCAGACAAGTTGTACGTTCATGGATGTTTTTTGTATCTTTGTTAAGTAAATTTGGTGTCAGGGAACACAGAGCTGACATTTGAATATTCTCACTGCTACACTGGAAGCTGTTGTTTTGTAGGCCCTCGGGCATGTGGTGGCTGTCTTACAGGGAAAACACTTAGCTGGGCCAGCACAGTGGAAGAATTGCATTCCACTGCAACACACTGGAACAAAATAAACCCTGTCCAACCCACTGTCAATACCAGTGAGGGACAGGGGAAGCTCCGGGTGTGTAATAGCTGTGTTTGAAAAACCAACCAAACAACAAAACCCTCCCTAAACCCCACAAAAAATAAAAATCCTCCAACCCCACAGCAAGGAGACCTCTTTTGCCCACCCTGTACAGCAGTATCCAAGTAGAATGGAGTGGCCATTTTTCACAATGATGTGGATTTTGTGACCCTCATGGCTTTAGATTGCCCATTATCCCATGTGGTGGCTTTTCTGCATCTGCTCCGTGCCACTCCACTCTCCAGGAGAAGCCTGGGGATCTGGACAGACCAAGTTTTTTAACCAGAACTGATAGCCCAGGCATCTTCCCAGTGGATTTCAAGTTCTTGTATTTTCCAAACCTTGTTGGGGAGGGGACTCCCTGCAGGGCTGCCTGGCTCTGTGTTGGATTAATATCAGCTGATGTCAGTCCTCGTGAGACGGAGCCCTTCAACCCACTGTTACAGATCACTGGAAGTTACTTGGTTCAGTCTGAGTTTTGTTCCCCTCTACCTCAAAGGTCGGGTGTGCATTGCAGACACCACTGATTCATTGAGAGTCATGGAATGTAGCTCTCCAGACTGTATATTTGATTTCCTAAGTGTTCAGAACAATGTGTTAAAGGTCTCTCTCTTATTCTGTAATGTAACGGTGCACGGTGTTGTCAGTCACCTTTTATCATGGCTAGATAGATTTTCCCCCTTAATTGCCATGACAAATTCATTTGCAAAACTTCTGAGGTGGGTTGTTGACTTTTTGCATGGAAGGAAGGTGGCCTTTCTGACCAAACACTAAAAACAATCCGAGTCCACAAAATCTTGAGTGTTATTAGTGTCAAAGCCAGCTCTGTACTTGTCATAATATTCTGTTCTGTAATTCTGTGCTTTGGGTAAATGGGTCACTAGATGAGATTGATGGGTCACTAGATGAGATTGACAACAGCCTCAGCAATGAAAGGTTTTAAGCTGGAAACTGGATGAGAAAGCAGAGCAATTTCTTTCAAGAGAAATCACACTGATGTTATTTGTTATTGCTGCAGTTAGAGATCTGTCAGTGTTTCCAATTTAGAACCTTGCTTTCTAGAAGACTAAAAACATGTATTTTGAGGCAGAACTTTTAATGCAAAGACCTTTTTTTTCCTGTCATCTCTCTTATGTGAAGGTTAGTCATAATTTCTTATTGCTATGGGAACAGCAGGAAAACATTGGTGGTGGATGGTCTTCCTATGTTCTCCAAAATAAAGAAACTAGTCTGGCCAGACTACACTGGTGTGGTGACATTCCTAATCCTTTCTAAATTGAGAACCAGTACGTGGTCACTGATCAGCACAGATCTCCTGCCTGTATCTGGGAAGTGCCTAAGTCATTTGAAAAACAAACAAAAACCACTCCAGCTTCAGACACACCGTGAGGCTTCCTATTTAAAGAACGTGAAATTTCAATAAAATGCTATTGAGAAAGGATAACGCAGTGTTTCTTTCCATAAGCTGTCCTTGGAAGTGAAAAGGCACAAAATACTTTCTAGAGTATTTTTCTGTGTTAGCCACATGAGGTAGATCCAAATATGGTGAGATGTTCAGATTCAAGTACCTCTTGGGGTATTCTGGTAGCTTGTAGACAGGTGAAATTGGGCCCTTCCCTATCTTTCCACTGCTTCCTAGAGGCGGTCTCAAAGTCTTCACTGATAAACACTTGAGTATCTTTTTAACAATTAAAAAAATGCATAATTGGCAGCATGGAAGTGACAATTTTGAGATGTGCTTTGTTTGCAGGCGTTAATTTACATTTGATTTAAGGCTGTTTGTTTGGGGGTTTTTTTCCTGCTGTATTATTTTGCCAGGCTCCTCATGTGACAACCTGTCAGCTCAAGAATTCCAGTGTTAGTATGGGCTGGTGTTTTGGACGGAATGAAGGGAACAAGACAAAACAGGGAATGTTCAGAAGAGATTGTAGCAGTGAGAGTCATGCTTTCAGCTTCCCCAGCCATCCAAGTTTATCTTGTCTGTCCTTGTGCATTTCTGATGAAGCACTCGGAATGAAGAAAAAGAACTTGGGCATAATAGCGTGGTGGGGTTTTTTTATTTTATTTGAAGCTCTGGCTGCTGCATGTGTCCCCCATGTGGACCAGTGTGAAAACTAAAAGCATCTGCAAAACAGGTTTGTTTTTACCCCATGATTGTGTCGTGGCTTGCACAATCTTGCAGAGCATGAACAAAATAAATTTCCTGAGTATAAGAAAAGTCAGTAGTAGGAAAACTGCCCTTTGTCAATTGTCTGCAGTTTCTCACCTTGCTGTTGCCTAAACCTGTTAGCAATGGTGAGTTTGGAGTATGAAAAACAAAAAAAAAGCAGGTGCAAGCACACTGGCACTGTGTGTGGTTACAAATTCAGAGTTGGTGGTGTCACACTGAAGGAAAGACTGTTACTGCTTGTACAGTGAAAGGGTGCATTGTTTGGTGCCTCTGAGAGACCTGGAATGTCAGAAAGACTTTGTCACCGTGTGTGTTGCCTCCCTCTGAAAGCTCTGCCGTGCAGTGGGGACACAGGTATGCCTGACTTAGGTTTCCATGGAGATTTCTTATCCCTCATTACCATAGGTGGATTTTGCAGACTGTTTGCTTTGCCTAACCTTCTCTACTTTCCTTTACTGCTTTGTTTGGTTTTGTTTTGAGGGGGGACAAAAGGATGTTGTGGTTTTTCTTATTGTTTGGGGTTTGTTTCTTTGGGTTGTTTTGGTTTTTCTTTTTTTTCCTTTTGGTGTTAACAAGTTGTGTGTTGTTTGGTTTTTTTCCTTTCTGGAGTGAAGGGAGGGGGAAGCAGCTGTTCTGCTCAGTGTTTGTGGGCCGGATGAGCTGGGGGTGTTGCACCAATGGCTTTTCCTACAAGCTCCATCCATAACTTGTGTGCCTGCTGGTAACTCCAGGCAGGACAGGATTCATGCACAAACTCTATTTGAGGTGATGTCTCTGCTTCACTTCTCACAATGAAAACTGATGTGCACTTCCAGCTCTCAACAAGCCAGTGGAACCCTGGCTGTACTTGTTTGATGGGGAATGTCATTTCCAGCAAACAGAACCAGTTGCTCAAGTGTTATTTTCAACTGTCTCCTGTCACTTTTAACTGTATTAGCAGGGGTAACACTACACTACCTTTCCTTTTCTAAAATAGCAAAAGATGCATTTCTTGTTGCAGGAGAACTAGGAGGGGTTTTCTTAAGAAATAAACAGTCTAATGGCCTGGGCTCCCTCTCATACATGACTTTCTTCTCCCCTGTCCAAGGAGGCATTGACCCACCAGACATTTGCAATGTTACCGTAAAGTGCCGTTGTATTTCTGCTTTTATGTGCTCTTGCTAAATGTTAGTAAGCCTGAATGCATGAGGTATGAAGGGTGTATTAGGAAGTGGTGAGTAAGCAGATGAGGATAATTTGGCTGTGCAATAAAATAAAAGGTTATAGCTTTATGTGAGACCACTGCTGGTGGTCTGCAGCAGTTTGGTTTGAGAGTTGATAAAAGGAGGGGTGGAATGACAGATAAAGAGAAGCTGTGAAGTAAGGTGGTCATAGAACTGGAAGAGAGCAAATGATGCAAGAAGATAAGTTCAATTTTAGACATATTTCATCAAACTTGGATATGTGTTTAAGTTTCAATGGCAGAGAACTTTCTGCCTCTTTCAGCAAACATTTTATTAGGCTTTTAGACTGTACACTGGCTAATGTTTGTTTTATTAATTAAGCTCATTTGATAGCCTGAACCATAAATGTATTTCTTCTAACTTGGTTTTAATTTTCAAAAACCCTTAATAAAAAGTTGGAAAGTGTCAGTGACACCATATCTGAGGAAGAAAACTTATTTACACACGTGCATGGACAAAATGGGGCAATATGACATCATACAGCAGCACTTCTAACAAGAGAATAACAACCCTGACAGCCAAATATCTGAGATTATTTAGCAGGCATAGTGAAGCTGGTGGTGAATTTTATCTTTTATTCTGAACTGTGATCTACTCTGCCACTGTAGTCAGCCTGTATTAGAAACTCTTGGCTGTTTTAGAAGAGCAGCAGTCCTTCAGGGCTGAAGTAGTTGGTTCTATGACTGTTAACCATAACATTTAAGCACTCATGTACTGAGAGTTTTGTTGAGGTTTTTCTTCATGGCCTCGTGAGACTGACAGTCATTGCCTTTCTTGTACTTGTGCACAAAGTGACTTAGAAAAGTGAATTATCTTTAGGTGATTGCATATGGAAAGTATAAAACTGGTATTATAGCAAAAAGCTTTGTGATCCCAAGCTCGCGGTTTTTCCTGCAAGTGTTTTGCTTTGTCTTTTAGAGTGTGAAATAAAAATGTTGATAAAAATCAGACTAGAGATGGGGCTCATGCTTATGGAACTATGGTTTTAAGAATGGACTTTTTAGAATTTGGTTAAGTGTGTTAGTTTTACTGTCTAACATGAATATTAAATGCAAGGTGGTACTCCTGACCTGAGCCTAAGGAGGTGAAAATGTTATGTTCTATAAAAATAAAGGGTTTATGATCACCAAATCAGTTTGACATATCTGTGAAACAGCAGCTACCCAGGAAGGACCACACAATCTCCATGCTATTAAAGCTCAAAACACTCTAATCAGTTCCAAAAGTTCAATTTCTGTTCCTAAAGGCTGCTTCTATAATGAATTAAGGGAGGCATATGAAATGTAATAATGCATTGTTATGAAGGTTTCAGTAAACTTGCCAAATGTCAGGCTGCCGGTCCAGTCATGGTGCATTAACTGCTGTGATTAAAGCTGAGCTGTCCTCAGAGCTCACCTGGCTTTGGGAATTGAGCTGTAATATCCTGCCTGGGGCAGGAGGGAAGTGCACTACAAAGGTTACACTGAGCAGTGAGTATTCAAAATACTAGATTTCTAACAGGTTTAGTGCCTGTTTCTCTTAAATGGAGCATACAAATGCTCTGTAGTTCATACAATGAAGGCAATAAACTATTCCCTGTATTTGGAGAATCTGCTCCCCCAGCTGCAGTGTGGCAGCTAAAAATTACTTTTGGTAACTGTAAACACTGCATCGAATGGCTATTTTTGGGTGAGAATGGGAAAAAACCTTTTCATATTTGACTGGAATTTCTACGTAGGAAATAAATGGTAGTTCCCGTTTCTGGGTAGGCTTGGTTTAGAACTTGTACTGGACAGTAAGGTTAACACTTGGGAATTTATGGATGAGCTTCTGGTTCCTTTGTGTCACTCAGCACAAAGGAACGTTAATGCTGATCTTACCAGACACTGGTGGACTTCTCTAATGTCATGTTCAGTGGAATTACGTCTGGAATGAATGTGTGCATAGCTGAAATGTTAAGAAAATGTTTCAGGAGGGAAAGTTGAGCTCTTTTGCATACACAGAACTTAGAAACTGCTCTGTGATCACTAGCAGGAAGTGGTAAGTATTTAATTAGGGGCAGGGGAATATGATCAATGTGGAGATTTTTATATTCCAAGAAAATCAGAACTGATACAGAACTGTAGATAGGTTGGTTTGTGCTCATTTCTGGGAAGAATTTTATATTCATAGATCAGTTTTGCCCCAAATGATGCCACAAGCGCTTTGCAGGCTGAATGTAGAGGTCACATCAGCCACCCCTGGTTAACTGTGACCAACAGAGCAGGGCAAAGCTACCTGAGAGAGCAAGGTAGAAAATAATGAAGAATGGTGGATTCAGCTGAAAAGGAGAGGTGAACTTCAGTGAGCAGACAGCAACTGAAGCAAGTTGAATTTTAGCCAGGACACCTTGATAATTCCCTCCAAACACTGCATGGCAGATGAGGAATCATTCTCCTCATAAAGAAAATGAGTTTCAGGGTAGCTTGCTTCACATACAAGAACTTTGAAACCTGTACTTGGATTGGAATATTTCCTTGTGCAGGCAAAGGGAATGAAGGCATTCAGGAATGACAGGGAAAGTGTAATAATTAAGTCTTGAGTTTGGCTTGCAGAGGAAAAACCATTTGTGTACAATCAAGTGGGTGGTGTTTCACTTTCCTTGAGACTGCAGAAAGATGTGCAATAGCAAGTGGTGGAAGGCAGCACTTTCCCTGGATAGATGGTTTCTCATTATTCATGAAATGCCTACAGAAAATGCCTTGCATGCACGGCAGCAGTAGGGGGAGGACTGTGAGCAGGGAGAGAAGGACATAATGGAATGTCACTCCCTTCCTTGTAGCATAATGTGACCTTTCCATTAAATTAACATTATGCTGTTTGCACAGAAGGAGAGCTAAGATAGAAAGTATTTTTAGGGGGCAATAGGCAAGTTAATTAGGCAGCTGTAACTTACTCTTTACACTAAGAGCTCAAAAGCAGGGTATGGGGAATGGGGGTTTAATGTTGCTCTGCATTCCATTCATTTTGAAGGAGTTGCTTTGTGTTTACTGTGAAATCCAGGCTGTGACGTTGTTTCAAGTACTGTAGCCTGGACCTGTTTTTTCCAGTGCATTAAGAGGAAGGTTTCACCTTTAATTCCTCAATGATGTGCTGCTAAAAGGTTTAGGCATCCTCTCTGCTAATCTAATGGGCAGAAAAGACAGATTCAGCAATCCTTCTTGGCGTGGAGAACCGAGATATTTCATGTGCCTGTCTATCAACCTCAGAGGAGTAATTGTGGAGTAAGGCACAGTTCTCCAAGTGAAACACTGCTAGATTTTGGTCTGTGAGCATTTCACTTCGTTCACACCTACTCAATTTCATTTAGGGGTCAAAAGATGCTTCATAAAGCTGATATGACATATTTAAATTCATAATGGCTCATTCATACACTGCATCCATTACAAATCTTCCCTTTTGAAGAACAACTCTTTTTCCTAAGTTTCCTGACTCATAAAAGGCACATTCTAGCTGTGTTACATCAGGCTCCAGATAACAATCCATGTGTTTGAAACAAAGGGATTGCAAAGCCGTTAGAGTTATTTGTAATATTTTCTCTTCTGCAATTAAAGTCAGGTTGCAGTAGGTTCCAGAACCCACTGAAGCCAATGCTGGTCACTGTGTGCTCTCTGCTGTGTCTTTAGCCTTGAGCTAAGGCCTGTGGCACTGCTGGGAGGGTGAAATCATATCATTCCTCATCTGTTAGAGCAGCCCTTGGACTGCAGTCCTTCAATCTGAAGTAAATTTACGTCAATAGTTTTGGCCTCAGTGGTTCATTTCTCCCCTGCAGGTACAACAGTGATCAGAGAGCCTCATTTGTCTGCCATCCTGAGGATCCTCATCTGTCCAGGTGGCATCATTTAGTCCCAGTGTTTGTCAACATTTCCTTCCCACTGCTTCAGGAATCCAGTGGGTTTGACTGGATTCCTCCTTCTCTCCCAAAGCTGTTCTCTGGTGCTTGTACCCCTTGAACCTGATAGTTCCCAGTTCAGATAGAGGAAGAGTTACAGCTTTATTAGATAACAATTGATCTTCAGGGCTCATTGTTTACCCTGCCATTTGGGGAGCTATTTATTTTAAGAATAAGTGAAGTTACCTCATAACTAGGACCTAAACCTAAAGAACAAACTTTTATCTTTATGATGTGGGAGTTAATGGCAGGAAGTCAAGCCTGTCCTGTATGACACTGTTGGAATAAGACTTTCACATGTGATTGAATTTGTCCACAATTCAACCAACAACTTGTATATTTGTGGGCCAGCAATGTTCCTCTCCTGTCACCTCCTGTCAGCCTCAAGCCTGGATATGGGGGAATAGAACCAGGAAAGGACCAGAGGTTGTTCACTGAGAACTCTTAGGAGCAAGAAGTACCTTCTTGCAAGTGTCATGCCCTCAGCAGTTTCACTGGCCGGTGAAGAATGGTGTGACTGCCTTCGGTTCATGATGGCCAAGCACGACAACCTTAAGCCACAACTCAGTGTCACTTTGCTAATGACAAAGATTTTTGCCCAAAACATACTGAAATAGAGGGTTTGTGATCCATCTGCAGAATAATGACAGCGTAACAGTAGGGCTGAATTTAATGAGGGCTTATATGCCCTTCCCAGATGTCTTCCAAAGCCAGTATTTTCTGCTCTGTTTGGTGTAGATCAGTTCAGTCAGAGTGGGAAATATTTATGGCTTTCATGCAGTGCACTTAACAATATGTTTAAAGCTCTATAGCAACTGTCTTGTAATTAAACCCCAAACATACACTAGTCTGATTCCATTGTGAAGGAACTGATGTCCTTTTCCAGTGGGCAGATAGTTGAAATAAAGGATCTGTTCTTCCTCTAAGGAAGCCTCTTACATACGTAGGACCAGCACAGTATTAGCTTAGAGAGCATATGGTTAAAATATTTTGTCCTTTATGCTGCTTTACCTTGTCGATGCTTTGTCTTGGGTTAGGGTTATGTATTTATGTACTCAAGAAACTGAGGGCTTTTGTGCTGTAACAGGAGATATTTAACTTTGGTGTCAACACCTGCAGCGGGTGATAGGTTATCTACAGAAATCTACCACACATTGCTTCCTTTTTTTTTTTTTTTCTAATTAGGTTACCTTGAAATGTTAGAAATTAATTCCTGGAGTCAGTGTCAGCTACAGTGACAGTGGATCAAATCTGTGATACAAATTGCTCATCACAGTTCAGGGAGCTGACTCCTCTGTGCAGGCAGCTGTACATCACTGGAGGCTCCTCATCCCCCCCAAGCTCTGCTCTACAACTGCTGCCATTGTTGGGGAAGCTCCTAGGTGGATTTCTGTAAAACAAGCTCATTCTAAACACCCATAAGAGGCATTGCTGCATCTTGGAACTGTTATTTGTTTGGTTGGGTTTGTTTCTTGTCACCCTGTTTAGAGCCTGTGTCACTATGCAACAGCCTGAACTATATAAACAATGATGTTAATCCATGAAAAATGAGAAATTAGACCTTGGCAGGATCCTAGTGATCCCTGTCCAGGTTCATCAGATGAAAGCTCTATATTTTTTTTTCTGACTTTTTCTAAAAGCTGAGAAGCACAAAATTCATTCAGCTTTGCTGTCTGACAGTCAGAAATCACTCTTGCTGATAGTGAGCTCCCTTAATCTCTTAGTGAAAGCAGATAAAAACATTAAAAAAAAAAAAACCAAACAAAAAACCAAACCCAAACGAGCCCCCTAAAAACCTTTTCCAAACAGTCACTTTGCTGTTTCCATTAGCTCATCAGAAATGTTTGAATCCTTCCCTTTTGAGAAAGCTGCTCTCAGTGAAACATTGTGTACGTAATTTTTTCCATTCAGGTATTTCCACTTCGAGCTGTTCTTGTAAATTAATGTTCGTTTTGATTATCTGTGTGAAATCTGGGTTGGTGTGTTGTGAGTCAGAGCAAGTTTGCTGTGTGAGCTGGAGGCTCTCAGCACCCCTGGCTTGTCAGAGAAAGTGGAGAGAATGCAAGTCTTTGTGCCTTTGCTCTGAGGTCAGCTGGGAGACACCGCTGCTCGAAAACAGTGATTTGATGGCAGTGTGACAGCCAGCCTTAAAACTAATGGGACACAAACTAGGAAATAAAAACAAAGGCAATGCTCACAGAGAATGGGCCACAGATGCAAGGCAGGCTGTGTGTGCAGCTGGCAGAGCCATCACAAACTGCAGCTCAAAATAGCTGTCCTTCAGAAAGGCAAGTTTGATTGGGGCTTAGTCCCTTATTTACGTGTCAGACCTTTAGCAGTTTGGACTGAACGTCACTTACAAGAAGTGTAGGGTAATACCTAAAAACTAATATTTTTTTAAGTCACAGATAGGGCTTTGTTTGCAGATAACCAAACAAACCTATGCCAGAATGTTAACGAATATAAACTGATGTCCAGCCTGGATGTATGTGCCTGAATGCTAAAGTTTTAGTATAAATTACAAGTACATAATAAAGAGAGGTCGTTTTTAGTTCTGTCTGTTACATTTAAATTGTGTTCTGTGTGTTACATTTAAAATATGTTCTGTACGTATAGCTATAAAGGGTGATTTGGAGTTTGTATCAGGATTAAAGGATGCTCTGTAATCTTGCACAAAATGTAGCCACTAAGATCTTTTTCTTGGTATGTTCATCTGTCTCATGTTTACTGTGGATGGAGTTGGTGCCAGCCAGTCTTTGGATACACACTCATTCTGCTGTTGCAATATGGACCATATTCATCGCTGTCAAAATACATATTCAGTCAGGATTTGTATTCCAGCAGAGAATTTGACCCTTTGACAAAAATATGCTTGAGTGAAACTAAACAGTGGCTCAGAATTTGCTTATCTTTTTGTTTGCAAACTCTGTATTTTCAGTTTACTTAGAGAATGTGAATATTTCTCTACAAAGTGTTATTGGAAAAATATTGTAAGAAATATTTAAGCACTTCGATATTCTTAGTCTTCAACTTACATCCCAAAATGTACGTTTGTTTTAAGGAGGCAACAAGAGTGGATGCCCAGAAAAGTAACAGTGGAACCATCAGTCCCATATTGTGACATGCATGTGCTGAAAAGATGACTTTTTTAGGGCTGGCAGATGCACTCACTTTACAGGTCATTAAATTTCTCATTATACAAACTCGAATATCTGAGTTTTTAAAATAGGTTTAGAATCTCAAAAAGATTAGACAGTGTGAAAGATAAATGCAGAAGTTGAAGTTTTGATAGCCAAAACGTAATTTGATAAATTCCATAATGATCCTACTACATTATTCTTGTTGTCTAACTCCTCCATATGGAGGGTTGCAGTCTGACCTTAGGTATATCACTGCATGCAGAGTAACACCAAACAAATTTTGTATTTGCCTATCTGCTGAGAGATTCTGATCCATCTGCCTGTGTTCTTCAAGGAGAGAATCTGTAATTTGTGCATTAGGATATTGTCTATCTGGATGTGATGAGAAAACGGCATCCTTTTAAAAGGATGTGTGTTCTGCTTACAGGGCTGGTTTTCCATCTCCAGTTCCTTCCAGAGGTGAATTTAACCATACTTAGTTGTTCGTTCTACCAATAGTTTTTCTCCCCCTAAGACAACTAAAAAGACTTTTCTTTGGAGCAGGGGAGTTCTGAGATCTGGTTTGTTTGAAATAATGTCTGTTAAAAAGCACAGCCAGCTCTTTCTTCCACGTGAATCTGTCATACTTGGCCAGCTGTTGTTTGAGACAGTTATTCCAGGAAGCCTGCCATTGTGTCTTTTTAATATGTTTTTCTTTGTTGTTGGGGGTTAAAATGATTTTTAGATCTTATGAAAAATATTCCCTTCTGTTTGCAGAATGAGTTTATCAATTTATGGACAAAACCAGTGGGGTGGCTCATGGTTGCTCCAAGGACCTCTCAGGGAATGCTTTTCTGTGGGAATGGGCTCAGTGATGACAATGGTTTTGGCCAGAAATCCACTTACTCGCTAAGTGGGATACAGCAGCTTACAGGAAAAAGAACTCCAAAGCCCCTTTCTTTCACCTCAGGCTACATAGCACATCTCACTGCATTGTTTGCATTGTGTTGGCTCTTAGATATTTTTTTTCCCATTGTATGTCTGACAGTGAAATAGGAAGTAGTTAATCTTTCTGAGGGTTTTATTTTTCTGGGCCAAGGATAGTACTTCTACTACAAGTGAGCTCTGTTTCACTGAAAAAATTAATAGTGTTTTAGGCATGTCTGCACTTTAGTAAGACCTATGCAAAAACTGTAAGATGTATACTCCTAGGGGAAAAAATTGTGTTGTAATATTAAATTTTCACTTATTTTGAAATTCTGGCTAACGTGACTGTGGTTTTGGACAACAAAGATGCTCCATTTGCAGGTTTGACCCCTGTGTGAAGGACCTATAAAAGTTAGTGCTCGGTTACAGGCTAGCTTGATGCTACTTTGTTGGTGCTGTAAAATTTAGTTTCTGCTAGAATTTCATCTTGCAGCTGTACTGTGAAGGGGATAAAGCAGATGATCACTGTCAGACACCTCGTGAGGAGCTGGTGAACAGATCAGCTGAGCCAGTCATCCCAGCATATGTGCTATGAATGTATATGCAGGATTCTGGAGATGGAAAATGACCACTCTGCTTCCCTCCAAGAAAAAATCCAAGCAAAGGTCACATCAGAGTGAAATTTCATTTACTCAGCCCATAAAATGAACACATTTTCCTGCTCACATACAGGTCGCAAGACTTTTAAAGAAACTGTTTGAAATTCTGAAGATCTTAAGGTCCCTGAGGAGTTGCGATAAGAAAGATAAAAAGGCAGAGGGCTAGGTGTCGACAGCACATCTGAAATCTGCTTTAACCCCAGTGCTCAGCAGCCACATGAAGAACAGTTGTGGAATGTTAAACAAAACGTGGCTGAGGAGAGTGGAGGAGGTTCTGCAATTTGCGTCCTCTCGTGTTCCACAGTGACAAATGCTGGAACATTCAGTCAGGCTGTGTAAGTGGATGTGGGGCTTCCATGCTGAGATGCAGGTTTTTGGTTCACTGCCCTGCTTGGAATACCTGGAACAAGGCAGTTGTCCTGTTCCACCCTCATTCTTCGGAGAGACAAAGAGGATAATGCCACACTGCTGCTGTGAGGATTAATGTCCTGAAGGCGGTGAACTGCTAAACTACTGCGGGAATGGGGACCGTGTATTGTTAGTTAATTATTAAAGATAGACAGAGTCTTCACTGCTGCTGGATGCCAGTGCAGCCCCTGCAGCCCCTCCATCCCTGCCTTGCCAGAGGATTCTGTCCCATCCAGCCCTGCTTAGCTACATACCCGTGACCCCATGACCTCTGGGTGTGAGTATTCCTGCTCAAACCTGGGAATGAAGCCAAGGGACAGGTAAGATCTTGCTCTGGTTTATGAACACACTGACAAGAGTAAGTGCTTGTCTTAAAATCAAACAGTAAAGAATTCCTACATTGGTGTTTAGTAAATAAAAGCCAGCATGGGAGAAGCCACGGAGGTTCAGGAGGAAACAAGAGGCCTTGGGGATTTTTCTTTCTGATTCCTGAGTAATGACAGGACATTTTGGAAGTGAACAACACAGTGAAGTGTTAACAGTCTTCACAGCTGAGAACAGTGAGAAGTGGCCAAAAACAACCATTAACTTCTGCGTGCGCTGTTTGTTTATTGAACCAATATCCTTCACACTCTTCTTTCTCTCTTTTTTTAAAAATTATTATTATTTGGCAAGAGAAGTGCTCTGATTGTCCTTACCACGGCTGGGTTTTAGTTTCATATTACTTTTCAACTTTGGTGTTCTTTGTCCTCTACCAGGTGGCAGTCATCATGCTCTTTATTCCATGCTTATTGATTTGGTCAAAAGTAATTAAAGAGATAATTTGTTCTCAATTACATTTCCTTGAATTTCCTGAGGCTGGCAACTCTGCTCTCCAGCTGTGTCTTCCCCCAATTCTTTTTCAAATTAACTTTTCTCTCACTCTGAAATAAAACAGAACAACATTCTCTTTTTTTGTTTGCTGCTTTTGGATTGAATAGAGGGTCTGTGCTGTAGCAGATATTGATCTGATAATTTTATTAGGTACTCCTGCCTTGGTTTGTGAACTCTCATGTTTTTAGCATAACATTGCAATAAGAAATCCTGTGTTAAACTAGCAGAAGTAAGAAACAAATTTTTTTAAGGATGTTTATGGATGTTCCAGCTTTCTGAGGGTCCTTTGTGCCCGAAGGGTTCTTTTCAGCACTTTTGTAATCTATTTTGAACACTAATAGCAAGGGGGAAGTGAGCAGTATTATGGTACAGATGGGATTTTCTTCTTTTCTGTTTAACAGTGATTGTATTAATTTCTAGTAGAAATGGATTTTTGGCAATTGAGAGTGGCTTTGGGACATTTGGTGTTCTGGGAAATTTGGCAAGAACATTGGTAATTCTGACTTAAGTAGGGGGAAAATATCTAGAAAACATTAGCTAAGTCTGAGCAATATTGTCATTGCCAGTATGCAATCAAAAAATCTGCATAAAGGGCTTTGGGAGGGTTGCAGATATCTAAATTACAGGCACAATGTCCAAAGACCACATAAACAACAGAAACAGAAGACAAAGATAGGTGGTATAGAGAGATGTCACACCTAAGTGAAAACTTTTTTTTTCCTTCCTTATTTGTATTGACTTTTAAGGGCACACTTTGAAATTTTTAAATCATCTGAATGAAAAGCGTTTACAAACACTATAAAGATGGCAGATCAAATTATGTAGTTGCTTAAAGGGTTAAAAGTTTCTGTAGGGTAAATACACTGATAACAATAATATTGAAACTGTGATTAATTTGATCCATTTATTTCACACAACTTACCAACCTTACCAGAATTAGTAAATATTCATTGGAGACAAGAAAATAAAAAGAAGATTTCTCACAGGAATATGAGAAATGGAAGCAAATGGATGGAATAAACAAAACTAAGCTATTCAGCTGGTTTTGTTATGAAAACAACAGGGGTTTTTTTCTGTACAGGTGCTTTCCATCACCATAATATCAGAATGCTTTGTGGATGTTTATGGAAGACAAGTGTTTTGTTTCCCATTCCAGGCACAGGAAGTGGAGGCACAATGAGCTGTGGAATTCATTGCAGTCAAGAAAAGACCTCTGCTAGCTGGGATAAGGTGCTAAATGTTTTATTTAGGGTGTCAGAGGAAATTCCTGACAGAGATGAAATTGAATCTATTTATTCAAAGTTCCCTCCTCATGCCTTCACTAGCAGGCAACCTTTGTCTGGCTTCTGAGCTGTCTCCTTCCATTTGGCTGATGTGTCTCTATTGACAGTAACACGTTCATTGGAGTGCAGAGGGAGACCCAACAGGACTGGAACTGCCTTGCTCATTAAAACTACTCATGGAAAAACAATGGGATGAGACCCCTTTCCGTGCGCGCTGGCACCGTTCCGACCGGAGCAGCAGCATGGAACCTGAGGCAGCAGCTCTTACCAAGTGCTCCCCTTGGCAACAGAGATCCTCAACTGCAAAGTGCTTTGCATTATTGATATGGTACAGCACAGCCTTAACAAATCAGGTGTCTTGTCTTTGTTGTAGATTTAGTTGTGGCTTTTTTCCTTTTTTCCTAAGTACTAAAATAGTGTTGCTCTGAAAGAAATCTAAATTTTCTGCAGTCTATTCCTTGTCACGTTCTTTGTCTTGGAGCCTCTTGTGTTTAATTGAAAATTCTCTTTTGGTCCTGTTCTGTGTTCCCACTTTGTAGTGGGAGGGCAGGAAGGGTTAGTATTGAGCAGCAGCAATAAAAGAGGAAATAGGGGAAAAAAAATTCCTGAGTTCTTGGCAAGAATACTGTCTTTAAAATTCAGCATTTAGAATTCTGCCTGCAGAACTGCAGCAGTCATCTCTGTATGTGGTGCTTTACAAAAGCTGCCTAAACATTTTCATAAAATCAAAAAATGTATTTCTTGAGGTTGATCTTGCATTTGGATGACTAAATGTTGGCTCATGATGAGGCTGTGCTGATTTATTTTCATCAAAACACATTCAGTTTGCAAATGTTATCATAATACTCCTGATTGACTGATATAAGGAAGAAGAGTGCAATAGGTGTGTCAATCTGCTAGTTTTGGCATAACATATAAACTTAATGAGTTACCCAGAATGAAAAAACTTCATTATTTCAGAGGTTCTTTCACCAGCTTAAACAAACAAAAAAATTGGAAAAATCCCAAAACTTACAGAATGACATCTTCAAAGATGACAGCTGTGTGACACGGGGATAATGTTAATAAACGGATGGATTTGTCAGAATTGAGCAGTTTTCAATCTCCAGAATTACCTAGAAGAGAAAGTGGAAGTATTTGGGAATTGTTAGGGTGAAATCTAGAGTCTGCAGGAGGGAGATTTGGCTGAAACAAGTAATTTTTTTTTCATCTAAAAATACTTCAGGAGCCTGCAATTTCCTTCCTAGAGGTGAGGAGGTCACTGGAGGAGTTGTCAAGGGCAGGGAGCAGGAATGCCAGGGCTTCCTGTGTGCTCTGGTCGCCTCCAGGTCCTTTGGTGTGGAGTCCTGGACGATCAGAGGGCATTGAGCTCCACCTGCTGCAGTAGCACTGCAGCTTGGCTGCCTTGCTGGAGTTTTTGAGGCACGTGGAGCTGCCTCAAAAATGACCATAATCATTCTCACAGAAAACTTTCAGGTAATTTCCTTATGTATCTCACTTTATGATGATGTCTCATGTATTACTTTGTGGGGTTTTGGGTTTTTTTTAATTTATTGTTTCTTATATACGGAGTTGTATGAGATTTTTTTTTAAATCACTATAATGAAAGCAGGAAATGATCACTGCAACAGGCTTAAAGCAAATTAGATGAGCTATAATGAAAGTCTTCTTAAGTTGAAAACACTGAAAAAACCCCACCAACACCCAAGGTGCAAAGACTGTTCAGATTGTCACAATAATGTATTGTTGAGTTCAACAAATGAGACACTCCAGCAACGTTTTCTGGTTTTATATCTGCACAGCAAATTAAAAAGAGAGAGTTCTACTGTTCTATAATTATGTCCCGTTTTAAGTTCGGATTGCACCTTTTCAATACATGACACTGTAACGACTGATAATGTTGCAGGAAAGGAAGCTTTTCCCTTCTGTCTCCTGAGAGGAAGGTGATGGAATCACACCGTGAGTGCCTGAGGGGAGGGGATGGAGTGACTCCTCCCTGAGCACAGCCAGGGAGGTTCACAGCTCTTTCCCTTTCCCAGGGCCTGGCAGAGCTACCTGGCCAGAGGCAGGAGAAAAGGAAATGTTGCGCCTGAGAGAACAAATTTTCAATCTCTGTGGCATTAAACGCTTTAAAGGACTGTGGTTAAACGTCTCCAGACCGTGCCCGTGGTATCCGTGCTGGTGCTTTCCTGCCACAGAAACCTGAGGGTTCCTTTCTCGCCCACCCTTCCTCCCCCTCAGTGGGGAGCAATCCTGAAAGACTCTTAATTTGTTTTAATTGTGTCATCAGGGGTAGAGCTAATGGTACCTGGCTGCTGGCAACACTTAGCTGCTTCTGAAAAACAAAACCAAATAAGTGGCATGAACAAAGCCCACTGGAAATTCCCTGTTCCTGGGAGTGTGCAAGTCAGGTGTCTTCTAATATTTTCTTTAAATACAATGTGTGCATTTTAAAAAAACCCAAAACAACAAGTCCTGTCAGTGTCAATCTGTTCCATGCTGTTCCCGTAGCAGAGGTGATGAGAAAGCTGGCACAAGTTCATGGATTTTGGGGGTGTTATATTTTTTGCTGTGGGATGGTGCTGAGGGGGTGGTGTTCCAGATTACAGATGTGCCGGGGAAGACAGCCTTAAGGGAATGGTAACTGAAAAGGACAGAAAAGATCAAAGGGTGTTCAAATACTTAGAATTTATTGGATTTTTCACTGAACTCTCAAAAGCCATGTCCCCTGATACGAGTTGAACATTGTCCAAAATACGAACACTTTAGCTTTTTAAACCAATTTGCTCCTGAAGCAACTTCTCTGAAGGTGTTCCACCTGCAAAGTCTGTTCCATCCATCTGGCACCTTTCTACTTTCAAGAGTACTGTGAAATTTAGAAGGGCCTATCAGAGGAAATAATTATTTGTCTTTTAGCATTATTTCTAGATAGTTGTGTTCCTGGGTGTACGGGAATGAAGTTACAAATATTTAAGTTTTTATGCAGGAAATAATTTTTTTAAGTGTTTTGTCTGGTTACTAATTTCTAAAATCCAGTCTACTTTTGAAAGCCTGTTTTCACAGATGAAAACATTTAATATTCTAAACCTGCTGTCTATTACAAATTGTTACAATAAATAACTTAGATCCCTGGGAAAAAGTAGGCCAAATAGTGATTATTAAATTTATGTAATGACAAATACTTAATTTTTATTTTCCTTATGGTCCAGTGTAAGTCCAGTCCATGCTGATCGTGTCCAGTAATCTCTGGTTGGCATTGCCAGCAGGTGAAGGCTGGGTGCCCACTGAGGCTGTTCAGCAGCTCTTCCTTGGTGCGTGAACAAGTTCAGTCACTGCTCCTCACATTTTGAACCTTTGTTCTGCTGAAATCTTTGATAGGAACACCAATTTGGAAAGAGTTTTATGCCTTTCCAAGTCAAGATTCTAAAGAGCAAAATATTCCCCTCCAGTTTGTTGGGTTTTTTTAAGTACCTGAATGTTCTCAGGCTTTGCTCTGTTGTGCAAAAGCTACACAGCAGAGCAAGTGTTCCATCCACAGCTCTGAGTCTGCTGGGCCCTCTTTTCTGTGCATTGGCTCTACCTCGAGTACGTGGACACAAATTCCGAGGGCCCCCAGCTTTGGATTGCTTGGAATCAGTGAATGAGCCCTTCGATCTAAAACTAGTGCAGGAAGGAATTACTGTTTTCATGTTCTTTTCAGCCTCAACTCCAGACACAGCTGAGTGATCTGAAGTCTTTTTTTAATCTACCTGTATAATTTTTTAAATAGGCAGGAATGTCTCTTTTTTTCCCACTTGAATAAACTGATGGTTGAGGGAGTTCCAAAATTGTGCTTGTGTCTGACTTGAGGGCTTTTTACGGGTCTGTGCCTTCCTCGGGGGCGAAAGCACAGACCCAGAATAGAGGTTTATGACAGAGTGTATCTACAGGGAAGAGCAGTTACAAGTAAGTAATTTTCTATTCCTGGGTTTGGAAATTGGGTATTCTTTTTATGTTAGACACAGTAGTCTATATAACAGTCTCCCAAGAGGAAAGTTACATTTCTTAAGCATTTAAGCATAACAATTTTTAAAGCATACCTGCATGTTGCACAGGTACTTCCTATGAGACTCAATTTGTGCACCAAAGATACTTGCTGGCATACAAAGTTTTTCTACACCAGATTGGTGAAGACGCTTTCGCTCCAGTTTGCATCTCAGTAGAAAAATTTATTTGCACCACTTCATTTTGAAAATTATGCATAAGTTTTGTAGTTTGTTAATCCATGAGCACTCACAGCAGCCATTCTTTAAGTCTAGGCCATTGAACAAGCTCTTCTCCCTGCCTGGTAGTTTCATGAAGGTCGTAGTTGCTCAACTTCCTGCAAGATCTCTGTCAAACTTGAACTCAGACTTATTTCCATGCTTGTGAGATGACACCATGCTGTCACAAGTGATGACCATCTCAGAAACTATTTGGTGATTGAAACTGAACCCTGAGACTGCACATACCGTCTCTGTGCTGAACTGTTCTTAATTAATGCTGTAATGTTTATTCTCAATTTGGTGACTTTCAGTCGGATCCACAGGAGCCAGGGAAGAGGCTCTTCCCCTTTAGAGAACTGGGAACGGATCTGAGTCATGGGAAGGAACCCAAAGCACACAGAAACTTTAGCCAGGCAAGGCTGTACAAGGTTGTACATTCTTTTCCTAGAAACCATCTTCTATTGCCACTAGACACAAGAAACTTGTGGTCCAGCAGGACATTTCTTATGGTCTCATTTAAATAAATAAATAAACATTAGAAACCAAGCAAGCAAACAAAACAAAAAACCCACACACTGGGAGGTCTATCGAGAACAGGCTTTGGCAGAGTACACTCCCATTTAGGCACTCATACTCTTAATACATAAAAATGTGTTGTCACCCAGGTGTCACCATCGCCACTGCAGGTGGTGCTTAAGCTTCACTCTGCTTTTCTGTGGCACTCACAAGTTCTGATCGCACTCCAAACTTGCCTACAGAGACCACTCACTCTATTTCCTCAGAATTACCTTAAACAGTTGCTAAACTGCATAATAAGCCCAGCAGCAGGTGACTCCAGGGTTTTCTAAATTTTTTTGGAAATTTCTGACTTTGGGAGCGTTAATCTAAAGAAAAAGATTCATTTGCAATTGAACCGTAAAGAGTACAAAAAGATGATTTTCATCTGCCAGGCCTTAGTTACAGCCTACTGCAAATAAAGCTGACAAATTATCCCGCCAGCCCCAGCAGGGTACAAATTCCACGAGTGTTTACAAGCTTCTGAGACTTTAAGTCTTTGAAGAGCATTCACTAGGGAAAAATAGTTGAATTATAGCAAGCAGCAATAAGACAGACATCTCTATAAAAACTTAATAATTAGGTTAAATCTAAGCAAATGTGACAGTCAAGACAACATGTGATATTGTATCAGCATTTGCTGAAGAAAAATTAAGCTCTTGCATTGTTTGCGATTAACTGCATGAAAGTCAAGGGAGTTAAAGCAGCCTCTTTGCACATACTGCTGTAGAAAAATCAGAGCTTTACATTTCATAATGAAGTGAAATTTAAGTGGTTTAAATGTTCCCAAATTTTTATGTGAGAGCAATTTCTAAATTTTATACTATTTACTTGTGGTAACATTAGATTTCACATGCTTCCCTTCTTATCCATCTCTGCCCCCAATTATTTTTATTACTCACTTAGTCAACTGAATCGGTTTTAGTGGATTTTCCCTTGATAAACTTGACAGAAAATAGTAATAAACTGTAAACAAAACAATAAATCCTATGTATTTTGAAGGCTGGATAAGCCATTTTAGTAAAGCATGACTTGGTTTTGCCATAAATGCACTATTAGTTATGTTTGCCTGCAATCATTATTCTCTGCTAAGTTTCAGAGGGATTGTCTCCTTGAGGTCAAGTTAAAGTTCTTTTGGTGATAATCTGCCAAAGATCACTTTACTTCTTGATCTACGAGTTGCAGGTGCTTGGAGCTTGCTTTTGGTTGCTTTGCATTCTTTACTCTGAAATGAGTAGGAGGAGAAATAGCTGCAAGGGTTCTGTAGGATGCAAATTACCCTTATTTAATTGGTATTAAAAGACTTGCTTGGCTTAAATAGTAACACATTGATTTGCAGGCATTTAGATGAAGCAGGATGGACCACTCCTTTCATTGCAAGTTACAGGTTTTTTACACATAGGTAATATCTGTTCTTACCATTTAAATTGAATTATTTGTTATTTTTTTGAATCTTATTACCACTCTCTTATACTTTTAGGAATGCTAATCTGATAAATCCTATAGTGCCTAGTACTCAAGTATGTGCAAGCATTGTCCTATTCATCTCTGCAGCACTGATAGGTGGATAAATATTATTACTCTCAGAGCTAAATTATGCAAGTCAAATTGGGGATGTAAGATTAATACTTTTACAGCTGCAGTTGGAACTTCGGGTGTCTCAGGGAAGTAAATACCCTACTCACCTTACTTATTCTCCTAGACTTCAGTGCTGCCTTTGTTTCTCTGGTTTTATTTCTAAATTCAAAATTGACCTACTAAATTAGAATCTCCAGGGAAAGACTTCTTGTGAGCTGCAGCCCATTACTCTGGGGGAGTGCAGTGGTTTGCTCTAACAGATGGACTGTTTAGCCTGATTTTACTGAGGACACTTGTTTCCTGTGCCACATTATGACAAATGCAGATTTACCTTCCACTGAATTTTTAATGATAATGCAAACTGCAATATTATGTTAAATGTATATTTTTTAATGATGTGAATAGATTAGATCTTAATGTGTTTTGATGTCATATCTTTTCCGTGAGAGATTAAACTCCCTGGTTTTAGTCTTTCATCCCTGCCCACCCTACAGCAGCCACTGCTGCTAAAGGGACAGACACGATTGTGGCCCTTTATGTGCATTATCAGCAGAATTGTCTGTTTAGTTCTGATCAGATGTACCTGCACCACCCCAGAAGAGGACAGTGATTTTTGTGAAACTGTTCTTGGATATAAAATTTGGGTTAGAGAATCTTTTTATTCCTGATTCAGAAGGTGGAAAGAACTCAATTTTAATATCCTAAGCAGAGTTTGAAGGGCTGATAAGTAAGAAGCCCGCTACCTGTTAAACATCCTTCTGCCATCTTTTTCTAGTCCCACACATTTAACTCACAGTTGCATTCAAAACTAAGTTCACATGATTTCCAATGCCTGGGTGGAAATATTAGCACAATGAAAACATGTTAGCCATTCACCGTAAGTGTTTGTTAGTTTGGCTAAATCTATGTGTAGAAAAAAAAGAACAGTACGAATGGCAAAGAAATCAAACCCCACAGATGTTTTAATCAAATATTGAAATAGGAAGTTGCAGGAGAAGATAATTTCAAGTGAGAATGACTATACCACTGGTTTGGATCAAAGGCTGTGTCAGCAATGCTTCTTGTAATAATTTCAGGCTTTAAAAAAGGAGATATATTAGGACAAAAAAAGCAGAAATAAAGAAGAAAACTGGAGTTTTCTTCTCCAGAGCAGCAACTTTTAAACTCAATTAAAGCAGTCAGGCTAGTAGAGCAGCATGCTAATACTTACTACAGAGAGTCAGTGAATACAAATGACCTTTGTGGATTTGGTTTTTGCTGCTTTTCCTCCTGATTGAAAAGGATGCCCAGCAGTTGTCTTAATTGGATGTTAATTGATACATATTCACAGGAAGGAGTCTGTGATCTTGAAGCTTGTTTGTATGAAAGAGTATAATGGAACAAAGTGTGAGGAAGTTTTTTTAATGATCACAGTGACATAGCAGAGTGGTAGGAATTCTAAAATTATCTCAGAAATGTTTGAGGAGTCATTACCGGAACAGATTTAGCTGCATTCATACAGCTTTAATATTCTGCCTTACACATTAAAAACATAATTAAACTAAAGATAAACCTTATAATTATGACCTCATACCTCCTGTCAGTAATATTCTCTTACACTTTCTTGAGTCCTCATGACGATATAAAAGAGGACGATGAGACAGAATGCAAACTACTCATCTTTCAAAACTATCAGTCACTATTCCCAGGTATGAAGTGCTCCCTGATGAGTTGTGCCCAGTCACTCCAGGAGACCCATGTCCCCTCCTGGATATCATTGTACCCACACACACCATGGAAACAGGTGTTGAGTACTTCCCAGTGTTGGATTCAGTGCGTGGAATACAGTGTGGCAAGAAAGACACCACCTTTGTCCTTGACCACTCAAGTATCTGTGGCTTTGAACTAAGAATTGTGTTTTCATTTCCATTGCTATTTTTACTAGAACTGTCTAAACTCAAGCAGCACAGCCACTTCAAAATGACACTGAGCTCTGAGGGAGGTCCTGTCTTATTGCTTTGTTACAGTGACATGGCATCCAGAAATAATGTTTAGTAATCTATGCTTGCATGAGGATGTACTGCATGAGAACCAAGAAAGTAGAAGTCTTTATAATTAATAAATTGCAGAAGCATGTAAGAACAGTTACACACAAGAGAGATTACAAAAGTATTGGTAACTTGTAGTGGTTAATCCACAAACAAAAGCAGGTTGCCATAAACCACTTCTGAGACTAACTCAGCCCACCAAGACTATATAAGTGTACTGGACATACTCCTGTTCACGAAAAATAGTATTTAAAATTAAGCATATTGCTTCAAATGAGACTGGCTGAAAATACCTTCTTTGTGTGTGTCAAAAGGAGGTATGAAAAATGACAGAAACTGGAAACTCTGCAAGGACAGCCATCTAAGCATAGGTGCCATGTAAAAATGACAAGTTGTGGTCATCCTCAATGTCTAGGAATTGACAGCTTTGGGCTGCAAGCCCAAAGGGGAAGTGTCTGTGCTATTCCATGAGCCAGCCAAGCCTTTACTTGCAAAAGGCACACGGAACCTCTGCATGGAATTAGCCAGAGTTTAAGGGAAGTGCCTCCTGTGCTCCTGTTTCCCTGTGCTGGTTAGATAAAGCAAAATGTCAAACTGCTGGCAGTTCAGCAGTGTTCAACCAGCTGGTTTTTCTGGTTTAAATTAGGAGCTGGATTGCTCTTTTAAATGGTTCAAGTTTCCTGAAGGCAGATCTCTAAAAGTCACTCTGCATGCAGAAAGCCCAGCCTCTCCTAATCCATCCTTTCCGCCTGGAACAACAGACTGACTGTAACCTGAAGAGCAGTTTCTCCTATTTATTTTCCTGATAGTGGCTGTGGATCTCCCTTTAATACAAAACCATTTCAATGTGATTGAAATGGCAGCCTGTACTGAAAGACTTTAATGCGTTCTTTTTGGAATTCTGGTTACGACTTTGTCTGTCCTTACCTGTGAATCTGTATCGGTGCTACTCTAATATATGCAGGCAGAAGATGTTTAGTGTTAAAGAGTGTGATAAGCTGGCATCCCTTAGCGCATATGTTTACAGGGAGGTACAGTGGAGTCTGTAGGAACAGGCAGGAGAGGGGCCATAGAGTTAAGAATGAAAGAGAGAGCGAGGCAGTGCTGAGAAGGTGAAATGTTTATCTGCCAATTTTAGTTTCCAGTGTATTTAATACTTTATAATGTCAGTTGCTTGGAAACCAGTGTTTTGTGCCCTTTTGCTGCTTGGCAAAAATCACTCTAATTGGCATGTTTCTAGCACTGTCACTGCTGGCAGTTTGCAGCATTTTTTGTTTCCTCCAGAAGCGAAATTTTTCTTTCACATGAATGATGGCTCACATTAATTAGAGAGCAGTTATGGGGAAAGACAGCCATTTAAGTGTATGGATGTATGAACCATTATCTCTATCATCAATCACTGGGAGGACTGCTATTCCTATCAACATTTCTGCCTTTCCAGAGGCTGTTCCT
Organism: Ifrita kowaldi; assembly: GCA_013398055.1. Lineage (NCBI taxonomy): Eukaryota > Metazoa > Chordata > Aves > Passeriformes > Cinclosomatidae > Ifrita > Ifrita kowaldi. The sequence goes on from VZRS01012395.1 coordinate 57,031, forward strand.
TTGAGTCTCAATTCCTTTCCTTTTAGGTAAAAATATTTGTTTGAGATTTCTTAAGTGGAAATAGTTCATTCTTATTAGATTTTACTGCTTATCTAAACACAACAGTGTAATCCCACATTTTCTGATACCCCAATGACACATTGTCACTGGATTTTTGAACAATGCTGACATGTACAATGAGTTTTCTATTATTTAGCAGTAAAATGTCATTGCTTTGTAAATACCTTCATGTAGTAAAGCAAGGCATTATGTCGTGAGAATTGGTTTCTATTTTCACATGAAAATCTTGAAGTAGTAGCATTATTTCCTGGTGGAGGATCAGGGCCCTCACTGAAATTCCACCTAACAAGCAGTGAATTTTTATTGGTAATATGAACATAAAGCCCTTCTTACAGCTAGAAAATGGAAACCCCAGAAATCTCCACATGATTTTTTTTTTCTTTTAATGTTTTAGTAAGAGCTTACCCACAGCTTTTTGGAGAAAAATTTAAAGCAAAGCCCTGAAATCTCACAGGTGTATTTTTTTGCCCTTCATCAGTACAAAACCGACCTTTCGGTGCTGCTCGAAGTACTTCGCCCGCTCACCTTTGTTTATATACTCCTCCTGAGACAGCTTTTTTGTAACTCCCAGTAGCCAAATGTGTTTGGGCTTCTCAGTGTTAGAGAACCTCCTCATTTTCCAACAAGAGGATCTGCCTCATTTCACAATGGAAGCAGCATCTGTGTTTTAACATCTTTGTAGTTAATTGAAAACCACACTAAGACACATTAAATATGCAGTACTACATGAATGCATCTACCTGTGACATCTCCTATCACAGTGTGGGTGGTGTTTTGACTGTTGAGGATCTTTATTTCCTGCCACACAACCTTCTGTGAACGTACCGCAAATTTGCTCATGTCTTACTTGAACTTGTTTCGTGACTTATTTCCCGGTCAGATTTCCATGTGATAATGTGCATCTTTCCCATTATGCAAATGCTGGTTTTGTTTTTAAACAGACATTTGAGTACAGAATATTGTACTCATCTGCAGGAGAATAGAATGGGAATCAACATCTGAAACAATGTGGGTATTCCAGATTGTTTGTGTGTCTTCAACTGCTCCAGACAGATGTTGATGTGGTGCTACTTTAGTTCCTTGGCAGAATCATCAGTGGTTCAGCATGGTGAATGAGCACAGATGTCTGAGTTTCTGTGGGTTGGTACCTACATTTAATAGATTTTTAATGTCATTATCATCTGGTCTTCACTGAGTTAAAGAAAAGTGGGTGGATGAATGTTTACCCATTTGGTTCTTAGTGTGTAATTGTTCAAGTATTGAATAGGAGCAGTCACCACTGTGTTCCTGATTCCTTGTGTAGGCATCTCTAACTCGGCTGTGAGCACTACCAAACCAGGAGTTATAATTAATTTGCATTAGTATCTACATTTGAACTGTGAGTACTTGCAAGCTTTTTCTGTCCACATGCTGAGCTTTCAGAGCATGACCCAAACACAGAGCTCAATAGAACTTGCTGGCTCAGGCTCACAATCATGTAAATTCAACTCCAGGGCTTTTGGTAATTTCAGAAATAAATTTCAGGATCATGTGTGTGCCCTGTAAAAACTCACTGAATGAGTTTTAAGTGAACAATTCCCTAATTCTCATTAACAATGAGACTGCCTTACATTGCTCAGGAAAGGTGATGGAACAGTCCAAATGGAAATAAATTTGGCACATACTGGCGTGGATATAAATTACAATGCTGAATGTAAGGTCCTGAGGTACTGAGTGAAATGGTCAGCAGCTCCGGTATTTGCTGATAAGAGAATGGAACACTGGTGTAAATCAGTGTCACTGTTGACAGGTTACAAGAAATGCAGGGTTTGCTCTCCTATTGTTCTGTGCGTGCTCTGTATATAAGAAAAGCACAGTGTGCATATGAATTTTCTTTAATCTTGGCAATTCCTGCAGTTTCATAATTATTTGCTATTTAGCTGTTACAGCACCTTGTCAGAGAGTTAAGGGACATGTAAGAATTGTTTCAGCCATTAGAATGCAGTAACAGCTCCAGTGGAGTCTGATGTGTTCTAAAGCAGATGCATTCAACATATATTTTGGGGGACTGGAATGATTAAAAAAAAAAGTGTCCTATTAAAAGTGAAACAGCAGTGAGGGCAGTGGCGTATAATCAATTGAAATCTGATTAATGTAGTATTAACAGTTGTGCTCCTGCAGAGAATTGCCCTCATCCTGAATCCTTCAGCTTGTCAGAACTTCCATTTTACTGTATGTTCAAAAAAACCAGACCCTCCAGTACCATGGTGCCCCCAAAACTGTTGAAGGATGTCGATTTCAAATTTAATCCAACTGAAGTCAGCTTCCTGCTCTCTCTGCTTCCTTCACTGGATATTGCTTTGAAATCTTCAGGGTCCAGATGTTCATCAGCCTCATTTGAGATTTGTGATGGGATCACAGCTCATGATGGCACAGCTGCAAATAATGCAAAGTGCTCATTTAGAAGATTTATAGTGGGTTTTAATAGAGTTTTAGCCTGCTCAGAAAACAGTTCAGCTGTATTTGCTGTAGTTTCAAAGTTGTTGCCTCCTGCGCTTTCTGGTTTGTAAGAAAATGGATTGTTGTATTACATTTTCTGCTACAGAAAATACTTACTGGGAATGGTTTAAGTTGCAGCATGGATGAAATTGCACTTGTGTTTCACCTGGGAAGCCTTAGCTCCTCTCCAGTTTGTCACTACTGCAGCAAAGCAGACAGTGCCCCGCAGGTACCTCCCAACACCCTCGGCAGGGTCTGGCCTGGTGCCCTAAAAAGAGCTTTTATGGGTCTAGCAGGGAGTTGCAGTAGATGCACATTGAAATGCTTTTATGAAAATAAAGGAAATGGCCCTTAAACTGTGCTCTCAGTGGCTTTCAGAGCAGTGACACACGGGTTTCATTTACATTTACAACTGGCTGTAAGCCTCTGGAAAAGGCTGGATTCTTTCTAACAGTGTCTGGAGCAGGAGATGTTCTGTCATTAGCTTTGTTGATATAAAGGCTGATTCCATTGAGGTAAGAAAATTGAATAAGCCATTTTCTGAAATGGTGGCTAACAATTTCCACGAGCAGAGAAATATGTATGTATACATTGCTTGATAGATCCATAATTACTTTATTTACTACTTAAAATATTCACCAGGAATCTTCAGCCGTAGAGAGAGAATCAAGCTGGTATAAATCGTCTGCAACTCCAGCCTCAGGGAATGGGGCAGAGGGAGATGAGCAGGAAAAGCTGGAGCCTGAAGCACCTGGTGACACCACTCATTGCATCAAATACAGCCCTTTAGTGGCACAGTCAAGGGCTTTGCAATTTTCTTCCCATTTTCCTGGCTATTCTGCTCAGGCTGGAGCCAGACCAGGTGAGCTGAGCAAGGGTTTGGCATCACATCAGTCCTTTGATAACCATCTCTCCCCAGATTTGTTTTTGCACAACGTAGATCTGACATTACCGACTATAAAATCTGATCTTGTGGGACAAATACGTCCTTACTGTGATTCCTTTGAATGCGGTGAAGATGACCCAGGGTACGTAAACAAGTAGAAATTATGTAAAAAAAACCCCGGTAAATATCTAGCCTGTCCTCACCCTGACGAAAAAGTTTCTGACATTACTGTTACAGCTTCCTAATGTTTTACTAGCACTGAAATCATAACTAAGACAAATTTAGGATTTCCTTTTATTTTTATGAGTAGTTTCTTAGTCAAAGGCACCAAGAATCCCAAATCTTAGCAGTAAAAGTTCAATTCCCGAACACTTTAATGGCCAATTAACTGATGACCTTGAGTCTCTAAAGGATTTACAGAGTAATTTAGTAAGTGCACAGTTACACCAAGCACTGAAAATACACTTGCAACCAATTTTCTGTATGTGCAGTGCACTGCTGGGTCACTTCTTTGTGCATGTCTTTGACCCTTATCTGTAATAATATATTCCTGCAGAGAAAACTGGAATTATTCCACAGTACATTATTACTGCTCAGAAAACTCTTTTAATGTTCATGCTGATAAAGTTATTAATGGAGAAGAATTAGACATATCCTTTTGTCTGAACAGCACTTGAAAATCTGTGTTGTGACTACAGTTGACTGAAGCTCAATTACTTCAATAAACGTATTCCAAATTTCACCTTGATTACATTTGCATTTTAATGAACAATTCTCGCCTACTTATCAAATAGGCAGCCCAGCTAAATTTATTAAGTTATTGTATAAACAGGGTATTGTGATGCCCGAATTTAAATGGAGAAATATTTGATGTCATATTCCAGCAATATGTTGTAAATCTACAGTGTAGAAGAGTACATTGGTTATCTCTGTATTTTAATTTTGAGTGTATTTTACCATTAATCTTTTGGATAACTCATTAATACCCCAGAAATATGGAATTATGAATGGATATTTTTGTGTGTTTAAATCAGATGGTTATTACAGCTCTTTTATATGTTATATTCCTGTTAAATGTTCTGTTATTTATTTCTTTTGCCATAGTTGAGAAGGAAGGAGAGAGTAAATTGCTCCCCTTGACAACTGGTGAATTTGGCGCCTGAAATTACGGAACCATAGAACATGCTGAGTTGGGAGGGACCCACGGGGATCACTGAGTCCAACTCCTGACCCTGCACAGGACCATCACCAAGAGTCATATCCTGTGCCCAAGAGTGATGAGCACCTTGTGGCCTTTCGGTACTTCAATTCCTCTGGTAAGAAAAGAGAGTTATTACTTGTCAGTAAAACAAATAAGGCGCAGCTTTCGAGCCTGGATTGTGTTTGAAAGAATCAATACAGTCTGATGACACCTGATTCAAAAGTCAGCAGCCCATTCACTGGCAGGGATGCGTCCTGTGGTGTGGGATAAGATGCTCCTTGGACTTGGATCAGCTGCAACATTCTTACTTACATTTTACGCCGAGGTTGCAGAGCACCTGTGTGCCAAATCCCTTTCACTGCCATTACCTCTGCTTTTTCTACTTCTATTTTTTTTTTTTTTTACCTCTGTTGTCATCCCACAGGCAGCACAGTGTAGTCACTTCTTTACTTCCTTCTCCTGCAGTAATATCCTGCCTGTTCCCTCCAGCTCACTGACAGGCTGCACTGGCACCTTCCCTTTTCCTAAACAGAGCTCTTTCCAAGAGCATACAGAATTCAGCAGTGAACAGGCAGCTTCAGGGCAGTGACAGAGAGTCCAGTACTGCTATAAATTAGATTTAGACAGGGAGTTATTGAACCAAGTACTGGACAAAGCAATGCTGAGCTCAAGACATCCAATGGTTCCCCTGTGTCACATTGAAAGAGATAAAGGAAAGTTCTCCCAGTTCATACTGGGGAATTGTTGTCCTTTATTATCATATTGCAGAGGGAGATAGTAAAGTTGAACTCTTGTACATAGAAGAATGTGAACTCACCTTTAAAAATTAAGCTGGTGGGCAACAAAGAAATCAATTTAATAGTATGTGATCAGAACTCTGCCCAAGTTGTGATGATTTTTGGCAGGGCATCACCTCAGTTCTGTGGTGATCTCTGAAGCAAGGTGGAGAATACTTTCATATACTTGGTCAGGAATCACTGGAGAGGAAGAGCACACCAGAAGCAGCCCAGCAGGCTTGGGGCACATGACAAAGAACTGAGTTCCAGCCACCCAAATATTCCTCTGATGTGGAGGAGTCAAAGGAACAAATAAACATGTAAGTCAGCTCAGAGGGCTTTGGGTGATCTGAGGGCAGTGGTTTCAAGAAGCGACAATTTCCAGTTCTTGTCATTCCTTGCTATTGAGGTAGTTGCCTTGGATGGACTAGAAAGGGATAATGCTAAAAGTCTGGGTAAGTGCGCAGCTGTAAACTTGGCAAGCGTGGGGAAAAAAGTGTTTTAAGTGGGTTAAAAAAGAGGAGATTTAGAAGGCAGGAAGAAGGTGAGTGAACTCTGGAGAGGTTTCATAGGTACCTCAGAAATGAAAAGAAAAAACCTGCTGAGCTTGTGCCATGCTTTTGTTCCCCCCAGTGTGGGACCCCACAGCATTAAGAATAAAATAGAATTACACTCAGCAGAAGTAGCTGGGTTTCTTCATGACTCCACACCTATTACTTACAACCTTCTTCAGGTTTTCTCTCCATTTGATCACTGAAATGTCTTCAGTCCTTTGGCTCCCACTGCACCACTAATGCCCACTGTAACACTGGAGTTGTCTTCCACCTGCTAGCCCTCACTGGGTGATTATTAAATCCTTGCTCAGCAAGACAGAGTAACCCTTCTGGAGGTTATAGACTTTTGGAGCTTTAGTGCATCAAAAGCACATCTATCTCCAGCAGTCTTTTCTCATCACTTTGCTGTGCCTTTTGTCACTACCAGGTACCACCTTCCTCTCATGAACTGACTCTCAACTTGGAAAACTCACTCTCCACAGTCATCAGAGATGCCATCATGCTCTAGTCATGAATTGAGACAACACTCTATGACCATTAATAAAAAATAAGAAATAAAATCTCTCCTGGGAGTACAAAAAAACAGACCAAAAAAGCAATCAAGTAGCACAGACAGGCTGAGTAATTCTCAACAGAAAAGTATCATATTTACTAGATTGACATTGAGTATCCAGCATTCTAAATGGTCCCTAATTGAACAGCTAGAAAACGTGGGAAAGGAACAAAGTATTCCTGAGAGACAGTGTGATGGAAGGAGAAAACAGGTTAAAGAGACTCGTGGCAGTGAATGAGCAGCACCCACAGCCTGTAAAAAGCTCAGTTTTCTGTTGCATTGGTTTGGCCAAGACTCTTCTCATTGGGGTGAATCTTTTCAACTTAATCTTTATTATTTTCTGTGCCCACAACATGGTAACCTAGGAAAAACTGAACAGAATTTGAGGCACATCTTGAAACTTTGGCCTCATGCATATAATCCTACCACCTCCAGTGGCATGATTCCAACAGAAAACAAGTGGAATGGAATACCAGCAGTGTGTCAGCATCTTTTCTCAAACAAATCAGTCACATTATTTCCTCTGCCTCCAAATCTGATTTCACATAAATGCTTAATTGCTAATAATAAGCAGTAGTATATATGTGTGAATACAAATCATACTGTATTTATAAAGTACTGTAAGCATATTAGAAATAAATGAAAATTATATATTCTGGTAAACATAGAACTATCCAACTTTCAATATTAATAAATGCTAATAAGTGCAGTCATGAACAATTTAGAAATGCATCTAAGTATTCTTTTAAAAGCTAAGAAGAGGAGGAAGTGTGATGAACACAATAAACAGTTTTATTTGCTCTACCTTAGTTTCCCATGCTACTTTTTTAACTCCAGTCTTTCTTCTTTCCCACAGGAGACAGCCACATGAAGAAGTCGGGAAAGAAGAAAAAAAGATGACCTTACACTCATTTATTACTGTTTATGCCAGTATGGATTCCAAGCCACCCTGGAGCAAAAAGGTAAATTTGAAGGAAGATTCATGTCCTGCCCTCCGTGATAGGACATGAGTGAAACTCACAGCGACACAGACCGGCAACAGGTACACCCAGAGCTGCTGTTCAGCTGCTGAAATTGTTTTCTGAGAACTTCAGCACTTGATGGTGATGTAGTCTGTCTTTACTGATAGCAACTGTTAAATTTTAACACTAAATGATTGAATATGAAAGAACGCCTTGTACGTGCACGCATGCAGAAGCACAATCACACGTCACTTGCCTCACTGACATTCACTCAGCAAGTTCTAAGCCGCACGAAATGTTTTATGTGGTGTGCCTTTCAGGATTGGGCTCATTTTAAGGAAAGGCTGTCAAAATTAAAATTTAATCAGCCAAGGTAATAGTGGGCCTGTGAAAGAGAGAGGGAGAAGGCAGTGCTTGTACCATGTTTGTTTCTCTGTAGTTTGGATCAGTCACTAATACACACTGTCTGGTCTGTTCTTAGTTCATTAACCCAATTGCTCAGCAAATGTGTCTTTATATATTTACATGTGCGCACGGGACAAGCTGAATGGCGAAGATAATCTTGGTTTGGAAAAAGATGGGTTTAACATTTTAAACTTGCACGCTGTTTTTACTTAAATGCAAAACTTAGAAGCTCCTGTAGAATCCAAACCCCCAAGAATCCACACCATAGTGGGATAAGTGCTAGAATTCCCCTGCGTTTGAAAGCACTGCACACGTCATCAAGATAAGCCTACTGGAAATTTCACATCCAAAAATATGCTTTGAGGGCACAGAGCTATGTATCAATACTAGAAAAACCTCGAGAGGTGTCTAGAATCCACTGGGACAATTAAAAGCTCCTGCTACAGAAATAATTGGATGTGTCTGTTCGAGCCCACACGGTGCCAGCTGGGCTTTTTCCCTGACTAGAATGTAACTTGTTGGTTTCTCCTCCTTCCAGTGAACACCTTTTCCAACAGCTCTGTGCCACACACTGGCTTTTGGAAGCTTTGGCTCTCAAATCCAACAGTTTGACCCATTCTGTATTGACCTGCTGGATTCCAAGGGGAAGGAGCGAGGTGCTGGGGATCTGTTGTCCTTCGTATGTTGCTGTTTCTCTTTTTTCAAGAAATAGCCATTTCAGTGGAATGTTATTAATTCTGTCATGCACCATAAACAAATCCTGGATTGACTTTGTCCCTGTGCAGTTAGCAGGCAGCAGTACAGTCAAACCAGCAGCACAGCATCTTCCTCTCTTATTGCAGCTTGCAGAACCAGGAGAAAATACTGAGATCCCAGCCAAATCCATGTTTTCTTTGCTTTTTCTCGTTTGGCTCATAAAGATGCAAATTAAATACATTTAGTAATAGATGTATGTATATTCCCATAGCCTTCCCTTGGAGGGTTATCCCACTGAACTCAACAGGAATTCCATATACATTATCATTACAGAACAAAGCCAGCTATTAAGTGATATTCAGTAGCTGATTTTATTCTGTCAATTATGTATGACAGTGATGGGTATTTTGTAAAAGACGTCTTGCTTCTGAACTTTTATACTGCTAAAAGTAAATAGTAATTTAGGTTTTCAACATTTTTTTAGTCAATATAATAACGTTGACATAACGCGTATTTAAATTATTCATGAGTGGTGGGTAAGAACAGTGAACAGTTTATGCTCTGACTTGCTGGGTAAAGCTCTTCAAAGCTGTTCTGTTTTCTGTCTGCGTTCTCAGTCAAGACAAACCGCCTATGTATAACAGAGGTATAAAAGTAGCCTTATATAGAATTAGCCTGATAAATTGGAGGAGAGAACCAGTCCTGGTGTGCTTGGGGAATGGACCGACCAACAGACTGGGATAAAGGAGAGTTTGTCAGCAAGTCTCCCAGATAACAGGCTGGCAGCAGAGTATAAATGCGTAGAGCTCTGGATTTTTCCCAGGTTTTCTGGTTCTGCAGCTTCTGGTTGCAAACTTCCTTTTGCCCCTGACCACTTGATAGACCTGACAGAGTATTTATCCATTGGCTCTGCAATGCAGTTCACTACAAAACTAGGTGATCTTAAATCTTTTCACTTCCTTCCAAGTCAAACTGGACCAGAAAGGCACGTTTGCCATTTAGTACTGCTAATTACCTTTTACTTGATATTTATGTTATCATTATTAGGCTGACAGCATGCTCTGCTACACTCTAAATTACCACTCAGGAAGGAGCTCTTGGAGTCATTTGGGGAGAGTTCTGGGACTGTTCAGGAGCTGTCAAAAAGGCAAGAAAGACCCTAAGAATGAAGAATAAAAGACCCTAAGAATAAAGAAGGAAATGTGTTATGGAAAAATACAAATATTTTTCAAGTGCTTTATCAGTTCCTGTCCTTCCCATTCACCCAGGCTGGTTTCACAAGTAGTAAAGTTTGATTGAAAAAAAAGAGGTGAGATAAGGTAGAGATATGGAATGACTTCCACATGAGAACCAATTAAACAGACTGAGGCTCTTCAGGGCAGGAAAGAAATGGCTGGAGACAAGGTTATGACAGGTCTCTGTAACATCATGGAGGGCATGAAAAAAAGTGATTAGAGAGTGGTTATTCACAAGTTCCCGTGACACCAGATTTATTGCACACCAAATTAAATTATCTGGCAGAAAATTTAAAGCAGTGGGAAGTGTTTTCAAGCATGATTAAAATTAGGAACTCGTTGCTACAATATATTGCTGGACGTATATCCAAGTGCAAACACAATTTAACAGAACAGAAGGAAAAACTATTAATGGATTACAAGTACAGCTGCCTTGTAGCCTCATACCCCAAATTCACAAATCTTTGTGTAGCTCATACAGACATAATTTTGAGAGCACACACAACCCTAACCCACATGTGCACATATTTATATTTCAGAGCTGGGAAAGAGATTCTGTAGCTGGCAGATAATCAGTAGATACAGCTGAGCGTGACTCTAACAGAAAGATTTCTTTTAAGAATTCATAACTCAGTATAAAGCCTTTTGTCCAATGGTAGTTTTGTTTATACAAATTGGATTTTTCAGTGCTCGGTGGCTGAGGGAGGACCTGCATTAGTGCAAAGGTTTAAATGTTACATCATGTTGACAGAGGTAAATGTTGAAGCTCCGGTCGTGGCAGCAGTGGTAGAACAACAGGTCACTGCTGAGGAAGTATCATTTATCACTCAGTCCCCACCTAATCAGTCAAAGGTTTTACAAAGCAGATTAGAGTTCTAAGCTTGCTTTCTTCACCACATTTAAAGAAAAATTTAAAATCTCATTTGCCACAGACAGGGAATATAGGATCTAAACGTACAAAATGCGAGCCTAATTTTTCATGGTTCCTGTGTAATGAACGATGTGTGTGGGCAGACCAGTTCAGACGACACACATTTTCTTCTCAATGAGAAGGAAAATGTGGGACTTGTATGAGAGATTAAACAGTAACTGGATTTTTTTCCCCAAAGCTTTCCAGACAGTAGTTTAGCTTTGACTTCGCCATAAAAACCATATTTTTTAAAAGAGGATATAAGTATTTGTGCAAAGGATCTTCCTTGTAAAACTTATTCCTGAATTTGGGGCTTTTCTTTGAGATTGATCAGTGCCTCTTCAACTGATTTATCATTGTTAGATCTCTGCAGAACAGGTAAATATAGTACCCCATTTCACAGATGATTAACTAAAGCATAGAAATCAAAGTCAGGTGAAATTACTAAATCCTTCTTTTCTCTTTTCTCATTAATGTCTGACTAGCTCACAGCTATGGAGGTTAATATTTCAAAAATATTATTAATACAGACAAGCTTGATTATTTCTCTTCAGTTTCTCCAGGTGGAGATGAATGAAAGTACTGGGCTTTTCCAAGCGGGGTTCTGACTTTCAACACACAGAAATAGCTTGGGCTGCTATTTAACACAGCCACTATTCAGCAGCCATTTCCTCTTCTGTATGCAGTGCTTCACAAAAATATAGGAAAAGGACATTTTGAATTTGGGGATTACAACTTCAAGGTGTTGCATGCTCAGTAAAATGTCACTTATTACCATGTGGGATACACCAAGAACCTCAGAGGATGATTTAGGATTTGACAGCTAACAGTGGGATTTCTGCTAAGGAGTCTGACTGCATGAGCGATTGGAGGGAATAACACAGAGAAAATGGGTGTGTCTGTCTCTCCAGGGGTTTGGCACCAAAGCAGGAATGAAACAGCAGTGGGAAGGACAACAAAGATGTTAATTTGAAGGAAAACAGTGAGTTAAATTGACTTTACAGGAGTTCAAGGGAGTGGAGAATAAAAGCACTCACAACGGGAGGCAGAAAGAGTAAAGGGTATTTTTGGAGAGAGATCTGCTTAAAGAGGGGGAATCTGGAAACTGCAGCCAGTGAAGGGCTACTTGAGGATGTCTGGAGTGGTGCTGAATGCTGATAAGGAGACACAGACATGTAATTAGATACCTGTTGATGTTAAATGTATTAAATTCCACATGACATTTAATAGAAGAATGGCAAAGTGATACAGTAGGCTTAGGAATTCAGAAGACTTGACAGTTATGCCACTAGTACAGCATGGCCCTGAAAACAGACTTTCTGCATAGTTTGTTCAAATCTACCTCATTTTCTAATACATTATTTTTATAAGCATCTAAAGTACTAAACATTTAGTGCCTTCTACTTAATGGTTGGGTTTTTTCACAGCTGAAACAACAAAGTTTATATTTTCAACAGTGATTAATGAATTGGGGCATTTGTATTTGGGTACCCATATTGAAACCTCTCTAAAAATCTGCTTTTCTTTGAAGAAACTTTAATTTTCGGAAATACTAAGTAGCAGGTTTCTTTCAGGCCAGCATATGCAGCATCCTCTCTGGAAGGGAGAGAGCAGTCACTACAGATTTGGAAAGTTTTTACAGAATATTCTTTTTCATCCCTACAGGTAAAACATGAAGAGGTGTTGTTGGGGTTTTAAGAGTCGTCCTGTTTTATTTTTCTCTCAAAGAATTTTTCCCATATATGTTGCCAGGGCAACAAACTACCGAGTGCTTAAGAAAAACAAAAGACCTGGCCACGGGGGCGGGGTCCAACTGTCCACTCTTTCACCTGGGGGTTGGGTACAGCCTGGGCTGGCTGGTGCTCTCGGCGTTCGGAGGGACAGAGGCTGCCGTCGTTGTAGAAGGAGTTCGTCGCTGCTGCAGGCTTCTGCTTTTCGGCTGCCTTCCTTCTACCGGAGAAAACCGGGATCCCAAGCCCGCCTTTCCCTGCCCTGCTGGGAGCCGGGCTGTGGCAGCCCTGCCCCGTTGCTTTGAGCCTTCGCCACA
>VZRS01012398.1:0-33010 GCA_013398055.1 Ifrita kowaldi
CTGATACCTTCTCCTGTAACCACTGGCAGAACCTAAAACCAACTAGTTCTAGCTCAGTTCTAAAAGCCATTTTCCTCCTGTTGCCTGCTCGATATCAGTTCTTGTGTGAAGCAGGGTGCAAGTATCATCTGTTACTGCTGGCTTCTTGTGTTCTTGGTGGAAGGGCAGACCCGCAGCCAGCTCCTTCCTGCTGAAGAAAGCTTAGACCAGCCTCACCTCAGCTGCCCTCTTATCTGTCTGTATGATGAGACGGTGCATGATGAGATGGTGCAATCTCTTTGAGTGATTTTTGTGCACTTTGCCTGTGTATGGTTAGAGCAGAGAAAGGTGTGAGGCTCATTTAAGAGTTTGGAGGGGAAGGGCTATTTGCTGGCACTGTGAATAACTGTGGAGTCTCCCACGGGTGGGGGGAGAGGAGGGAAGAACTCAACAGTTCTGTTTGTACTGTTATGTCTATTGAGTATGGAAGAATGACCTTTTGTACCTGATCTAACTGTGGACCTTGTTAAATCTGATTTTGAAAAAGAGGACTGTAAATTCTTGAGATGAAAAAGGGATTGCTGACATCTTAAGTTCTTTAACTTCTTAGTTTGATTCATGTAACTCAGACTTTAATGTGCTTGAATATAGTAAAAGATACACTACAGTCATAAATGGGACATTAAAACTTTTTTAAAAGCTCCTTTCCCCCTAAAGGTCGGTATTCTCATGTTTACATATGAAGATCATTTGCACCTTTACAAGGAAATCAAGTATTCTGTAAACAAATGTTTACATGTATCATTTATGCTTTTTTCTAGCATGAGTAACTTGTATAAATAGTGCTATCTTAATAAATTTCTTCTATGCTGTTCTTGTTTAGTTCCTTGGGGTGAAAGCAGTGGTGGGTGTTTTTCTGTGGTTTATGTGGACAAAGATGCTGGAGGGTTTTTCCCAGATAAATCCAAGTAAAAGAGGCTTAAAACTCTGCTGTTTATTGTTACTCTGCACATCATTCAGAACCAGCTTTTCTGGAAGGAAGCATCTGTGCTATCTGGCTAAATCTTATCTCTGCTCACTTAACTGCATTTATCAATGAGGACAACACAAGGAAGAGGCTAAAAGAGGCTGTAAGAACTTAGGTTTTTAGAGATTTTTTATGCAAATTTGTAGGAAAGAGCTGAGCATTAGATTTAAAACTTAGCCCTGGGTGTAACAGTCCTGTTTTCAAATCAAATACAGGTGCCAGTTATTTCCAGACCTTGTACTCCTTTGTCCAGTGCTCTTCTGACTCCAGATAGCAAACTTTGTGTGAGATATTTCAAAAAAGGAAACTAAAGCACCAGAGGTGCTTTAAGATACTTTAAGTGGCTGCTGAGCTGCCAAGACCTTCAGAACATCACTTAGCTGCTTCTACCAGGGTAAGAGTTATCACAGACTTCAACCTTAACATGCAAAAATAATCCATCTTCAACTAGTAAAGAATCTGAAACCAAGTGCGTGTTTCTTTGTCTAATTCTGGAAATAGGTTAGGAACTAGGCATGCAGTTACGTCATGTTAGGCAGTTTTACTCTGGGAAAAGAAAAGAAACTACATCCCTATTTAGGAGAAGGTCACAGCACAAATCAGCTCCTAGAGATGCTGCACAAGTGTGAAGCAAGAAACTAGACTTGGAATTTTGCTGCTCACAGAAATATTTAATAAGTAACAAGTGGCGGTTTGGTGAGGTAAGCTGTAGTAGTAAATAAGCTCCATGAAAGGATGTATTTAATTAGACACAGATGGTCTTTCCTTAAGACAAAAGATGGAAAATATTTTCTTTATTTAGTGCTGTATTACAAAAAGTCGTAGCAGGTGTTACTTTCTGCTCCTTAAATGTCTAGCCAGACACTTGCGCACCGTACCTCTGAACTCTTACCCGCTCCGGAAGGGAGGGATCCAACATAAAATTATAGCACACAGCTCCAACCCTGAGAGATCTCTGGCCTACAGGATTACATCCAAGATGACAAACATCAGGACAAAGCCTAGTAACTATCAAGTTTATCCACAGACCTCACTTTCCTATCTATCAACTTGCCTGGGAGGACCAATAGGCTGACAAGTGCCTTGCATCCAATCTCATGCCCAACTGGAACACAGATGAACATTATCACCAAGTACCCTTAACAAGCTAAAAAGGGGATTAGAAACGTGAATTTTTTTGACCTGGATTGTAGAGCATGCACCCTTTCTCAGGTGTGCTGAACTTTGCATTTAGACTAGCCCAAGAGTAGTCACAGTTTAGCCAAGGCCAAGGTCTGTGTAGCTTAGGCTGTCCAGTGAAAACCAACTTGCTCTTTGAAACAACAGAAATACCTGTCAGTAAGTTGCATCAAGAATTTGCATTGTTTGTCTCTGAGCTGATACCTGCACATAAATAAAATGAGTGACTCTGAGAAAATAAAGCTGCTCAGGAAGCTGTCACAAGTTTGCATTGCAGCCCTTCTTCAGGGCGAAATGTCTGCTTGACTTTGCTGTGCGTGGCATGGAGTTACATAGCCAAGGGCTGGAGTTACAGTCCGACTTTGGACAGCCAGAATGAAAGAAGATGCTGCAGTAGTGAGTTTCCTAGTGGTTTCTTAGCACAGATTGTCCAAACAGAAAGCCTTTTTAGTATGAAGAGTTACTGAAATGGCTCTCACTGTATCTGAGAGATTGCGAGTTCGGTCAATAGCATCAGCACTCCAGGCAGGTATTGGCTGTGTAGAATCTACAAGAAAGAGAAAAAAAGCCTGTCAAAACAACAATTGCAGTTGCCAGATTTCCACACCCTGAAACCCCGGTTGGAAGGAAACTACCAAGTGTTCTGTGTGTTTATTCAACTGCTCTGTTGTTGCTTTTCAGGTACCTATACTTTTCCCATACTGAATATATATGACTTGAACTCTATCCTATTATGAAAAGCCATAACTGAATTTACACAACACCCATTCCACAAGAGCACCCTTCAGAAAGCCTGAGATATCTTTTTGTACTTACCTGCAACAGAAAAAGTTGTTTTAGACAGTTTTAAGCTATTACAGATAAAAACAAGCAGTGTAACACCATCATCTGCCAAGGCTCATCATAGGGTAAATTTAAACAACTGCATTTACACAAACTGTTCTTTAACTCAGAAGAAAATATTGTGTTGCTTGAAGGATTAATGTTCTATGGTTTTAAGGATATTATATATACCTCTGTAGAAAGACCAGCACCTTTACGAAAAGGGTTACATGTGAAGGAATCTTCTGTCTGTGTCTTAATGACTACAATACCAGAAAGCTAGTAAACCTTTTTAAAGTTTGGGATCTTTTTAAGTCCAAAAGAAGATTTTTTATGGCCTAAGAAACTTTCCTGTTCATACCACAGCTAATACACCTATTTCTGGCCCGACAAGTAGCCTCTGCTGCAACACAGTAGTAAAATCCTGTACTGGCAGCTGCCCCAACTTCAGAGCTAAGTATGACTATAAAAGCTGAGGCGTTTAACAACTCCTTGTAGGAAATCATGCAAAAGAAACATGAGACCTTCAGGTACAGCTATTTTATTTGGCCAGTATTAGGACAACCTGCTACTTAGAGCCTCACCTTTACAATCCCATCACAGTGTGCCGAGGCAACCGCTGTCGAAACCTTCACCAGCTTTGCAGCTGACAAGTGGATCTTGAAGTGCCTGTGGAAGTGGGCGTAAAGGCAGTCCATGAAGACATCCACCTCCTCTTGGGTGATCTCTCCTGGCGTTTTTTGGACTGTGTCCCACAGAGCTTTGGCATCCTCTGGGTGGATGGCATATGAAATATCCAGGGGCTGGGACAGGTGGGGCACGGAGAAGACAAGTTCCACGGCAGAGGCGGCTCTGTCCAGTTTGCAGCCAGCCCACATGGCCACCATCCAGCTGAGGTTCAGGGGGCTGATGGCCAGGCGGCGGAAGCAGCAGTCGAAAGTCTTCTGGAACCAGCTTCCAACCATGGACGTGTAGCTCTCAGCCCCGTGGGTCAGGAACAAGGGCAAACAGGTAAAGTCCTCCGGCACGTTCTCAGAAAGGTCATCTCCGTACACAGAGCAAAACCAGCCCAACCACACCAGTTTGTCTTCAGAGTTCCTGGAGGAAGCTCGTGACCTCAAAGAGAGCTGGGATGGGGAGAAGAAGCATTTGAATGCTGTAGAGCAAGTATGGCTTTTTTTTTCTTCAGCTAAAAATAGATTTTGATTTATAGTTTTAAGTGTTTGGTAGAAGTGGGGTTTTTTTTCTTAGGACCTTGCATGCAACACTGTTTTCTGTCAAACACGTACATTTATTCAGTCTATCCATTACATCCCTAAAAGTTGAATGCAATTCTGTTGAAAACAGCAGAAAAAGCACTTTTAACTTCCTTAGGAACAGTCCTGAGATCTGAGTTTATGCTGCTTAGCTTATACATATGCTTAGCTTATGGTTCATCCTACAACCATTGCTACAATGAACTTGACATTTCAGTAGCATATTTCACTTGAGGCAAAGCAGTTTAGAAATATTAATTAGACTTGAGCTCTGGCCAGGAAGTGGGATTATGCCAGCTTTATCCAGGATGTTAAATAACCTATCCAAGTCCTGGCAGTAAATTGACTGCTGAACTAAAACATCAGAGAGAGATTGCTCTGTATAGTCTTACTCTGATGCTGTTAAAAAGTTGAACTGAAACTTGCAATTAACTGTATGCATTGCTTAGGGGATCACAGAATCAATTAGGTTGGAAAATACCTCTGAGGTCATCAAGTCCAGCCTGTGCCCAAACACCACCTTGTCATTAGACCAGGGTTTTGACTGAGTCTCATCTAGTCTTTCCTTAAACACCTCCAGGGATGGTGACTCCACCACCTCCCAGGGCAGCCAATTCCAATGTCTAATCATCCTTTATGTGAAGAAATTCTTCCTATTGTCCAACCTAAACCTCCCTTAAGACTATAAATGTTCCAGTTAAAAATAGAGAGGATTCAGTTTCATTAAATCACAGTGGATGCTACAGTAGTTATTCCATACAGCTAGGTTTAATTCTGGGATTTTCTTTCAAGACAGAGCGTTTTATCACAGCAAAACCAGCCCACAAAACGCCAGTCTCGATGACCAAACCCTCTAGGCAGCCTCCTCACCTGCACGAGGACGGCAGCCTGGTCCTGCTCGCTGCCCCTGAGGTCGGCAAGGCTGGACACGGCCACCTTGATGTCCAGCTCGACGCCCACCTCCACCGCCAGCCCCTTCTGCTTCTCGGCGGCGATGAAGGCGCTGAGCAGCCGCGCGTAGTCCCTGAGGCGGGCGCGGTGGAAGCGGTACAGGGGGGTCACGCTGTACAGCGTCCAGGCTTTGCGCAGCAGAAACGCTGTTTTCTGCGGATCGACGTTTTCCTAGGGAAAAGAAAAGAAAAGAAAAGAAAAGAAAAGAAAAGAAAAGAAAAGAAAAGAAAAGAAAAGTTAAAGCCCGCTTTTCCCGCGCGTGGAGAGCGGGACAGCGCCGCTGAGGGGACAGGGAGGCGCCGCCGCCCCATCTCCCCGGCCACGCTGTACCTGCGAGCACGACGCTGGCGCAATGAGGCGGCCGCTAGGGCTGATCCCGAGGCGGCCGTGGATCCGTCCGAAGGCTAGAGCCCGGGAGAGCCGCCTGAGGCTGGGCAGAGTCCGCGCCACACCATCCTCCGTCGGCTCCTCCGCCATGGCCGCCATCGCCCGCCGGCGCCGTTCGAACTTTCTTCCCGTCGCCCCCCGCGCGAGGGGCACGCCCCCGCCGCCATCTTTGAGGCGGGCAGCAGGGAGGGCTGAGGTGGTTTCCTCTTTTCCCCTCTAGAGCCCTTACTTTTCACTTCCCGCAGGTGTGTGGCGCTCCTCCCGTTTTTCTGGCTGAGGGGCGGCTGCGGGATGGCGCTTCCCCGGTTACTGGCGCGGGCGCTGCACCGGGCGGCCTCTGCCGCCGCACCCGCGGCTCCAGGTGAGGAGGGAGCGCTGGTCTCATCCCCTCGGGATTTGGGTTCCTTTTCTCCCGGGATACAGGTCAGGGTAGTCCACACAGTCGATTAGTATCACACTTGAGGCAAGGTTTTTTCCCTGTATCACTTTATTAAGTGTCTTCTCTAAATGTCTTTTAATTCTAAAGGCTGTCAGGAAGGTAGTGAGATTGGCTCATAGAATTATTTATGTATGTCCAGGTAATGGCATCCTTCAGGCTTCTCCTTACAAGCTGAACCTCTTGCACGTTCTGTAAATGGTGTGCTTGGTTCTATAACTTCAGCCATGATTACAGGCACACGGGGGTCTGTGCAAAGCTTTCTGTAATTGTGGTTCAGGCCTTTTTCCAGTTGTTCCAGGCAGGAAGTGTTCAATTTGCACCTGCATGGTCGGTGTCTGCTCCGTGTGTGTTCCAGTCTTGGTTTGTTAAGCCCTGTTCTGCTGTGTCTTTACCAGGAACTGCAGTGACAGGACAAGGGGGAATGTCTTCGAACTGGAGGAGGGCAGGTTTAGATTGGATATTGGGAAGAAATTCTTCCTTGTGAGGGTGGTGAGGTCCTGGCACAGGGTGCCCAGAGAAGCTGTGGCTGCCCCACCCCTGGAAGTGTTCAAGGCCAGGCTGGATGGGGCTCAGAACAACCTGGTCTAGTGGAAGGTGTCCCTGGCATGGCAGGGTGGTGGAATGAGCTGAGATTTAAGGTCCTTCAAACCCAAACTATATTATGGTTCTAGCTTTAAATGTGAAATTGTCAGCATCCCTCAGGATTGATCTGTGACTTTTCCTTCTCCTGCTCCTGAAATTTGCAGAGCAACAGTTTGCAGCAAGGCTGTGTTCAAGTATCTTTATGAAAGTTTGACTGAGAAACGTAAATAATCCCTGTTTAAAATACATTCAGACTAGCTTCATTTCATGTTTATGGCATAGCATCTTAGTGGAGATCTATATATGAAGTAGTTTCTCTGTATATGTATAAATTGTATTGGGAGGGGAAGCTCTATTAATTATTCTGTCCCATCTGCAAAAGCCATGAGAGATTTTATATATATATATTTTTTTTTTTTTAAGACTTCAACAGTTTTGTCACTCGGACCAACACGTGTGGCGAGCTGCGTTCTGCTCACGTGGGACAGAAGGTGACCCTTTATGGATGGGTTCAATATCAAAGGTAAGTACAAACCATGATGAAAATGGAGATGATTATTGCCAGATCCAGTATAAGCTGTTTTTCATCCAGCATTGCTCTCCAGTGATGGTCTGCATGGGTTTTTTGTTTTTAAGAGATCCTGAGCGTTTCATCTTTGAGCTATTGTGGATGGGGATCCAGGAAAAGGAGTTAGGATTATTGCAACGTGATCGTTGTGATCTTGTTTTTAAGGACATCAGAGCATGTCCTATTGGACAGTTTTTTGACGGATAAAGTGCAATGGCAGCTGTCTCTAGTGCAGCTAAAGAGATCAAGATTTATGGTTCTGGGTCTGGCAGTGTGGATTGTTCATGTGGAACTTTTTATGG
This sequence comes from Ifrita kowaldi, assembly GCA_013398055.1. Lineage (NCBI taxonomy): Eukaryota > Metazoa > Chordata > Aves > Passeriformes > Cinclosomatidae > Ifrita > Ifrita kowaldi. The sequence continues at coordinate 7,493 of VZRS01012398.1, forward strand.
GACAAGTGTTCTCCTTGCCTTATTGTTGGATTTCTTTTGTTTTGTTTTGTTTTTATTCCACATGAGCTTTAGCTTTACTGCTCATTTAATTGTTTTTAGCTGAATGATGTTTCCCAGCAGGAAAATTCATGTGTCCAGGATCCCTGTTCTGTGTGCATTAAAGTTCAAGTTAAAATCCTACCTCTCCTGGTTCTTTGCACATTGTCTGAGGCTGGTCACAATGTGAAACAAATTGCTCAGGTTAGGTTCAGGTGTGGGAGAAGTGTCTGTACATTCAGTACTTGGAATGCTTTGAGATGAATTGCAGGGTACTGAAAGTAGCCAGATGCCATATGCTTCAAAAAGTAGAAACTACTAAATTTGTGAAAAAAATGTTTCTCCTTTGTGTTTTTCATGGATCAGACAAGGCCTGTTTCTGGTTTTGAGGGATTTCCAGGGACTGACCCAGATCATCATTCCTCAGGATGAGGTAAGTGCTACCAAAATATGAGTCTATGTTTTTATTTTTCCTTTGGTAGCTTGGCTCCAGCAGACACAGAGAGAAGGAAGGACTTTGTCAAACAGAGTGCTCTGACTCTCAAGTAGATTGAAGTGTTATGAGAGCCCTGACCTGACACTGCAACAGGAACATCGGTGCTGTTTCCTCTGGCTTCAGAGTGATTTTGAATTGATGTGCTTGGCCACAGTGCATTTGTCCTGTTCTTTGAATTTCTGTGAGACTCTGTCATCTCCCTACAGGCACATTCCCATGTGAAGGAGCTCCTGTCCAATGCCCCAGTGGAGTCTGTGGTGCAAGTGACTGGGATAGTGTCCCCTCGGCCCCTGGGGCAGGAGAATCCGGTGAGGATGGTGGGGTTTGTGTCAGAGCATTGCCACGGGTTCTGGTTATGTGACAGCCCATCCTCAGATAGTGTGGGGTGACTGCTATGTCATATAACTTAGCAGAACCTCAAAGCACATTGCAGGCACTTACAAATTAAATTGGATCCCAGCCCTTTGCAAGGATAATGCTGCCTTTTCCAGGCTTTCGAAGTGTGGGTGGGAATTTCTTTTGCTTGAAAATAAATATTGTCATTTCAAGTTCCACAGCATGTGATGACCTCTTTGTTATGCAAATAGGTTTTGCTGGTCTCCTTGTATAGGAAACAGAGGTTGAATAATTCTTTAATGTTCTGCATGCCTTAGCTGTCATTGTAATCTGCTGTAGATTGATCTTTCAGGATTGTACATGCATCTGGCAGGTCTAAACAGAAGACTTGTATTTATGATCATAACTCCTTTTTGCTCTGACCACTTGTAGATGTCCACTTAAAATCCAGGCTGCAAGCAATGCCTTTATTTCTTTCATTCATTTATCATTTTGTTGGAAGGTTGTATGTCCTTTCCCCTGGTAAATAGCAAGAGTCCTGCAGGATCAAGTGAACTTTGCTGTGCCTCAGTGCTGTGTGAGGGGAGCTGTCTGCCCTCCCTTGGGATAGAGTCAAAAGAAGACCAGTTCTGAGAACTGGTGTTTAGGACTGGAAGTTCTGGGAAGTTCCTCATAATTTGCTTTTTTTGACTTGTATTAAGGGGTGCTGCTGATAATGCTCACTGAAACCTACACTGTGTGGTTTTACTGAGGGTAATGTGTTTAGAGACCAGTATGCTACTGGAAAAGAACCTACCATCTTTGCTGAGGTGACATGTTTTTCTGAGCAGAAGGGAAATCTAGGAGAAATCTGTCCTTGGGAGAAGCTCTCTGACATATATACTGTGTTAGAAGGCAGGGATGGTAATCACATTGTTTCTTTTTTTTCCCTTTGACCATCTTTGAAATACCTTTGTCCGGCTGTTTTGAGTTTAATTCTTTTCTTGCCTTTTTGTTCTAGAAAATGCCAACAGGGGATATTGAAGTGAAGGCAGAGACTGCAGAGATCCTAAACTCCTGCAAGAAGCTGCCTTTTGAAATCAAGGATTTTATCAAGGTGTCTGTGTTTTTCTTTTCTTTTTCTTATCAGAGTGGTGGCTTTTCATTAAATTTGGAATTTGCTCAGGGTGATAGCAAAACATCTACGAGCTGAGTCTGGTTCTCCCCACTTCACTTTGGGGAAATGATGGTATTTAAAATAGGGGTGCTGTTTGTTTGCTGTGAGGATGTATTTCCAATTAGAGCTAAGCAGAAAACAAGGCTTAAATGATTCCAGTTTCAAATAGCACTGGAAGAGCTGATGGTGAAGGGAAGAGTGAAAGAAATGGGGCTATGCTGGGTTTTTTAAGTGTGAAACAAGGCTGTTTTATTTGACTTGTGGAATCACAGAGTGGTTTGGATTGGAAAGAACCTTAAGGAAGATCTGGTTCCAACCCCTGCCATGGGTAGGGATTCCATCCACTAGACCAGGTTGCTCAGCTCCATCTAACCTGGCCTTGAACACTTCCAGGGATGGGGCAGCCACAACTTTTTTGGGCAGTTTGGTTTTTTGTTTAAAGTGATTGCTATATTTGTGTGGGCTGTGGGTAATGGGCACATTGTGACAACCAAGCACCATCCCTTTTTAGCTTCTCCCTTTTTCCTGTGGCTTTAGGAGCACCTTCATTGGACATGTAATTTGAATTTTGTCTCTTAATCCTAATTCTCTCTCCTCTCCAGAAATCGGAGGCCCTACGGATGCAGTACCGGTACCTGGACTTGCGCAGCTTCCGGCTGCAGTCCAACCTGCGGCTGAGATCTCGCATGGTGATGAGGATGCGGGAGTATCTCTGCAATCTCCATGGTGAGGGAGCTGCTTTGAGGACAGTGTGCAGAAAACAACATTTCAGCTCTCCCTGCTACTGTTTCCTAAGGCTGGGAGAGATTCCTAACCAACTTGCTGCTCCAAACTGGTCCCACTTAATAAGGACATGTCTGCTTGTGGTGGGGTCTTTAGTGGGATGTTGTCAGGCCTGAAGAACAAAGTATGTTGAAATTTCTTGGCATGCTGCAAGTCAGTTGTTTCAAATTAGCTCATTCCAATGAGAAAAGACTCTTTGCAGGTAATTTCCCTCTTTTGGTCACCCAGTTGAGGCATGTCAGAGGGATGGATTTCTTTAAGGGCTTTTGCTTCTCTTAAAATCAGGAAGTGCTTTGTGGAAAATCGGTGCCTAGTTCAGAATGGATAGAGAATTAACACATTTTCAGCCTGTTTGGAGTCCTCTGTCATCAACAGTTCTGGCAGGACATCAGGGTAACTCAGAGCCTTTAGATCTGTCATTACAGGAACAATTGTTATAAGTAGTAAAGTGTGTAGGTTTTGGAGAGGCTCCACGGTGTGCTAGATGACCTGTTTGGCTGACTAACCCTACTGTGACCTACTCATATTAGTTCTCCCTCCTCTCAGCATGTTCTGTGTTTGTTCCCCAGGGTTCGTGGATGTAGAAACTCCAACTCTGTTTAAAAGAACCCCAGGGGTATGTATGTGATGCTTTTTGGCCTCCTGCAGCTGCACAGTCAGGGCTGAATCATTTTCAGTTGCCACTCAGCTTTCCTTGCTTTTCCCTTGGTAAATAACAGCTTGTGGAACTTCTGAGATGACTCATGGATCCTTTTAAAGGTAGAGGGAGAGAAAGGGGAGACGTGGTAACTTGTGTCTTAATTTTGAACTTTCAAACAAAATAAACTTCTGCCTTGTAGAGCACATGTTGAATGTAAATCTATCCTGGGATTATAAACCCAAGAAGCTTTGAAGCACTGTGTTTTCAGCATTCATGTCTTAACCAGTCGGTTATTGTAGAGGTCCTACTCAAGTAAATTTAATTTCTGATCCTATATTCCTTTCTTTCACTTCAAAAATAGTCAGAGAGAAGAGAGCTGTAGCTGAGTTGTTGATGCAGCTGTCCTGAAGTTCTTGCATTTAAACCCCTGTCTTGGATGGTGTATTATGCATTAGTCTCTCAGAGAAGAAGGTAGAGAATTCTCCTTTGGGATATTTTGGACCAAGTTGGTTAAAAGATTTTAAGTGTAGTGTACAGCGATTTCCTCCTAAGTGGGATTTCATAATGGGGAAAATAGGTCCTTTCTTCTTGCACTTCCAGTGTATGTTCTGTCAGGAATTGGGGCCATTTACTTGCTGAACTCTGTAAATCTTCTTTCTGATGCCAGGGAGCCAAAGAATTCCTTGTGCCCTCGAGAGAAGCAGGCAAATTCTACTCTCTGCCACAGAGTCCTCAGCAGTTCAAGCAGCTCCTCATGGTTGGAGGCCTGGACAGGTAAGAGTTTCTTGGATTCCTGTTCTCTGCATGTCCTGTCGAGAGTTTGATTGCATTATCTGTGAAATTTTAGATAATTCCTCAAAAAAACTTACTGCCAAGGGTTTGTGTTTTGAAGAGGGATCCTTAAATACTTGGGACTTTATAATCAGATGAAATGTACCCTTCTGGAAAGCTGAAATCTTCACTGCCATTTTAAATGCAAACCTGATCTGCCTGAAGGGCAGAAAATCTAACGTGTGATAAAAGCTTCTCCAGCAGTAGCCTACAGAACTAGTTGAGGTGAGACTGGGCAGCTGAGCATGACTGAGACAAGGAAAAACATGTCAGGGTGCCCAAGTGCAAAGCTTTTAACTGGGCTTGCTTCTCCAAATCAAATGGATGGACAGAGAGACAGACAATTACTCACACGGTGAACTGCAGGCCAGGTCTTGTATGAGAATTTTGCATGGCTGTTAGTAGAGTCCTGGAGCGGAGTGGAAGGTGGGAAAAAGAATTGAGTGTGCTGCCCTTGGGGAGCAGCTCACCTGGCAGTCTCCACTGAAGATGTGGCTGGAGATGGATACAGCTGCTGATAGAGTTGCTTCCACTCAAAATTCCATTCTTTTGAAGGGATGGGAACAAAGATCATCTGCTGTGGGAATGGAGCAGTCTCTCTGGTTTACTTCCTTTTTCCTTATCTTTTGTATGATCAATTCTATAGCCACAGTTCAATTCAGGGTACTTTAAATTGTTATCTCAGTCAAAGTGTTACTGCAGGTACTTCCAGGTCGCTCGCTGCTACCGGGATGAGGGTTCACGGCCTGACAGGCAGCCAGAATTCACCCAGGTAACCAGCCCGTGCTGCCTTTCTTCCTGCTTCTCAACCCAAGTGGCTTGTAGCTGTTTTCCCTTCTGGAGGCTTAGTCTGTGCTAGTCTGCTGCTGCTTGGGGGTACAGAGTTGTTTCGTGTGTATTTCACAGACACAGCCCTTGGAAATTGGTTATGTGGGATTGACTGAGCGGTCCCTGTCCTTGGCTGTGCAGTGTCCCAGGTGCAGATGAGGGAATTGCATTGCAGCAGTGATTTTGCTTTGATGATACAATCTCCTGTCCTGCTAGGTCAGGCATCCCATTCCTCAGTCTTGAGATCCCAAGCTGAGTTAGCCTGGTTCACTCAAGGCTGCTTCTTGTGTCCTTGTCATCACTACCTCATTTACTCTCTGAGGAGGCTGTTGCCTGAGTCATCAGGCTGGAGGGTGATCTAAGCACGTTCCCAGCCTGACAAAGTCATGCTGTGATGTCATTTCGTGTATTGTTTCTTGTTTTGCTGGCTTTGTACTCAAAAGTAGCAGTGTGAAAGCAAAACCTGTAGCTAATGTGGAATTCCCTCCCTTGTTCTCTGTTTTAAGATAGATATAGAGATGTCATTTGTAGATCGGGCTGGGATCCAGAGGCTGATAGAGGGCCTCCTGCAACATTCCTGGCCTGAGGAAAGAGCCTTGATTATGACTCCCTTCCCTTCCATGACATATGAGGAGGCGCTGGCTGAGTATGGGACTGATAAACCAGACACTCGCTTTGGGATGAAGGTGAGGGCTTGCCCATTGGAAACTTGCTTTCAGCTTTTCCTTTCAGTCAGTGTTTTAATAACTTCTGGATCATGGGTACATGGTTGGCTTGAGTTCTGAGTGCTGTGATTTACCCAAGGTGTCTGTCCCATCATTGCTGCTTTGTGCAGTCTGTTGAAGAAGAGAAGATTTGAGCAGTTGACTGTGAAAAATGTATGTTCTAATAAAATTTTATTTTAAAGATAATGTAGTATTAGGGAGCAATGCATCTTGACTGTTTAAGGAGCAAGAGCTCCTAAAAGGGAATGGTGTTGAAGGTGTTAAGACACAGGTGCAGGATTTTTGCTTTGTATGCCTACCACCAGTGCTTTTTCCTGTGCTCTTACCTTTCTCAGATCGTGGATATCAGTGATGTTTTACGAGGATCAGACATTCACTTCGTGCAGAATGCCTTCAGTTACCCGCATGGCTCTATCAAAGCTATTTGTATCCCTCAGGGAGTGGTAAGTGATGCCCTTACATCCTGTTTATGTGGAATAAATAAAATGCCGATTTGAATTCCTTCGTTGGTATGGAAAGGTTCCTTGCTATTACTGGTGTTTTCAAGGGAAATTGGGATTGGTTGTAATCCATGTCAGGTTGGGCTGAGTAGTGTTAAAATGATAAGACAACAGGAAGAGTATTTTATCCTTAGGAAGAGGAGGAAAAGAATGGAGCTGCAAGATCCCATGAGGATAGGGAACCCTCTCGGGGTTTCACCTTGCTTTTTGTCACCTTTTTGATGGTAATAAATTGTGCCTGGTGACAGAGACTGAAACAGGTCTGGGTATGGCACAGCTCTGGGATAGGCAGAGAAGGGGTCAGGTGTTTCCATGTCCTTCTCCTGTTTGCTTTAGCTGCATTTTTGGGTACAATTCACATCTTGTAATGAGAGTATCATGGACCAAATCCAAGGCTGACAATAGATGTGGAAGATCTTTGACACAGCCGTTCATTTTGGCAAGGAAACAGATTTAATTCTGGCTGTAGTCATCTGTGTAGCTTGGACAGTATGGAAAAAACAAATCCTCTAAATATTGAGTTTTATTTGGGGGAACAGGACTTTGCGGCCATGGTTTCTCTTGGGATTCTTTTCATTTTGGCACGAAGTGCAAGTTAGTGGCTTCCCACGAGAGGGCACTGAGGTGTGTGTTTGAGCAACACAAAAGTGGCATCTAGACCCACCCTAAACACTGGAGTAGATGGAAAAAGTCAAGATCTTGATGCAGGTCCTCATTTACTGCATGGCTTTGCATGCAAGAGTCAGCCCAGTTGATTTTTCTCTGTTCTTCCTCCAGATTGAGCTCTGACTTCCCCATCAACAGTGTTGGTGGTGTAACCTTGTTTCTGCAGGCTGGAGGCAGTGATCTGACCCTGCTGACCAGATACATTTATCTGTGAGCGGGGAAAAGAAATGTAGACCTAGAGGGGTCTCTTCCTGAAAGGAGCCCTCAGAACAGGCACCCAGTTACAGCCCAGTGCTGAGGACCCTGTCCCGTTCCACAGCCCTGATAAGAACTTGAACTAGAAACAGAAGAATTTCAGAAGTTTGGAAACAGCTTAGTCAGTAGATTTGATACCTAGTCAAGTTTTCTAGGCTGATCTTTGCTGTGTCTTCTCTTGCTCTTTTCCCAGAGGTATCTTACAAATAAAGACTTGGAGTCATTAAAGGAGTCTGCAAAATCCCAGTTTAACCAGGTGAGACAGAAACTCTCTTGAGGCATTGGAAAGGGTGAGTGACAAAGTGTGATAAAGGCAGAGGAAGGTAGAAGAGCAGTTTTTATTAGCTGAGAGTCAGTGCTGGAGCATGTGATACTTCAAGGCAAGAGAGGGCAGTGCTGCACTAAACATACCCGTACCTTTCTCTAGGAAATCATAGAAATTATCCGCAGACCTGATGGAAGCTTGAGGTCTCTGCTTACCAAGTTCCTTGGTGAGAAGGATCAGTCAGAGCTTATCCAAGCACTGAACATGCAGGAGGATGATGTGGTGCTGCTGGCAGCTGGAGATCACAAGCAAGTGGTAGGAGGCATTTCTTGGCTGGCTGTGTGAGTTGAATGTTGCTGATGATGGTTTTGATGTTATCTGACCTTAGACTGATTCTTATTATTATTCAAATAGGTCATCATCTAATTTTCTGTTTCTCTGGAACGGCAGCTATAGCAACAGCAAATAAAGCATGAAATGTACCTATTACTTTTATCTCCCTCAGTCAAATTCTGGGCAGGACTTGTAACTGAAATGAAGGCTGAAATATAAAAAACCCTGCAACAAATCAGTGCCTTCTTTTTTCTTAACTTCATTTTTAAAGCGTCAGATTGGAAAATGAGGTCAGCTAGGTAATTGTGTCTCCCAGAAGTGCATGACTTATTAGCAGCAGTGGTGGGAGATTCTATCCCTACCCTTCTCTCTATTCTTGCCAGCAGATGTTGCCTTCCAGGCATTGTTTTATTATAAGGTGTCACACTTTGCTTGATAGCCAAAATTTTGTTGTATTATCTTCTGTGCCTTCATTTCTCTGTCTGCAAAGTGTGGATCTTACATGGCCTCCCCCCGTAAATCCATGTGTGGAGCTGGAGGTTAGTCTAAGAAAGTTCTGAAGATGAAATAGCTGGAGAAAAATGGACTTTCAAGCTCATTACTTGGTCTCTGTCAAACCCTGGCACTGCTGCTGCCTCAGCAGGAAGGTGATATATTTCAGGATATGAGGCAAAAGTGCTCAAGGCAACAATGCATTACAGCTGATGCTGTTTGTGGTACTTCTTTATGGAACACTTTCCCTGGTTGGTGTTTGAGTGACTTCCCTGATGGTAAAATCACCCTGTCTCATCTCTCCCTTCTCTGTTGTAGTGCTCTGCATTAGGAGCCCTGCGGTTGTTTAGTGCCGACCTCCTGGAGGCAGCTGGGCTGGCACTCCGTGATCCCACAGCCTTTCACTTCCTCTGGGTGGTGGATTTCCCCCTTTTCCTCCCCAAGGCCAAGAATCCCATTGAACTGGAATCTGCTCATCACCCGTTCACTGCCCCTCATCCTTCAGATGCCAGCCTCCTGTATTCTGATCCCACAAAGGTAACCAACTTCATGGCTGCCATGCTGGCTCTTTTACAGCTGCTCACATGGAAAACCAGGCAAGCAGCAGCTGAGTTCAGTGTAAAAAGAGATATTGTTTCATGGGACTGACTGACTGCACGAGGAAGACATAGATCTGTTGGAATGAGTCCAGAGGAGGCCGCTAAGATGATCAAAGGGTTGGAGCACTTCTGCCATGATGAAAGGCTGAAGGAGCTGAGGTTGTTCAGCCTGGAGAAAAGTTGTCTCAGGAGCAACATTAGAGCCCCTTCCAGTGTCTGAAGAGGCTACAAGAGAGCTGGAGAGGGACATTTTGCAGGGGCAAGCAGTGATAGGACAACGGGAAATGGTTTTAAACTGAAAGAGGGTAGACTTAGATTGGTATTAGGAAAAAGATATTCCCTGTGAGGCACTGGCACAGGTTGCCCAGAGCAGCTGCGGCTGCCCCATCCCTGGCAGTGTTCAAGGCCAGGCTGGATGGGGCTTGGAGCAACCTGGGGTAGTGGAAGGTATCCCTGCCCATGGCAGAGAGTTGGAACTAGAGGATCTTTAAGGTCCCTCCCAACCCAAACCATTGTGTGATTCTATGATCTTGTACCTGTCTGGAAGAGATGGCTTCCTGATCGCTGCAAATAGCAAGTGTTCGTGTGTGCCCTGACAAAAGGAGCTTATAGGAAACAGAAATCTTACATTCTGACCCATCCCATTTGCCTCAGGTTTGATGAACTTTTCAAAAGGATTTGTACTCCTCCCACATCAGTCAGAGGCAGTCCATGCCTCCAGCAGGACTGATACCTGAATTGCAATGTACGCCTGAGAGAACAGTTTTATAGAGTTTCATGGCTTCATTCCCAGTGTCTTTGCCATCTTTGTGCAGGTTGTTTTTAGGTGCAGCTGAGCCCCAGCCTCACCAAGGTGCCTGTTCCTGTCTCTGCAGGTCCGTAGCCAGCACTATGACCTTGTGCTGAACGGCAGTGAGGTCGGAGGTGGCTCCATCAGAATTCACAGTGCAGAACAACAGCGTTTTGTGCTGGAGAAAGTGCTGAAGGTAACACCTACAGATGCCTCTAACGCTCTCTTGGAGATTTAAAAGCACTAATTAATTTAAATATTAATTGCATATTCTGAAAGAAACACTCGTGCTTCTCAGATAGAGACTTAACTCCTAGCCCTGACCAATGGATGATTTCATTGTACCTTCATCTTGTGTTGCTAATAGGAAGAGCATTGCTTGTCCAGTGACACCTCTTAATGTAATTTTGCAGGAGGATTCAGAGGTGCTTTCCCATCTGATTGAGGCTTTGGAATTTGGAGCTCCACCTCATGGAGGAATTGCTTTAGGTAAGTGGTCTGTAGCTCTGAAGATGCAGGTGTTTAGTGATTTTTTTTTTTTTTTTTTTTTTTTTTTTTTTTTTGTGCATACTAAATCCCAGGAACAAGGCTCATGGTTGTTAGGAAAAGCCTTGATGCTTCCATCTCTGCGGCAGCTTTGTGGAAAAAAGCAGAGGTCTGGTCACCAAGTGCAGAAAGTTGGGGTGTTCCTCCCCAGAGTCACAGTGGGATTTAGGTTTTATGCAAGGACACTGGTGGCTCTAAGGATGATCCTTATCTGCTGATCTGCAAACCCTGTCTTCAGTAAGGTTAGGGCAGTTCTGTTCCTATTCCTGTGCAGCCAGAGCAGGAGCCCTGTGCTGCTTGTCTGGAGGCATGGGACTTTGTGTTTCACATCCTTTCCCTCTACTGCAGTCTCACTTCCCTTCTTCCTCATCTCTTTTGCTCACTAATTCAGGTAATGTCAAGGTTTGGGTTTTTCCCTAGAACCATGCAAGTTTGTGGTTTAAAGAAAGAGTGAAAAAAATCCAACCAACCAACACCACCCTCCCTACACTCGTCAAAATAAAAAAGCCTGCAAAAAACAAAGGTGTTTTAACCTGTGGTCTTCCAGTTTGACTTTCCTCCATCCAGTCACCCAGAGGCTTTTGTTCCTCTTGAATTCTTCTTAGTGGTTGTAATCCTTCCAAACTTTTAATGCAAAGCTCTGAGCTGTAAAGCAGAACCCTGCCAATGTCCTGCCATTCAGCTGCCCAGGTTTGTTATGCTGTGTTTGCTGTCTGTCCTGCAGCCCTTGGTGTGTTACAGAACTTCCTGCAATATTGAAAAGCTTTATTTTGGTAGACATTTCTGCTCTTGCGGCAAATTTGTTTCTCTGCTACCAGCTGAGATTAATGTTTTTTCTCCCTTACTTGCTTCACTCTTTTTCTTCAAGCTCAGTGATATTACTTCCTCAATAATTCTGATTTTTCTGACTCAGGGGAGGTAATACAGAGCCATAACTCAAGTGTTTCACCAATTTGTTTTCTGCTTGTAGGACTTGACAGGCTGATCTCTCTCATCGTTGACGCTCCAAGTATCCGGGATGTCATAGCCTTTCCAAAATCCTTCAGGGGACGAGACCTGATGGGCAATGCTCCAGACTATGTCACTCCAGAAGAACTAGAGCCGTATCACATTCAGGTTTCCTGGCCTCTTGAAGAAAAAGAGGCAAAGAAAAACTGACCTCAAGCCAGTGATGTAAGCTGATCTGATCAACCAGAGGTAGTTACAGCTTCTAAAGGCCAGGATTCAGTTCAGAAAGTATCAGCTGTTGTGGCAGGATGAGGGACAGTCCAACACTACTGTACTGTGGCAGTTTCAGGATGGAGTGGAAAGTAGATAAGGGGTCTTCCTGGTAGGAATTCACCTTTGGGAGGTAATGGGAAGGAGATGTAAAAAAGCAATAGAAAAGAATGTCATTTTAGCATAGGATATTGAAACTGTTTGCTTTAGGGCCTCATATTGGAGGGAAGATGGGTTTTTTCCAGCCCTCACTTCTTACATGTCCTTTGTAAAGTATTCTTCCTCCCATCTGGAAGAGGTAGTCAACTTCCCTGGCAGGATGGTTTGTATTCCTGATGATCATTAAATTATGTCACCCGAGGACTGTGGCAATAAAACTGCTGGACCAGGAGCTCCGGGCACTGCACAGCCAAACTTCAGTGCAGCCAGCAACTTGTCTCATGTTGGAGGGTACCAGATCATGTACAACTTTGCCATGGGGAGTTCACATTCAGCTGTTTTCCCTTCAAAGGAGAGGGAGAGAAGCATCGATGATGTTTGCAACAGTTGTCCTCATGATACTCGTCAAAGAGGTGTTGATCTCTCTTTGGGGGCCTGTGGTCCTGTCACAGCACAGTCATTCAGGAGTTTGTATGTTTATAAATAAAGTTTACCTGGCGGTGTGGTTTTGGTTGAGTGTAGCTTTGGGCTTTCTCTACAACAGCAAGCTGCCAGTTTTTCTTTGTGACCCCTGGTCCCTCCAGGAGATGCTAAGAAATCTGTGGCATCCTAGCAGGGTTCCCAGTCTTCTGTGACCTCTGCCTGTCCTGCAAACCTGCTGCTGCAGGGGTGAAGGATGCAGCAGCAAGTTCCTCCCAGGCTTGTTCATCCCTATCCCACACCAGAACATCCACAGGGCAGGGGTGACTGTTCTGAGGAGAGGAGATTACTTGTTGAAGATGAGAAGATGGCGCAAGAAAAGGGAGAACTCCTGTGTCCCAGCTGGGAAGGACAGCAGGAGACACGTATCTGGGGAAGTGCTCGAGGACAGAAGGAAGACTGCAGTTCTTGTCTGAGCTGATACTGAGCTCCAGCCTTCTGCTAGAGAACCTGTCCTGCAGATTCTGTCAGATCCTTGTCTGCTCTAAGGGTTGGCCACTATTTCAGTTTCCACATCATGGGATAACATTTCATGGTTGTGTACGCAGTTGTTGTTTTTTAAATACTGAACTGTTCTGCTGATACGAATCAGTAAGGCAAGCGGCTCTTCTCCTTAATGGTGGTTTTTGGGGTTTTTTTGAGTACCATCCATAGAAATTGACACTGGGGCTGACTTGCTGCTGCTTTGCAGATTATAAGATGATGGAGTTACATGTGTAAAAGAAAACTTAAATAGTTTCTTTGCTTCTGGCATGATTGTTATTTTCAGTCTCAGAGCTAGTTAAATATTATTTAAAACAGAACAATCCTGGATTTGCATTCGCATTCATTTTAGCCAAACACTGAATTCCTTCATTTTTTCCTCATATGGGCTATTCATTCTTACTTGAAATCAACTCACCTGTAGTGTACCATTTTTTTTCCCTGAGTAGAAGCTATCAGTATGGATATGAGGATGGAGTAAGGATCAGTTTTCAGAGAAAATCTGACCTGAAAAATTGATCCCTAAGCAGATCCGTGGTAAACTTTATGATCCTTGTGGGTCCCTTCCAACTGAGGACATTCTGTGATTTTAAAAACAATTATTTAGGTTTTTTTGTTGTTTTTGCAGGGAGGAGAGTCACCCTGGGGCAGTTAAACCGGATGTTTTTGTTCTCCTTACTTGTCAGTTGTGATACAAAATACAGCAACTTCAGGCTATGCCCTGATTCAGACTGCTGGTTTAGAGGATGCTGGATTTTCTGATTTAGTTTCTTTGCTTGTAGTGTGATTAAGATTTTCATGGAGTTTGCTGAGGATCATCTGTGTTCCCAAAGCAGGGATGTCATAGGCTTGTTCGAGTTCATGGAACATAGCAGATAAGTTACCCTCAAAAGTTCTTCACGCCCCCCAGACTATTATTTATAGTAACTGTAAACAAAATGTGCTGAATTTTGCTTTTTAATTGTGAAATCAGGAGTAGTGTGTCGCTTGCTTAGTACCTGCTTGCAAAGGCAAATGCTGTTTACCTCTGATGAGTCCCAAATTAGGATTATCAAGTGTTCAAGGGGAAGCTGATGCTCTGGGAGGCTTAGGCAGAAATGTAACCCTGCCTGGAACATTCTTTTTGAGAGCACTTGTTAAAACATGTGAGCGAGCTGTCTCCCAGCCATGCACATCCCTGTTGTGCAAGCAGCTTTGTGTGCTGGTTGTTTACCCACTGCTAGATTAGAGACTCCCTGCAGTTAGAAGTGTGTGACACAGCTACAAGGGGAAACAAAATTGCAACAAACACCTTGTCACAGCTGCTGCTGTTCTGCCATAATTGGGTTAAATGTTCGAGGGTGTGTCCCAAATCCAGGCGAGCCGTTTGTGCTTGGAGTTGTGAACGAAGGTGGTTTCCAAGACAAATGTGAGTTTGCCAGGGTTGTGTGAATGTTGCCACAGAGAAGATAGTAATTTTTTTTAGTTTTGTAGAGCATTGTGTATGATTTTGCTTGGGTTTATGGAAGCCAAATCTACACAAAATCTCTGAAACCACAATCTGGTTGGCACACTTAGCTGCATATTTTGGTAGGAGCAAGAGTAGACAGTCATTACAAAGAAATCCTTGAAAATCAGGGCTGGTCATATTGCAGACCAATATTTCCTGCTTGCTGGAGAGAAGCTACTGCCCTGTGATCCTGGAAAGAGATGTTGAAACCATTACTTCAGCACAGCATTCATCAAAAACACCTTCTGGAAACAATCCACAGACTGCAAACTTTCACAGACCCCTTATTGCCTCTGCTCTTCATTATTTTCCCCGTATCAGACAAACCTGTGGAGAAATCCTGCTCTGTCAGCTGTGCTAGAAGATGCGAAATCCTGGACTCCTCTGTTAAGAATTATTCTTTAGGTAAGAATGTGAGGTTGAATGTTCCCTTACAAGATCGTCTCCACTCCAGAGAACTTAATGACTGGCATAGATGGGATGTGAACATCCGGGTGAGCAATAGGATTTTACAATAAGTGCTCTTGCAGGAGCCAGGGTTGGATGTAAGGCCTCTGTACTCCTTTTACCCCACCTCTTACTGATTTTCCTCTGTTGGATCTGAACAAAACACTGGTAAAATGGGGGGACAGTTTATTCCCCACCTGTAGGAGAACCTACTCTCTGTACGTTTCAGTAGATTTGACCAGAACAACCCTTTAGTAAATTTATATTACCCCTTTGTAGAAGCAGAGATAAATTTCTGGTATGCTTCAGTATATGTTTCCCCCCTCCAGAACAGGAATGTAGCATGCTGGTGGGATTCTCAGCAGTCAAAGTGTGAGTTGTTTTTTTATTTTTTAATTTTTTTTTCTTAAAGATTTCCAAGTCTATCCAGAATATTGCAGATTGGCCCAAGCTGGGGAGAAATTGCAGCCTTTGATTTCAGCCATCCCAGGTGGTTTGGGTGAATTTAGCTGTAAGGGTTTTGTAATAAAGTGCCACAAAGACAGAAGGTGTTCCCAGAATTTAAGATGGAGTTTTATCCTTTATTGTGCTGGTATCTCTCTCGAGATTAGCTAAATTACAATGTAATTTACTGAATTGCAATCTAACACAGCAGCTTTGTGTAATCCTGTGCAGCAGATACCCAGAGGTTCAGAGTGCTGATTAATTCCCAGTTCTGCTGAAAACAGACCACTGCTGTATGAAGATGATATCACTTGTAACAAGTCCGTCGAAATATTCAAAGAATGGTTTCAGCTGTTTGCAGCTGGATTTGTACCCACTATTTTATCCTGAGTGTGAGCAGGAGGTGGGGTTTTGTACATTCCCAATCTCGGGAATGACTCTGCTGCTCTGGATTCTACCAGCACCTCTCTCACTGCAAAGAATGGAACAGTGATGCTGCACTGAATGCAGGCAGCCTCAGAAAATGACTCTATATTGGTAAAAGCAAAAGTATGAAGAGAATTTATGCTCTCAAATGTATGGATTTCTATTTTTCCCCAGTTTCTTTTTTTACCTTTACTTGCACAGTGATGTGTTTGGAGCACTCCTGGTGTGGTGAGGATCCTTGGTGCATTCTTGAGCCCCTGTGCTCACAGCTGCAGAACAGGCAGAGACAAGACAGCCACCTCAACAGTGCCAGATGGGAATCCCCCGTGTCAGCTTCACATGACTTTACCTCTAAATGGCTGGGCTCTGATTCCAGGCTGCTTGTTCTAGTTTGTTGTGTTCCTTTGGAAGCATTGTTTTCTGTAATTAAAAAATGATGATTACATGCAGTCACCAGCTGTGCCAGCCACAATTTTACAGCGAGCAGAGTTCCGTGGCAGATACGTTCAGATGGATTGGTCACATTTGCCTCTAATAACTCATCAGGAGCCAGCTTGCTTGTTATGTTGTGATAGTCTTGGTGTTCACTGCAGAGCTGAAGAAAAGCATTGTGGATGGTTCCCCCATTAATTTGGTCATATTTTAACCATATTTGTATTTCATAGACTCATAGAATCCAAGAATGGTTTGGGTTGGGAGAGGTCTTAAAGACCATCTAGTTCCACCTCCTGCCATGGGCAGGGACACCTTCCACTATCCCAGGTTGCTCCAAGCCCCATGCAACCTGGCCTTGGACACTTCCAGGGAACTAGTGGCAGACCCAGCTTCTCTGGGCACCCTGTGCCAGTGCCTCCCCACCATCACAGTAAAGCATTTCTTTCTAATACCCAATCTAAACCTGCTCTCTGTCACTTTAAACTTATATCCCCTTGTCCTGTCTCTACATGCCCTTGCAAAAAGTACCTCCCCCTCTTTATTGTAGACTCTCTTCTGTATTTCTATAGCCTTGAGTTCTGTTAGATTATGTGTTATTCTAAAAACTACTTCCTCATGCTTAATTTAAACCTCTCACCTGATCATTCCACAAGGCACTTTCTCATGTAGCTTATAGAAGGAATGATATTGAAATTTCTTATGTGTTTTCTGTTCTGCTTATCACTTCATGAATTAATACCCTCTCTTTTTTTCATTCACATCTATTTTAAGCTGTACAGTTTTAGGCAATTTCACCTACTTTCCTGGGGAAATCCCTGCATGCCTTCTGTGCAGTGGCTTCATCCACCCATGGACAGCTGGATGGCCAAAGCTGAATGCTCTTGTTGGTTCTTTTGATGCCTTTTTTTCCCCACATCTTGCTGTTAGTATTTACCAACCTTCAGTTTCAGTGACTAGGTACTTTTTTGGTGCAAAACCTAGTACTAAATGACATATGTTTTTTAAAAAATATAAACTGCTCAAAAAGATCCCAAAGTACCTGAAAAAGCAAGAAGCAAATTTTGACAACACTTTCTACTTGCCCAAGTAGCAAAGTGAACAGTATAAAAACATTTCTGAGAACAGTTGGTACAAGGGCCCTGTTTGGTGGCAGTTTTCTTTAGAACAGCAATCGCAGTGTACTCTTGGATTTTTTAATATTACCCTCTACTTGGAAAGTGATAGATTTAAAACACTCTCAGTCCTGAGAATTTTGTTTACTTGAGCAATTTGATGGGAATTGTAGTTGAAGTCCTCAGCTCCTTGATGGTGTCCCTTGAAATGCAGGCTCCTTGTTTGTCATCTATTCGATTTTCCTTGTCATTATTTTTATTTGTATGTAAAGGAAAAAGACATCCAGGGTGGTTCTGGGAAAGAAGAGCCTTCAATATATTTTTCCTGCAGCATGAACAGAACTAATTTGACAGCAATTACAGCACCGGGACTCTGAGGAGAGGGACTGAGTGACTCCCGTCCTTTCACACAGCATCACTTCACTATGAGTGGTAAAACAACAATGTCCAGAGCCAAACACTGCCCAGAGCTGGGAGTTTTATCAAGGGTGATACAGCCCCCTGGTAACTGTGGAATTGCCCGTTTTTTGCAGCTCTGTACAAACCTACCAGAGAACCATGAGGACATGTGCGCAGATGACAGGCTGAGTAGCTCAAGGTGCCACAGGGTATTGTCCCAGAGGGAACATCCCAGCTCCCTGGGGAGCCTAGGGAACAGACCTCATTGTGGCCTTCCAGTACCTTCTTCCCTGTGAGGCTGGTGAGGCCCTCGCACAGGGTGCCCAGAGAAGCTGTGAATGCCCCATCTTTGGAAGTGTTCAAGGCCAGGTTGGACAGGGCTTGAAGCAACCTGGGATAGTGGAAGGTGTCCTGCCCACAGCAGGGGGGTGGAATGAGATGTTCTTTAAGGTCCCTCCCAACCCAAACCATTCCATGCTTCTCTGAGTACTTTAAAGCTCACAGAGGAAGCTCACTCATCTCTAACCTCTCATGCTTCTTTCCAAGCAAAGAATGCTGGAATTTAAATAAAAGGTACCCTGTCATATTCATAATAAAAGATTAAAAAAGCAATTATGGAAGGCAAGAGCTTGATTTGGATGTTTAAGATGTCTGGTAAAAATCCCAAGAATTCTCTAAATAGAATTTAAACTGAAAGCATATGAAGCCATGAATTCTCAGCTCCTATTTTCACTGTTAATACTGTATAACTAAAGCCAGATCCAGCAAAAAAAGGATTCTTTTAATGGGAGGAGCATAATTTTAGCATAGCTGCCCCAGAAACACACAGGGCCAAACTCTGCCCACAGTTGCCTCTGGAGATAGCTGGGTTTAATGCATTTGCAGGAACCATGTGGAGAAAATCTCTGGCATGCTGTTACTAATTTCATTTGTGGAAGATGAGATAAATATTAATGAATATAAACATATTAAATGTAGACTTGCCAATTAAATAACTGTGCTGACTGAACTAATGTGCAGATAGGTACTTTGTAGTCAGGACGATGGTCAGCTGGAAGGAGGCTTTCTGAAAGGCAATTTCTGCGAGTTTATAATTTTGTTAATGCTACCTGAAAAACCTTCTGTTGAAGTTGTGAGCCTGCAGACATTTTTTCTTCACATCACGGTCATTTCCATCCCTTTTTTCTGCTCCTCACTGCTTCCTTGGCAATGCCAATCAAAGTGTCTGAGGGGTGCCTGGTGAGCAGCCCTTCATTATTTCAACTAGGACCAGATTTTGGACCCAGAACATTGCATGGCCTCCTAAACAGCTGCTGCAGCTCTGGTGAGGAACAGGAGTAAATAACTGAGGCTCAGAGGATATAGAAATTAGCTGACAGAAATAAAATAATGTGCTGCTAATTTGTGCTTCCTCCCCATGGCTCCTGCTTAAAAAGATTTAAAAATACGGAAAAGTGTCAAAATAATCAGAATCTATTATGCAACAGTACAAAATGCTGAAGCTGTTCTTTAAATAGCCAGTGACACAGAAGATTTTTGTGTGCTTTCCTGGGGGTTACTGTTCCTTTTGAAATCATAAAATAGGTTGCTGCTTTATTCCTTAGCCTTTCACAGTAGTGGGAACTAAAAGCTGGAGGTACACATTGTGTATAGATATATAAATTCTCTGATAGTATGCATCCTATAGTGAAGAACAGGCATCATGTAATGTGCAGTTACAGAAAATTGTAGGCATTATAACAAATTCATTATCAGAAAATGTCATTTATCATGGAAGTCGATGTATAGTGCTCATTTATTTATTAAGGATACCAGGAGGATAGAGAAAATTGGAGATGAGAAGTCTGCTGGAGGCTGTGTCCATCATAAAAGAGGATTAACTAAGAGGTTGCTCAGGAGGGCAAGTTGCTCCACTCACCTTGCTCTCAACAGTCAGGACTTGAACCTGATGCTGTAAAAACAGTGGGATGTTTCTAATTGAGCTAAATACTTCTATGACCTCTTTGGCAGCTCTTGCATTTCACTTGGCTTTGCTTTTAAATTGCTGCAGGTTTGTTTTGGGGTTTTTCTCCCTTCCTGGAGCTGGAGTTACAAATTTGCCTTATAACATTTCATGACAGATGGAGTGTTGGACTGTTGGGAACGAGCTTTTGGTGACACTGACCTAAGGTGCCAGTACTCGGTGAATAACAACGCTTCTCCCTTTTTCACCCTGGGCTTAGTTTATTCTCTAAACCTGCAGGAAAAATGCATTTTGCTTCATCATGATCCATTAACGTAAGAAATACTTGTTCTGACTGTGGCAACCCTTCGTTTCAGTGGTCCTGGTAAGCACAACAAATGAGGTCAGCATTTCCCTTGGTCCTCCTCACGCTGTTAATGTCCATGTGGGATAATCATGGGGACAGAAAGACATATCAAAAATGTCAAGAAGACCAAAATGTTTGTTTTTCATAGTTGTCATTGTTGGAAAGTTCAAGAGAAAGAAGTTCTGAGTAGCATTGCTGGTGATAATGACAAATAGTGAGGTCTCTGCTTAGAATAGAGGGGAAAAAATTACATTCAAGAGGGCTCTTGGGAAATCAGGTGGTCTCAAGCTGGCCGGGTGGCAGGAATTTTAATAAAGAGCTGTGAAGTGATTTCAGAATAGTTGGTGGTGATTTCTGATAAATTTGGATGGATGTTGGGCTACACTATGTGGTGATAGATAGGCCCTGAAGGCCAGAGAGAGAGCCTCTTTCCTGGGCCTGGAGGTGACCCTGTCCAGGTCACTGGGGATGGACTGAGAGAGGATTGTGGGTTTGTGGACAGTGTTGGACCTATGGGAAGTGATAATTGTAGTTTGTGGCCTTATAGGGTATTGTTTGCCTGTTACCATAATAGGTAATATCTGTGCAATACCCCAGGTGATTGGAGGACACTGTGGTGAACATCTTTCCTGTTTATATGATGTTATATCCTGTTGTGTGCTGGTATTTAGGGAATTCTCACTGCACAATAAATGTCTTAGCACTTCTCCATCTTGTGTGCGAAGTCCATGCCCTTGCGTGATTACTGCAAATGGTGCCCGGTGATTGTGGCGATGATTGGCTCGATAGCCTCCAGCAGTATCAGCCTCACGGACTGCAATCCACTTGGGACGGAAGTGGAAAAGCCGGCCGGCATCTAATCCCTGATGGTTCTTTCAGGTGAGCCATGAGTAGCCTAACGGGCGCAGTCCCGGGCAGGATTGCTTTAAAAATGGGCAATTAGACTTCCCTTGCCGAACAGCAGTTTGTACTTGACTCTTTGACCTGGCTGCTGGACGCATGTGAGAAGCCTTTCACCCCTCAGTTGCTTGAGCGCCTTTTAGCGTGGAGTGCTGCCCATTATCCTGAAGTGACCTCCGAAGATGCCTTTACTGTTGACCTTTAGGACACGGTGGGGGCAGACTTATGGACCTTAGCCACCCAGGGTGATACGACAGCGCCTGTGCTGCTGCCTCCCTGGTGGGCAGTTATGGAGGCTTTACAGGAGGAGGAAAGAGACTCTCTCTCCGGCCCTCAGGGCCTATCTCTCTACCACCACATAGTGTACCCCAACAGGTGGATAGGTGAAGAACCTGACTGCTGTAAAACTCATTCAGTACCTGTCTGTAGAAGGAAGAAAGGTGACCTGGGTAATTATAGATCAGTTTAATTTTCATTTGCAGGAGGAAAAAAATCCTGAAAAAAAGCACAGGTCTGGAAGGTACTGGAGAGGTAAAACCATGCGGTTGTTTGGGGAAGTGTCATCTCAAACCAGAATAATGTCATCCTCTGACAAGATAAGAAGTTTTTATTGCTAGGGGAGAGACACTATGTGACCAATACCAACCTTTTTGGGCATGGTCCTACTATGCCAGACTCAGGATGAAACTGAGGGCAAAATGGTTGGATGATCATAGAATAATGGAATGGTTTGGGCTGGAAGGCACCTTAAAGATCATCTTACTCCAACCCCTCTGCCACAGGCAAGGATACCTTCCATTAGACCAGGTTCCTTAGGGCCCCATCCAGCCTGGCCTTGAACACTTCCAGGGATGGGGCAGCCTGTGCCAGGGCTTCACCATCCTCACTGGGAAGAATTTCTTCTTAATATCTGATCTAAATTTATCTTCCTTCATCTTAAAGCCCTTCTCCATTGTCCTGTCACCACACGCTGGTGTGAAAAGTCTCTCTCCAACCTTCTTGTAAGCCCCTTTTAGGTACTGGAAGGCCGCTATAAGGTAAATTAAATGGGTATTTTCAGGTCCCAGGAACATCTAATTCAATCTGGGTTGGTGAATAGAAAATGTTTCCTATATTTGTGATCAAACTAGTACAAATTTGAGAATCTGTAGTGGGAGAGGTTATAAGCCTTGACAAATTGAGAAATGGTCATGGAAAACCTGGGAAAAGCATGCAATTAGTGTGAGATGCTGTATTTGGAGGAAGCAGCCCTGCAGTCAGCAGCAGACACCAGCTGCTGTGCCAGCAGAAGCTGCTGCTGCTGACGCTGGGTCACAAGCTAAACATGAGTCAACAAACTTGGCCTATTGTGCAAAGGCAAACATCATGCTGGGGTGTAAGCTGTCATTCAGACAGCAAAACACACACTGCTGGCTCCTCCTGCTGCTCTCACCCACAATACCCAATTTGGGGGTTTGGAGCAGCGTTCCTGAGGAGACCCTGCATGCTGCCATAATACCGATCTGTGCTGGGCCAGCCAAGAGCAGAGCTGCTCACCTGCTGCTTTGTGACCCGGGTGCTGAATGGGTCTGTCTGACGCAGAAAAGCTGCTTCCTCCTGCCTGCCTGCCTGCCTGCCAGCAGGGAAGGCAGAGACTGATGTGAGAGAGCAGCGGGGTGAATAAATGGGGTTCTCTTTTGGGTGATGTGTGTGGTGCTGCCCTGCCCCACACAGACGTGACCTGGTATGCCAGTGTGCTGTGACAGTCTGTGACCACTCCAGCTTCTTTAGCAGGTCTCCGTGTTTTCCAAGATGGAGAGATGCTCATACTCAGGTAGTTGTGGAAGTCCATTATTATTCTTTTTCTTGATCTCGTTGCATATTTCTCTTAGTTTTAACCGTACAGTCCCAGAGGATGACTGTGTTCCCAATACTGGATTTTTAGGGAGATGTTATTTACACAGTACCTTGTTGCATACTGCGAGTGCTGCCTGAAGTCCATAGGACTCCTGGGAATTGCATCCATACTGTCTTTGCAGTCAGTCTGAGCTTAGAATGGGTCTGGATCAACTCCTCTTGTCCATGCAGCTGTGGGGTCTCAGGAATATCTCATTTGCCTGCTGCCAGGAAAACAGTGTCTGTGCAAAGGCAGGTGATGGAACATCCTGAAATATAACCCCCTCTCTGTGGGTCACCTTATTTGGACATATTTGGTCATGTATAAGGGGACAGCAAGATATGCAGAATTTGGGCAATAAACACAGATTTATGGCTTTAAACCACAGCAAGGACAGGTAGGTTTTAACAAGATACTAGACCAGGCTTTAGAATGCTTCTGCCTTCCTCTCCTTAAGACATCCAAAGAATCTTTTCTGGCTTTGTAGCATTGCCAGGAGCAGAAGGGTTGGTCTCCAATGCTTCCTGCAGCAGATCCTTAACAGTGCTTCGTTGCTGTCTTCTGCCTCCATGAGTATTTCCTGGAGAATTTTCAGACCCTCCCAACTCATGGCTATTTATAACGGACTTTCTGCTGGCTCCCAGCGTGGCTCTGGGTTTTGCTGGGCTGCACTGATGGAAACGTGAAAGATAAATTAACCTGCAGGTGCTTAGTCAGAGCTGGCATGTGGTTTTCCGGGCATGGGAGCCAATTCTCAGGGTCAAAATGTCTGCACTGTGTTTGGCCAAGTGTCTGGATGGTGGCCAGTGTCATGAGAGCAGTTAATTACAGCAGTCTGGGCAGTGGACAGGCATCACTTGCTTCTTGGCCTCTTGTTCTTTGCCAAATGGTGCTGGGGTCACACCAACTTCCACGGGGGGAGACACGCGCCCTTTCTCCAAGTGCACTGCTCTTTGAACAGAGGCTCAGCAGCGATCCCAGATGTTAGTTTAGCAATGCAAGGGCTAAACAAACAGCAGCAGATGGGATGGCCCCCGTTGTTGTGCTCCACAAAGCCACAATATGACTCCAGAACATGTTTTGCAGAGTTGCTGCTCACAGCGTATTCATTTGAGTGATCCAGGAGGAAATGAAGGAGGAGCAGGATCGCTGTTGTATCCTTCTCAGTTCTGATTAGGAAGGAGCACTGGAAGATGATGGCTCACTTCTGAACTCTGTGTGCTGCTGCTGCAGCAAGGGTAAATACAGAATCAATAGCAGGTTTTAGAACACATTTTTTTTCCCCAAAAAATGTTTTGCCAAGACTGTTGCTCCCAGGGGCATTTATTTTAGGAGAGGGGTTATCTCAGGAGTCATTTCCCAAGAGACTTCTCTTTTATGTGATGTTTTAGCAAGAAAAACCTTCTCCAGAGACTGAGCTTTCCCTCAGGGGATTAATGTTTTGCAGAACATTTCCTTGCATATTTCAAAAAAACAATTTCTGTCCCCATTTATTTGAAAACACCACTTCTTATCAGTTGTAGCCTTCAGTCTGTGATGTGGTGGCCTCCCTAACCTTCCAGGCTGGACTAGAGGTGGACAGGAGTCATCCTGCTATCTGCAGCCAGTGCCTGTGATCAGTGCTGCCCTTGTCTTGGGCTCTGCTACAGGTACTCAAAACCCTGGGTCACCATGCTTTCTGGGAGTCTTATCCCCTGCTGCTTTAGGATAAATGTCCAGGAATATGACCCCAGGCTCAGGGAATAGGCCACAGAAGCATCCACAATTCAGTCCTTTTTCTCTTGGTTTCCCCACAGGAATGACTTTGCCTTTGCTGCCATTTGCAAGCCCAGTTCAGCCATTAAGGGGCTTTCTCAGAGTCCCAAGGTGACAAATTCAAAGCCAAAGAAGGAGCAGTGTCGTGCTGTTTCCCGCCAGCACTGCCACATGATTATTTCTGGAGCTGAAAAACCTCTTAAGTGCAGGGTTGTCTGAAAAACCCTGGAGTGACTGGCTCTGGGGTTTCCATTTCCAAGGCTGGGGATTGCTGGATTCACAACCTGGTTTAAGTAAGGCAGAGAATGTCAGTGGAAGGGGAAAGAAATGTCACAGGCTGGCTGTCACAGGGGGACCTGTCTGCCCCTGCAGGGGCCGGACTTCCTGAGGTGGATCCAAGCCATCAGGCTTCACAGCCAGGACGAGCTGCTAATTTCAGCCGTGGCACTGCCCCAGCTGCCCTGCTTGGAAAAATGCTTGGGTTTTGTTTGTGCACAAGGGAGTCGTGTTTTACGGGTGCCCCATCCACCACGGGGGACGTCTCTGTGAGCAGAGGGCCAGCACTAATGCCATCCTGTGTGGCTGGGAATGAATTCACCCTTTATTCCATGCTCTCCATCCCTGCTGGGCCCAGGGCCCTGCCCCGCTCACAGGCAGGCAGAGATGCTGCCATTTGCAGCTCCACACCCTGGTGCCTCTAATCTGGGACAAAACCCGGGCCATGGAGCAGCAAACACAACAAGACCTCTATTCTTAGCCTGGAAAGCCTAAAAGCTGGTTCTTTGCGTTGTGGGGCGATGAATATGCAATTGCTGGAGCTCTCACAAAGCCCTGAGCTGGGAGCAGACACTCCTCTCCCATTGGATCTGTAGCCTTCGCTGCAGCTTTTCACAGTTACATAAATATGGCCTATTTTCCCCTCACAAATTAGCATCTTGCTTGCTAGTTTAGGCTTTTGCATGCATACAAAATAAACCTGTTTTTTCACATGCAGCTGGAAATCCCGGGTCACCCAGGGAGAAGCTGTCCCTGCCCTTATAAAGCTGGGGGCACCTTCACAGTGATGACAGACAGTGGCACTAACAGTGTCCCTTTGCAAGTCCTGGACAGCACACTGCAAATCTTGCCATTTTTTCTTCCCTCTGAGAGAGTCAGACCCCAACCTACGAGGCTGCCAGAGGGTCTGTCCTCCTGCAGACTGAAAGTTTGGCTGCATACCTTGGGGCACGGAGCAGAAAGCTCCTCAGTCCCCACAAGACAGAGACGTGGGGATTATTTTCCCCAAAGATGGTTCTTGCTCACCCCCCCC